>VMKM01000312.1:0-412465 GCA_008360985.2 Macquaria ambigua
AACACCAGATGTGTGAATCATTTGCATCAACTCTGTAAATTCTCTATTCTGTTTTCGATACAGGGGGACTCTGCTGTGGAATAAGTACCATCATATTGCAACACAATCTTCCTCTCTCACACGTCAAAATTCAGGCTTAAAGCTTTTTTGAAAAGCCAAACTACTTGAGTTGTGTATATTGTGGCCTTCTTTTACATCTTCTTTTAGCAGTTGTATGCCTTGCCTGGGAGTAGCAATTGACATACAGTATGTATGTGTCATGTTTATATTTTTCTCATTGTTTTATTCCTTTTCTTGTTGAGATGTCTTTAGAAACCCATTTGAGTTTGTTAAACTTACTAGCACAATTTTTTTTATTATTATTTTTTTTTTATGTTTTGTTGCTTCTGAAAATGTGCACGTGTTACCTGTATGGGTCAACCAACTCCTCCGTGACGTAGTTGAGGAAGTTCCAGCCTCCATAAGCAAAGGAGCCTTGTAGGAAGGACAGAGCTATCAGACCAACGTCATAGTCTCGGAAGGTCTCAAAGGCGTGTGCTGGCTCCAACCAGTAATAATGACCTGCGAACCAAAAAACATCAGATTTCATTGAAATGAGGTCCAACTTGATGTGAAGTGCTGTTCACCACCACCATCTGAGCAGCAGAGGGCACCAGACGCAACATACAATGCTTTTACAGGCCATTTAAAGCCATTTCCATTATGATTATTCCATGTTATACAGTTCATGCTGCCTTTTGATCACTGACAGAGGTCTAAAAATGTGTTTACTATACATTTCATCTACAAAGACATTTTTCTGGTTATAAAAGACTTTTATTCAGAGAGATCTGGCGTTTTGTTTTTACCCTAACAGCTTTAAGAATGCCTTATAAAAGTATTTAATTTGTTCTAATCTGGAGAGACGCTGTTTTATTAAACTACTATAAAAACATATTGATGGTGACTGCAATTAAACAGCTTTCGCATTCCCCATTTTTAATGGTTTTAGAATTTAGCCCTCTAAATATTCTCAACTTTTCCTCACAGTGCCCAGCAATAATCAGCACCAGATCACATAAAAGGTCTGCACAAAAGAGACTGCATCTCCGGCTTCTATGCCACACAGAGTGGGCTATGAAGGGGCCAAGTCACATGAAGGAGTCTGTTCATTGGGCCTGGCAGAGTGTGAGTGTGTGTGTGTGTGTGTGTGTGTGTGTGTGTGTGTGTGTGTGTGTGTGTGTGGATTATGTGTGGGATGAAGAGCTATGAGGGACTGTAATCCCTCTTTCACGTTGGGATCACAAATCCCATGAGAGGCACAAGGGGATTATAATGTGATGGTAGCTAAAGCGTTGCTGCTTCAAAACTAGTTTTTCCCCCCATTTTGCCACCTTGCCTTAAAACAGTGATTTCCAAATTGGAGGTCAGGAAAGGAGTGGTCATAAGATGATTAACAAGAAATAAGAGAAAAACTACATATTTATTGTGAAATACTGGACAGTTTTACCTTGTAAAGAACTCTAAATACTATTCAAATGAACATCACTCTTTGGTTGAACTGCTCACAACTCAGACATATGCAAACTGAGCTGACACTGCTTCACTTTAAAAAGGCTAAAAAAATTAAAAATAAAAAAAATTGGGAACCACTGCCCTAAGAGAGACATGAACGGTAAGAAACTCAGTGTTCGTACAGCTTTTTAAGAGTTAAATTCAAGCACTTTCACGGTACCTAAACCAAAAGTTTCCAGACTCTTGAAGCCTTTATCACCACATCTAAATTGTTACTATAAACGCCAGGAGACAACAAACAAATATGACGATGGGATCGTTTCATTTCAAATATTAAAAGGTTTTTGGTTTCCATGAGTGATTGTGTAGATGATGAAACACCAGATTATGTTGAAAATCAAGCATTTTTCAAAGAGTATATTCGAATTCAAGCATATTCCTAACCCTGAAAACATAACTGTTCAAACTGAGCATTTTCCAAACTTTCAAGACTTTGTATGAACCCTGGAAACTAAAAGAACTGACGGAGTGAAAGACACAGAGATGTTGCAAGAAGACAAGAAAAGAGAACAATTACTACCTTTGCATATTTGGACGACTCCCATGATTATGATGAGGCCCAAGGCCATGAGCTTGCCAGCGGTGAAGACATCTTGGACACGCGTGGCCCAGCGCACACTGTGGCAGTTCACCCATGTCAACAACACTAAAAAAAAAAAATTTAAAAAAAAAAGGACCGCAGGAGAAAAGTTAGAATGATATGTGTTGTACCTGTGGGCTGTGTGAGGGATACTATTGTCCCGTTCCACTGATATACAGCATGTACAATCTGCATCTTATTATCTACAAAAAAATAAAAAAAAATAAAAAAGTGGAGCTCATGCAACTCGACTGTTGGCAGAATTTCTTGTAATTCCACCCCATGGCCCTTCTGCAATGGGTTTTTAATATTTTTCATGTTATCTGAAGAGCCCCAACATAGAAACAACCCCTTATAAAATAAAGGCAAAAAAGAAAAGAAAAAAAAAAAGAAAAAGCAACATTCCTGAACCAGTTAGAGAAACATTTTACATACTATGAGAGACTGAAACATGCATTCTTTAATTCAAAGAATACACGTTTAACAAGATAGGATCTCATTTTTAGTCAGTTGAAAATGAATGCGACTACTTATTGAGTACAACTGAGTGCTTGTTGCATCACACCGATCATGTGGGAATGATGGGTGTTAATATTTATTTTGCCTTTTGCCCTTCTTCACATTATAATTTAATTTATTTATCTGATTGAATTAATTGGCACAGAGCCTTTAAGCCTTTTAGAATGACTTGTCCCTCAGGACCAACAGAAGTGAAGGAAATGTCACACTGAACAGAAAAGCTTTGTTATCTGGTTGGAATATGGGACACGACAAACCAGAGTCCAGGAAAGTTCAGTAGGTTCCAACTGGGAACCACTGCAGGAGATTATGGGTTGCACAAATACCAACCTTTTCACAGCAAGGTGGCAGCAAGGCCAGTATTTGTTGTCTGACAATTTGTGTGGAACTCACGTGGAACTCGTCTCAACATCGCAGTGTGACTCTAGATTCACCCTATTCACCCAAATAAAAGCCTGGTTATACAACATTTGTACGACCAATCTACAGTTTGTTTTTTGTTTTACTTTGACATGCATTTCCCAGGGTAAAAAAATAAATAAATAAATTTAAAAAAAATAATAATACCTGAACCATGAATGAAAATTTTCATCTTAATCTTTCAAATAGTTTTTGAGATACTTCAGTGTGCACCACAGTGGTGGACCAACTGACAGACATTAACTTAAAAAAAGAATGGTCAAAATCAATGCAACATGGGCAAATATGCTGACCTTTAGTCTTTAGTATGGCTTAAGCTACTACACTGCCCACAATGCAACTCAACAGCATCTTTTGTTAGACCTTCACTTCAAATTCATTCATTTCAAAGTCCACTTCTCCAGTCCATAACGCTGGCATTTGTAGCAAGCTCATCATCAAGCTCAAGCCAGGATTACTCAAATGATCTCACTTGAGTTCTTGACGATGCTCCTCCACAGACACAGAAGACATTATAAAAGTGCTTTTTACAGTCTGTGTAGTACTCGAGAGTGCTGCATTTGGTGTGCACTCGCTGCCAAGCCAAGCAGTTTTTGCACAGCTACGTTCAACCACAATTAAATCTGCCTATAAGGGTTTCATTAACAAAAAGGTATAAAAACAATGGAAGAAAGAAGACTTGAGAAAATAAGCTTTAAATTTACCATGCCTGAAATTATTCTTCAAAGTGGGCTTTACTGTGCGGCTCCATAATCTGTATCTGTTAATGCCCTAACCTCTCAAAAGCCATTTAATCTCCAGTTATTTTATGACTCACGCAGGCAGACGGCAGCCATCAGGCGCAGGCCGCTCTCCGGGGGGAGGCAGGAGGGGAAGAGGGGCTGCAGGATGTAGTTTGAGAAGGTGAGAGCAATCACAGCCTGGTTAGTGGGGTAGATAACCAACACCGCGATCCACAGACGCAGAAAGCTGGGGGACAGAGGTAGGAGGTTAATGAGCGGTGGCAACAGAATGTATCTCACACACACACACACACACACACACACAGTGTGTAGGAATACTAGCCCTCATTACAGCAAAGTGTAATGGAAATTAAGCTTATTAGCTAAGTGCATTATAGGAATGCACTGGAGCATTGTTGTTAAAGAGAAAAGAAATGAGTGGAACTGGGTCAGTGACATTCTGGGATGCTGGGAATACAAAACTACATTAGGAGAGGCTTTAATTATACGGTGAGCATGGCTGTGGGGGCGGCGGCACTCTATAAATTGTAATTACAAAAGGCTTGCTATGTAATCTTTTTTTATACTGCTTTTATGCATCATGGGACATAATACCACATGAACTACACTGGATTGGAACCCAATTTACAGAGTACAGAAACTCATGTAACTGCAGACCTTTGTGTAGAATATTATGGGATTTTAGAGCCTTTCAAAAAAGGATTCAGACACATAAGTTTTTGATCGTAGAAAAATAAGACCGTCCCAGTTAACATTGGTATAGTCTATGAATTGCTTTCAGCCCTTTATTCTCAGTGTCCTCACGTCAGATTTGTGTAGTGAATCCGTGTATCATTCGTTCTGTTCATACGCAATTGAGAATCCAAAATCTGAAAATGAAAAAACTAAAATCATTATTTGTTTATGAATCCAATACCAAAAAACAAATGGAAACAGTTTGGTTTTTGGTATCAGACAAATACCGGGTTAGTTTTTCGTACATTCGATTTTATGCTCAGATCAAAAATAGGAAGTGAAAAAAAACGGGCCCCAAGCTGAACTTGATTTTGACATTTAATTTGTCAGATTTGTGTGACCCGGAAGTTACAGTCTTCGTTAGCTTGATTCAGTGTTGCTAGCCTTGACTATCAATCATGGAGAGTTTCATCTTGTTCAGAGAAACTAAACTCTCAAGGAAGACGACGTGACGACTGAAAAAAGAAAAATCGGCAGGATCTTAAAATCAAGTTCGGCCCGTGGGTCGTTTTTTCCACTTCCTATTTTTGATCTGAGCATAAGATCAAATGTACAAAACCGTTAATTGTTTTTTGGTATCAGATTCATAAACAAAATCACAATTTGTTTTTTCATTTTCCAATTCTGGATTCTCAATTGAATATGAAAAGAACGAATGATACACGGATTGTAGTGGCTACCCTAGCGTCTTTTCAGTGTTTTTTCTAAATCCCACACATACACTGATAGTCACACAAACAGCATTTTGTTCTCACCCGGCCAGTCCCCCAAAGATGTCCTTGACATAGGAGTAGTCCCCCCCGGACTTGGGGATGGTCACGCCCAACTCTGCATAGCAGAGAGCACCAATGGCTGTGACAACTCCAGTGGTAACCCACACAATGATGGCCACACCCACTGAGCTGGCATTCTCCAGGACCCCCTTAGGACTCACAAAAATCCCCGACCCGATGATGTTGCCTGAGTGAGTTAAAAAAAAAAAAAAACAGGACAAGTTAAGGAAGGAATCAGAAACTGTTACACCTTTTAAATACGCACAAAAAATATTATTAATGCAATGAAATAAGACACCCATCTTCTGTATAAAGAAGCATCACAT
This sequence comes from Macquaria ambigua, assembly GCA_008360985.2. Classification (NCBI taxonomy): domain Eukaryota; kingdom Metazoa; phylum Chordata; class Actinopteri; order Centrarchiformes; family Percichthyidae; genus Macquaria; species Macquaria ambigua. The sequence continues at coordinate 5,651 of VMKM01000312.1, forward strand.
TGCAGACATTATGCTCATCAACAGTGGGAGAAAAACAGCATGAAAACTAGCTCGAGACCGCTGAAACAGATCGCAGACTATAAAGGGAAAAGACACCATTTCCTGTCACATGACGCCACATTTCCGTGTGGCTTTGCTGCTCCAAGTGGGTTAAAACTGTGGCTTTGTTTGAGATGAATTTTGCTTCACCTTGGGAGTAGTCTGGAAAGATTTGCTGCGTTTTATTTTTCACATCTGACCCTGTCGTTGAAAGCAGTGCGATGCTGTGACAGCAGCAGAGACAATTATGGTGTAGCCAATAGCTGTTTTTTCTTTGCCTTTGTTTAAGCAGAGATGGTGTTGGTCTTTTTTTAATGCCTGAAGAGATGGCAGGGTGAGTTTATATCCTCTGTGTGACTTTTGGGACCAGCAGGAAACAAGAAACCCAAATCTGAAGGCAAATACAGCAGGTTTCTTTGTTGAAAACATCCACTGTAAAAAGGACATAGGAACATAGTTAACTTATGACACTGCTTACCCTGGACGCCCTACCTGTTACAGAAGAACGGCATCCATTGTCACTTGCTGGTGACTAAAAGCTTTTATGCAACGGTAGCATAAAAGACTGCACTTAAAGTGGCAAGCTGTTATGATTTATGAGTTTTTACACTCACTTATCCATAATAACCCAGTCATCATATTGGGGCCAACACAGAAAATGAACTGCTTCTTGTCACTAGTGCCGCGACCACGCTCCAACCATGCTTCAGATGGTGATGGCAAATGCAGTCTCAACAATGGTGGACTGGACAGCCATTAGTGGGATTGCTTTTTATTGACGTTTCTTTTTTTCCCCTCTGCATGTGCGGAAGGGTAGGCAGGGACAGAGCAGCAGGTTTCAGGGCAGCCAACAGTTCCCTGGAATCATAACAGGGACGATGAAAAAGCATGTGCAAGATGTATGACGCTGGGAGTGCAGTGAGGACGCCCCGCAATCACGACGGAGAGAATATGGGAGAGATTTCAGTCAGTAAGGCTCAACCACTTAAGAGTGCAACGCGAATGGCTGCTCAGCTCGATTCAGCTACACTGTCTTTACACGTTTAAAGACAGACGGTTCAATTACATCATGAAAATACTTTCAACATGCACATAAAATTGGCAAATATTACTTGGGTGGCTGGGATCTAAAATTACACCTCATTGCTCCAAATGAATGATGTCAAAGCGCTATCAAATATTTCAAGTGAAACAAAATGTATGATGTTGTTTTGATGATTTTGTTGCCACGATTTAAACAATATCATACTATATGTAGTGTAACAACCTGCTGGACTTTGTTGACAGGAGTCTCTTAAAGTCCCCCCCACACTGAAAAATATGTTTTTCTTCTTGTTCCTACAGTTGAACGTTTGAGCTTGACTGTACAGAATGACGTCTGTGCAGAGTTAAACAGTAGAAGGATGTTTTCACATTCATCTGCTCAAAGTAGAAAGTTTTTTTATCTGCTCATTGAAAATCTGATTTTAAGGGGCGGGCCTACGAGCATGATTTGTGACATCACAAATAGTTGGTCCAATATTCAACTTATACAACTGTGATGTAGAAACTTTATGCCAGTGCACAAACACTGAGAATAGACTTTACAGTGAAGTAGGAGACATCTTTAGAAATGAACAAAATTTGCATATTCATAGACTCCTGAATTTTTAATGAGCTAAAAGGAGGCCTTTTTAAGGACTTTAAAAAAAACATCAGACACACATTATTGTTCCAAGCAGACTATTTGTATATATGTTTTAATGCATGGCTGGAGGGAATCTTTAAGTTTAAAGGATGTAGTGTAAGGCAAAGTCATTTTAAACTCAACTTATTTAAGCCCAATAATTACTTATGAGAATAAAGCATGACTCAACTGCTAAATTAAATTGATTATTTATGCAGAAAATGTCGTTTTCTTAAAAACTGATGTTAGCTTCACTGACTGAGGGTGATGTGCTTTATTTTAACTACAGTTGATGAGTTAAGGGAGACCCCCCCCCACATGGATGTAGGCTAGGCTACTTACCGATTATAATGCCACATGCGCTGACTAGGCCGATCTCTTTTTTCAGAGCCACCCCGGAGCTTGCTCCCGCATCCTTCCCCACACCTGACTGGGGGTCTGGGGGGTCCGACTGACTGGCCCCGCCGCTGCTGCCGCTGCTCCGCTTCCTCGGACCCTCGGTCATCCTGAAGCCCTGTCCAGCGTGTCCCCCCTCGTTTGTGGTCCAGGTGACGAGGGCAGCGCCTCCCTACTAAAGCCTACCAATACATAAAATAAGGTAGAATTGTTTCAATAAAGTTCAAACAGCTCTGCTATTCTATTTCCCGGACACATTTGCGGAGTAGTTTCTGCATCACCTTCCTTCGGCCTATTAGACGGCAAAAATGCAGATGGCAGTGGTTTCCACCTCGTGCTAAAATTAGAAACCACATCCCGGCATTAATAATTCAACAGTGCAACACGATGAGCGGCCCGGGCGGCGGCCACTGTGTCCGGAAGGTTTACTGGTGACCACAAACACACTTTCAAATTATTTGAGTTTGCTCAGCAAAACGAGTTAAATGTTCAAATTCACCGATTAACATATCTGGCGGCAGGAGGACTGCTGTAATTTGCAATTAACTCATCAGCACTAACCTCACGCTCCTTGTTTCACTGTATGAACCTCAAGCAAGTAACTCAGAAAGTGCTGACCCACCTTCTCGGCAGGTGCGGTGACTTGAAAAAAAAAACCCTGAAAGCTCCCAGTTATGTGACGGACTTCATGTTCGGCTTTATTCCTGTCGGCTGGCCGTGATGAGCGGGATAACAAAAGACTTCCAGCTGACAGCCTCGATATATAGAAAAGCTGGTTATTTTCAACCAATCAGCAGCGCCAATTGTCAGCACGTCTCAGGCCCCGCCCCTCTACTTGGACCTTGTGCACCCCTGTTTCTCAAAATCCGAAGAATCACAATCCGAAGAATCGGGTTTATTGCCAAGTAGGTTTTCACATACAGGAAATTTGCTTTGGTATTTTGGTGCATAACAATAAACATGGTAAGTAAATAAGATTTTAAAACAAGTACTAGAAAAGTCAAGAAATATAAATAGAAAATAGGAAAAAAAATGGACAATAAAATATGAAGAATATTATAAAAGTATGTACCATAGTCTACATCTGTTTTTAGAATGAAAGAGTTGTACAGTTTGTGCAGCAGGAATGTGCAAAATATTGACAAAAATGTGCAGAAATTATAGTGTGTATATATATATATATATATATATAGTATAAGGAATAAGGAGTATGAGCAATATAAAGAGATAATAGTCTAAACGATGTGCGATAATGTAGCGCATTGAGACAGATGTGGAGACTGATCATTAATGTAACGCGTGGTGTCAGTGGGGGTCCTTGTTGATGAGGCCAGCTGCAGACGGGAAGAAACTGTTCTTGTGCCGTGAGTTTTAGGTCCTGAGGGACTGCAGCCTCATGCCAGGAGTGTCTCAAACAGTTTGGTGTCCAGGGTAGGGAGGGGTCCTCAGGGTCCTGGAGGCGTACAGGTCCTGGAGGGATGGCGGATTGCAGCCAATCACCTTCTCTGCGGAGTGAACGATATGCTGCAGTCTGCCCTTGTCCTTGGCAGTGGCAGCAGTGTAGCCTACCAGACGGCGATGGAGGAGGTGAGGAAGGACTCAGCGATGGCGGTGTAGAAGTGCACCATCATTGACTTTGGCAAGTTGATTTTCTTCAGCTGCAGGAAGTACATCCTCTGCTGGGCTCTCTTGGTGACAAGAAAGCATTCCCATTTGTCAATGCCCATTGACAAAACACAACCTGAAGATATACCTACAGCTCAACACTTAATTCAATCATAATTATCATAATTTTCCTAAATAAAATCTTTTTAATGACAAATTATTATATTTGGATGTAGGACTACTTGCCATAGTGTCCAAAATACTGCATATTTCAAATGAGGGCCAAGGTTGACATTGACAAACACACTATGTATTATTGGTATAGCCTTCAGTTGCTCAAGTGAACATTAAATAAGATGACTATCCACCAGTTTTAAAAATTAGATCAAATTATAGCCTATGGGAAACTTTACTTACTTTTTTGGATGTTTAACTGGGTGTGGTTTTATTGATAATGATAAAGGTATTTATTGAATAGGCTGTAAGCAGTATGTTGTCTAGTCACCTGCACTCCTGCATCTTTGCTAAAGGGACCACGATTGAATTAAGTCTTGGATGTTGTGTGCGACTACTGTCTGCATTTTTTAAATTTATGACAATTATCAAATTAAAATAGGCAAAAGAAAATCATAATTTTTTAGCACCAAAACATCATGTTAGAATTGCACAGACAGGCAAAACATTGAAATCCTCATTTGGCCCCACTTGTGTGCGTCTATCTTAAGCAACTCCAAAGATACGTCCAACAAGTGTATGCAACGTGATAAGACCAGACAGGGCGTGTTTGTGGGCCTACACGCGTAGCCTCAAGTAATGGTAATGTAAGTAAGACATGGAGGATGAAGGGGTACAGAACAGACCAGTGTCAGGAGGTGGAGCGTGTTAGGCTCCAGAAATCCTCATGCTGGCATTACATCATATTGAGCAGGATCACTGTCAGCTATGATTGAAGAGCATATTTAAGTGCTTTTGTAATGTCTATGAGAGCTGAACTGATTTTGACTGATGCAGAAACACACTTGTAAGCTGAATTATTGTGTCTAGTTTAGATTAAGTTTTGTAACAGCTGACAGGTCTGTGAGGAGCCTTGTAGCTGTGCTAATGAAGGACAAGGCTCCTGACATACTGAACTTCCACTCGCACCAAAATAAATTTAAACAGCATACCTGCCAGTTGTACCTCTGTTGGTCTACACACAATAGGTTAGAGCGAGCAGAGAATAATAGCAATATTGATTACTTATGGTCCAGCATATGTTCATCTGAGGGCGACACCTACTGGACAACTCCCATCCTTACAGCTCAGGTCACCATCTCATTCTGAAATGATTCACCAACTTTTACAGTGATTCACATTCCGATCCCAAAAACCTGCAGAGCGTGGTGGTACCAAACAAAGTGCAGAGCATATGGAGAACATTACAGTGTTGTCTTTATTGACATGGTTCAAACATACAGAAACAAAATATCAAAGGTATGAAGAGACAGCTCCCAAACATTATGGTATGTGACCTGAACAGTGTAACCTTCCTCTGACCTTCTTGTGTTGAGGAGAAGTGTATTTTATCATAAGTATCGGTATGGAATGTGTGTTTGATAAGGCAAAGGTCCTGCTGGACTCAGTGTGTATGCCTGTTTAGAACAGTAGGGAAGAAAAAGACCTTAACAATAAACGAGTGGTGAGGTGTTTGACCTTATCTGAATGAGCCAATCTCACAGCAACAACACACTTTGTGGATAGGCGATAGTCCATGCCTGCTGAAACAGACTCAAAAACACAGACTGTAAAATCTGGTTCATCCAATCAGCTTTTTCATTGCCAGCTCAAAAGTGCCTACCACTCGTCATTTTAAAACCCGGACCGCACCTTAAGGGGTTTTCTACCATAAGTCTAGGTTTTAACTGTGTATATAAAAGAGCCAAGCCACCTCCACTCTAACTGCCACCAAGTCTTACAGAAACGTGTGTGTGTGTGCCTGTTGACGGGTGTGTACTGAAGTGCTCTCTTCACAGGCCGATGGTGTAGGAGCGTCCTGCTGGATTGTGGATGGCAGAGCAGGAGGGCTCGGTCACGGCCCATTCGTACCACACCTTCTTCCCGTTGTTGCAGCGCCAGAATCGCACGGTGACATCATCATCTCGGGATATGGAGATGGGTTGCTATTGGAACGAAGAAGGCAGGATTAATGTGTGATCGCAATGATGTATATTCATAAAAATTCAATAAACATTTTATTGAGTACTGACTGTATAACTTACTTTGAGGGGGAAGAGGATTGGGAACCAGGAGAACATTCCAGGTGAATGAGTATCTGGTTTTATACCTGCCGCACACACACACACACACACACACACACACACACAATACAATCATTAATATTTAGATCTAATCTTAGCACAAAGTGACTTCCTCTTATAAAGATGACTTACTGAGTGTGACATCTTTGTACAGCGTTGTCTCAAAGTAGCCAGCAAAACCATGGAGCACAGAGTTACAACCCACTGAGAATCTGAGGCACTGATACCGATTATTGTTCATATCTGAGAGAAAAAAGAAAGGGCGGTCAACATATTCAAAACACATCCTGTCAGAGTTCATAGTGTACTTGTTTCTTGGCATACAACATGAGTTTAGTATGTTTGTGTTTACCTGTTGTGGGGTGTGTGAAGGTGAAGCACGGTTTGGGGTCAGCCAGCTGGTGGAAGTTATGGAGGCGCACTACGTAGGGCGTCTCAAAATGGCACTCTGGGTCCTTGTCACGTTCCCGGCATCCCCGCACTTCATTGTAAAGCTTGGAGGATGACAGGGGAGCCAGGAAGGACGTGTAGGAACAGGGGATGCTCACTCCGTCATCTGAGAGTGAGGAGACGAGATGAGGAAAAGGGGAAAGAGAAAGCGATTTGAGATGCAAGGAAGCACAGAAGCTAATGGAGGATGATGAATGCTTTTCATGTGTTTGATGTGGCAAACATCCGACTGCAGCTACAGCGTCTACATATGTAGCCAATTCTTTAAAAAAGGGCAACCAAAAGAGTTCACTTAAACACTGAAGTACCTTTCAGAAAGTGCTGTGCTCCGTCCAAGCACTCAGGGGAAAGCTCGTTGTCGCCAAACGATCCGAGCAGCTCGCTGACAATGATGTCAGCTTTCTCGGGTGCTGTCCACTCCCGCATGTCACATGACACCACTGTCACCTGATCCCCCCACTCCTCAAAGCGCCAATTCTCCAGCCTAAACAAGTACAGACCAGTTATGGGTGGAATCAATAACACCAGCCTTTACAATGTCTAAGCTCCACTCCACACATTGGAATACAACTAATGTCAAAACGCTTTTAATGCGTTACAACCGTGCAGCAGTGGAACTCTGCAGCATCTCCCTGCAAGGCATGTTTTTGGGTCATGTGGGGTAACTGGAGAGCCATCAATGTACCACAAACACATGACTTTTCACCACCACTTTCATTATGTGATCACACAAGGATGCATTAACCAGACAGGCTTGAAACTTCCCAAATGCACATCGTGAGCCTTTGACTACACTTACATGCACAAAATATTCCGGTTTTTGCCCTTATTCCGAAAAAGACAATATTCATACTAAGCTGTTTAAATGACTAATGAAAATGTATATTCCACTAATATTCCCATTAACATGCAGCCTTGTCAACAGTGCGAACTCAGCCTCCAATAAGACCTAAATCGGAATATCCAAATGGAATATGCTGTTTACATGACCTGTGTCAAATTCGGAATATTGTCATATTTGGAATAATAGTGGAAAATGAATGTGCATGTAAACATAGTCAATGACACAGGACTTATCCTGGTGTGTTCCGATAATAAAAGTTAAACTGCAATAGCAAGTATGCCTGTGAATATTTTTCCCACCTGGGCACAGACAAGAGACAGACATGAAGAGTAGTATTCAACTCACGTGATTACAGCATTGGGATTTTTCTCCACAGCGTAAACCTTGAGCTTCCTGTCTGCCTGTCTGGCAGCACGCAGGGACGCATTGACCAGGGGACCCCGACCTGCTCCCAACACCATCAACACCCTGTGAGAACGAGACAACATCATTTTTGAGGCTGCTGCAATCACTGCTCATGACCTTATCGCACCACTGGAGTAGTAACACCGTCAGTAAGCATGTTACCCTGTTCTAATACTAGAGGTATTAAATGGTGCTTTATCGGGGAAAGAGAGTGTTGGTTGCTAAATTTAATCTCATGAGGTGTCAATCATTGTCCAGACACTGACAGCGATTTTAATACCACAGCTATTTCTGAAGTCAAACTCTAGTTTGTCATTGTTTGTATACAGAGTTGGGTGCGGATACTCACTGGACGTTTGTGTCTTTCTGCTCCTCCGGAACTCTGTCTAGTAGACATTTATATACAGCCTGTAGACACCAAGACAAAAGGAGGATCAATATGTTGTGTGTCAAACTCTTACAGACTAAATACAACTTGTCTAACCTTAACTTCAAACAAAGAGACATGTCAGTGCTGTGCAAGTGCTACACAAGCAGCAATCTGTCCTGTCCGTATAGGCTCTCCCTTCAGTTACAAATGCAACTACTGACTGGACAGCAGATGAAATATTTTAAAAGTAAGCTCAGAGTACGAACTATACGCTACCATTTATATTTTTGTCTTGAGTCCGATATCAAACCAACAGGTCTTCTATAAATAAAGACACTTTTCAGCAGGCTACACAATGAGTACAAATGAACTTTACAGTGTCTATTTGCACCTGGGTGAGACTAGTCACGGTTCCGCTATTTACACCCGGCTTGAGCCTCGTCCGCTGGAGGGTATCAACAGCCGCGGGTGTTGAGCGTTGGCCGCAGTTGTTTATTTCCTAAACCTAAGGCTTTCTAACACATGGTTAACGTTGTGAAACGGTCGCAGTTTGGTTAGGTTTAAGCATCAAAACTACTTGGTTAGGCTTTCTGGCAGAGAGGCTTTCTAATGTGTTTGGTTAGGTTTAGGCACTTCTCAGGGCTAACTTCTCCCACTGCAGCGTCAACAGAGGGTGGTTATTGATGGCCGCGGGTGGTTTTTGATGACCAGGCTATTCCACCCCAGGTACAAATAGCATTGTTGGCTACTGACACCTTGGTGCTAATAGCGCCCGTCTTAACTTTATCCTGCAACTTAAAGATTTACATGCCCCTAGTGTGATCTTTGGTCTTGAATGGTTGTTCAACATTGTTTTCAAATTCACAACATATAGAGAGTAGGAGATGTGTGTGATTTGAATTGCTGACTTTAGAGTTTGTGGGTCACTAAGCACAAAAGTCAATATACACTGACAATTTGTTGGAATGGAAGCATATGTGTTCGTGAGACGGACAACTGGCCACTTAACATAGCTTTATGTTGAAGATCCAGTCGTGTCGGGTGGTCTCACCTGTTGGTACTGGGAATATTTAATAGGATCCTTCTCAAACACTTCATATGTCTGCGACTCCAGGTTGTCCATAAGTGGCTAAAGGGAGAAAGGAAAAAAAACCTTCAGTCTCCATCATCAAAAGGTAAAAAAACCCACATATATATTATATTATCACCTGGAGGGGAGACTGCAGGTAGTCTTCATAGCCCTTGGCAAAGAGCTCGTAGGCATTGGGTGCCGGCCGGTTCTGGTTGAGGTATTCCAGGTACTGCAGGTAGGATCGGAAGTCCTTCTCAGTGTGGCGACTGGTTCCTGTGAAGATGAACTGGGCCTCCAACTAAGAAAAGAGATTGTTTTTATTCAAACAACATGTCCGCATTTGGCTGCTGATTAATTTTAGTTCAATCAGTTGAATCCTACCTTGAAAAGAGAGAAGATTATACGCTGATGGGCTTTGGACAGAACAGGGAAGCCCTTCTTATTAGTTAGGAAGATGCTGGTGGGGAGTATGGCTGCTTTGATAGGTTCTCCGAGCCACTTATCAAGCACAGTTTCTGACGGCATGTCTGCTCCAACTTCAATAGCTTCAGGAATACAAAAAAAAAAGTACATTTTCAGTAGCAGACACGGCCATAATTATTTCTTAATGGACTGACTTTGCCCCAGGCTGTTGCTTCACAGTATGTTCTCTCACCAAGACAGATCCTCTTGTTGTAATCACAAAGGGTCCTAAATGAGTGCCACCTAAAGGATCAGAGGCAAGTAAACAAAATGAGTCACGATTTTAAAGGAAATCAATGACAACTGTTTGAGCATGCAGACAGCACGCAGCTGCTCAGGAAGGGGACTGGAGTGAAACTAACCAGCTCCAGGTCTTCTCATCAACACTTGTGTCGTCAATGCAAGTGCTCGGTTCGTTCTCAATCAGATCCTCCCGCATGTCCTCTGAAGCCATCAGGGGGACACGTATCCAGAACTGATTAGACACAGAGGACAACAGCAGTTAGTGGATGAATCAGCTGTCTGTCTGACTTCTCTGCTATCTAAAAAGCAATCTGCGGCTGCATGCTGAGTTGTTTTTAATGCTGTGTGTCTTACATTTGAGGTGTGGTGTCCAGTGTGGATGTGGTTTAGCAGCAGGCGGGCTAGATTGGCATTATGAGGGCCCTTTATAGGAACCATGAAGACAGGCAGGCCCAGGTAGGCCGAGAAGTTTAGCTCCTGCGCCAGAGCCTGGAGAGAAACACAGGTAAAAGAATGATGAGAGCATGGAGGGACGACGCAAGGAAACAGGATTTGGAGTGGTAGATAAGAGAGACTGGACTAGATAAGTTCACTCGTGTTACAAAATCTTGAGATCAAAGAACCCCCTCCAGCAACATCATCCACGATGGCCTCAAAGAAAGTGTACGTCAAAGAAATTGTCCAAAGTGAGGAACTTACGGCCTCGGAGTTTCTGCGTTCTGTCTCGATTTCTGAATCTGCGTCGATCCATGGAGAGAGCTTCCCAACAATAAGAGTATTCCAATCTAGACAAAGCATAGTATATAGTTAAGAAAAAACATCAACCGAGATATTAGCATTTCTTGCCAATCCCCGGAGTCACTAAAGCTCTCAGTGATAACATCCATCTGTTTTACCGGCTCTATTGTTTGCAAATTGGATGAAAAAAAGGCTTAAGCTAACATTTTACTAACATTTTTATGTTAGTGCTGAGAGACATAGTAATTAATTTATGGTAGTGTTACAGCATCCAAGCCACACATAAATAATAAACAATTAAACTAGAATTATTACTTTTCAAAACAATATTTGAAATATGTCATACAACCATTGTCTTTTATGATGTGATCACTTTTTTGGGTGTCTATGATACCTTGCCTGCTTCCTGAAAATGTCTTTAAAAATCGATTGTTTGATCATATGATTCAATTTTCTAGCTTTGTAGTTCCTATTGTCTAATATTGCTGAGACATTTAACGCCTGTCACTACCTGGATAAAGACAGATGGACTGTGTAAACACCAGGGAAAACATTCGAAATAAGTCCAGACTTTACCTTCCATCCCCAACAAAAGTCTGATATGTTGTATTACATTTTACAAATATATTAGAATGTTGTCAATAAACCAAACCAAAATAATAGAGTTAAGTCTGAGACTAGAAACTGAACCTAATACAAAGACCATACCCTATTAGTGTAATGTGCACAGTAATACACTATGTTGCTGAATTGAATGTACATACATTAAAACACAACATGCTGAACATAATCTTTTATTTTTACATACCGTGTATTTATTTTATCTTATCATTTTTACTTTAACACTTAATATATAGGTTTACACTTGAGCCATCATAATCACTTATCAGTTCATCAATCCATCTATGGTGTCACAGGGGCCTACTGTAGCATACAGGAGTATCTTGTTTATAGAGAGTGTAAAGTAAGTTAAAGACTAATAATGCCTGACATGATAAAAGATGAGAGGGTAGAAACACTAACCTCTTCCACACAGCAGCAAGTCTGATCGGGTCTGGGCACCGGGTCGGGATTTAGCGGGCTCCAACTCAAACTCTCTCTTGAACCTCGAGTGGAACAGGGGCATGCACAGGAAGTCAAACCTGGATACCAGAGAAAGAAAAGCGCACCATTTAAACACTGATGTGATTTATAATGTCAAACAGAGGTGAAACGCAAACATATTTGCTTCACTATTCCCCAGCGAACTCACGCAATTTTAAACAGAATAGCCTATAGGAGTATAATAAACACTGCACACCAGTGTCAAGCATCTTTGTGATTGGGCACGTGCTGGTAATTCACCGGCTAGCTTAGCAAGCATCACTGACATGCTAGCAAACCCGCGCACTGACATTTTGCCAGCACACCAGCGCGCCCTCTCGTAAGCTAATTTCTACTAAAAAACAACTTGCAGAGTACAGCACTCTCCTCACCCAAGTTTGGCGACCGCAGCTAAGGTGTCGGCTACCTCCGGCACACAATTCAAATCTCTCCCGCAAGATACCCTGCTCCCCGTGCTGGCGGACGCCATGATTTTACCGACTGAATGGATTGACTGGGGACCATGTCGTTGCTCTGGCTTACGAGGAAACTGCCGCCATCTTGGATCTGCAAGGACGTGCATACTCTTTGGGTAACAAAGTGATTTAGACCCTAAATGGCTTCGAAAGTACTTCAGTTGCATATCTCATAAATTACCGCGATAACTCTGCATGTACAGTCTTTACAGTTTATGTTTTCATGTCAAAGTTTTCTGTCCTCCTAAAGAAATGTTTTGCAAGACAAATACATTTTTATGCTGTTAAATAAATTAAAATAAAGTCATAGAAATATAATCTATTTTGTTAGAATAATTTAATTTTTATTTTTATAAATGTCAGTTCCATCAGATTAATTCTAACTTAAGTTCCTCTATTCCTAATTTTGTTGTTGTAGTGGGTTTCTGGACCATATTTTAGACAGAGCTATGGTATGGAAAGCAGGTTTGTCAGAAAATGAAAACCCTGCTGGCTGTTGGTGGTTGGTGCCTTCCTTTAACAACAAATTGAAAATGATGTGAAAGATATGTATGAACTTGCACACAACTAGCAAGATGACTCCGTCACTCAGCAAAACATATAAGGTTTGCAGAAAAGGGCTTCTCTGGATATTACTTTAACAGCAGGTAGGATAAAATATCACTTATGTCAACTCAAATGCTTTTGGACATAGGCCTACGTGTGTGTTTGTGTGTTTTTGCAAGGTGTCATATTTGGGAGGGCTATAAAAGGGTAAAAACTTTGGTCTTTCAGACTAGATATTAGATGAGAGAGTGAAATGAGGTGGCAGCAGTCACCAATACAGACTATAGTGGGATTTACGAGGCTTGTGACTTTGTTTGACCAGTTTTCCTATTTTCTGTTTTTCCTGGTTTAAACTGTGTGTGACCTACCTTTTGCCTGCCAATCTCTGGGAAAGATACTCTGATATTCTGATCAATCTGTATCTGTATCTGTATCTGCTTCACTTACACCATGGCTTTGGAAGATATTTGTGGCTTCAAAGACACTCCTGTGCATCGCAAGTGGTTTCCTGCCTCTCATTTCGAAGATATAGCCACATCTTTTCATACAACTGACTATTACAACTTTGGATTGAGGAGACTAAAGAAATCTGGGAGAAATAGCGGGACCCCACTGAATTTCTTCATACCGACTTTACCAAGCGCTGCCCCTTTCAACCACAGACCTTCATTCCCTTTTCCCCCAGCCAACCATTCAGTGACAGTCCGCAGGCCTTTCCCTCTGTCTCATGGAACAACGACCTTGGGTTTCATCTTCCAAGGTGGAGTCATCGCAGCTGCAGACACACGTGCCAGTGCCGGGGGACTTGTTGCCTGTCCAGCTGTTCATAAGATTACCCCTATTCACTCCCATTTAGTGGTCACCTCCTCTGGTAGCGGTGCAGACTGCATGCTGTGGGAGAGAATTCTGGCCAGAGAGATCAGACTCTACCAACTGCGGCACAGACGCTGCCTTTCAATACGTGGCACTGCCAAGCTCCTCTCCTTTATGCTGCACCCCTTTAAAGGGACTGAAGTGTGTGTGGCTCTTACACTGTGTGGCTGGGATAAGGAAGCAGGTAACACTGACTGTGCAAAGAGGTCAGAAGACTCATCCTTTATTAATGATGATAGCTCCTCAGCTGTTGTTAGTAGCCAAGATGTTACTGCAGTGGCACATTCTGCATCCCCTAACAGTGGCCCAAAGCTGATATATGTATGCAGCGATGGAGCCCGACTGCAGGGGGACGTCTTCTCTGTGGGCTCAGGCTCTCCTTATGCTTATGGAGTCCTGGATAGAGGGCTGAGGTGGAGCATGAGTAAAGAAGAGGCCATCTCCTTGGCAAGAGAAGCAGTGTTCAGAGCCACTCACAGGGACGCCTACTCAGGAAACAATGTGGACCTCTTCCACATCTCAGCACAGGGATGGAGCCAAAGAAAGAGAGAGGACCTGAAAGAGGAATATTATAGAGACATGGAGAGGAGGGCGAAGATAGTGGAAGAAAGAAACAGAGTGACCGAGTTAGATGCTTTGGGATGAAGCAAAAATGTGGGAGTTTCTAGGGGGCTAAAGGTTAGAAATAGTGGAAAGTCAGATACTGCCTTTGGCCACCTTTTTCAGAGTTTATCCACTTTTGTCAGCTAGCTAGAATAACTTTTTAACTTTTTACTTCATAATTCATGTACTCTAGCACACTAAGTTGTGTCAAATTGTTGTAGCCTTGAAATCTTGTTTTTGTTTGCCTGGGTCACAGTTTACACAGCTTTTTAATGACCTGTACATGGCGGCACTAAATTTACAGTCCGCCACAAACGCAGGGGGCGCTGTGTCATTTTGCCACCATGGCTCAATAAATGTTCTTACCCTTTCACGGCGGAAGTTGCTTGCTCATCATCAGACTGTTTCAAAGATGGCTCTTGCTAGTGTGTTGAACAGTGATTGTGCGGATTTTTCATTTGATAAATGTCAGCCTTTTGCTTTTGAATGTGGACCCGGACAGAGCGGTCTTGGGTTTGACGCCACGCCGGGAGACGGTCTCAGTTTTTCCGTTAAAAATCCGCTGTGTGCCGGAGACGAGGATGGCGTCGAGAGGAAAATAGAGTTCCTACATGGAACCACCACCTTAGCATTTAAAGTAAGTATACAAGTAGCTTATTGTAGCTAGCTGGCAACATAAAACTATAACGATGTATATAGTTGTCAAAGTAGACGTTTGATAAATCATTAAGACATTTAATATTATGGTGCAGAGTTAAATGCTGCATCTCGAACATTAGCATGCTAGCATGGCTACAAACCGCTTTCTCATTGCAGATGTTCACATAGACATTTATGGTGATTTGTGTTAGACATGTCTGGCTTCAAAAGCAACTCGATAAACGTAAGCTGGTCATCTATGAGTGTTTTTGATAACAATGTCTGTACCTTCTGTATTAGTAGTCACAAGTCAATATGTACCTATAGCTATTCTGCCTTGTGGCTTTATTTGCACCTGACCAGTGCAAGAATGGGAAACAAGATGCCACTACTGTAAACGGCTCCAGTGCAGCATCCACACATCATGGCTTTTGTCTGGTGTAATTAAAAAAATCACCAAAAAAGTATGCTTATTATGTTCACTAATTTCTCAACACGATAATATAAAGATGATCTGTATTTTACACAATGCTGTATCAGCTTGTGTGCTTTCTTTTTATATTGTGGAATAACACACATATGATAAGAGCTGTCTAAAAGTCTTACTTTTTTTAAGTAGGAGGCAAAGAGGACTGGGGCATTAAAACACAGTTCGTGACATGTATTATTGTACATCATTATTCATTTTGCTCAACAGATTAGGCATTTGGAACAAATTTCTTTCAACCCTAATAAACTATTTATGCCCTTTTTATAAGGCCATTTAACTTTACACCAGAGGATCTGACAGGTAAAAATGTATTATTCAGTGATGATATGTCCTGGCAGGCTTTTACAACATCTATGTACAGAACAGCCTGTTCAATTTTTGATTACAATTTATTATTATTTGTTCATGTAGTTATATTATTATACTCTCTGTAAATGTGGTTCCTTTTAAGCCAGATGTTAACTGTGAGTATCCATACCTGATGTGTTAAGTTTCAGAACCAGGCATTAAAATTCTGATGGAGAAAAAGTGAATGTTTGGTTTCTCTAGAAATGGTCAAACCTGAAGACATAAGTATAAAAAATATTGGTATTGGCCATTAAAAACCGATGAGTCATAACAGTAACACACCACGAGTTTATCTAATTAAAAAAAAAACACAACAGAAACACTATTGTGGAAATACTTCTTGGATGTATTAAAGAACAAAGTTGGAGCTACTAAAGCACTAATGAATAATTTGAACAAATGAGGGAATGGGCTTTCTAAAAAGTTCAAGACACACTGCTTACTTGTGCTACAAAGATTTAAGCAAGGCATAAAAGCTGAATGAAGTGAGTCCAGAATAAATCGATGCTCTTATTTTATAATTATCAACAGGTCCCCGTGAAAACACCAAAGCCAACAATGAATTCCTATTACACAGTACTAACAAGACTGTGCCACAGAACCCCATTGTTGTCCAACTATTAAAAACACATAAAAGAGCCACACTATTGCATTTTGGTCACACATCTTTTCATTACAATGAAAGCAGCCGGTGCAGCATTTTCCTCTCACTGGGTCAAACAAACAGACCAGTGTAAATACTGAACCACATCCTTTCAGATGGTTTTGGTCTCTTCAGGGGATTTGTCGTCAAAAAGAAAACATAAAATAACGGCAACTTTATCCCTTAATCCCTGAGTGGCGGGGGCCGGCTGGTTGATAAAAAAACCTCCCCAGCAGATTTGGCCCTTTGACTGGCCAAATCTGTTGTCTTCACTTGTTGTGGCTGTCAGTGTTCATTGATAGAGGGTTTTGGAGGGAAGTGCAAAAGTGTTCCCTCTTATCCAGCAGCTTTCTGGCAGTGCTGAATAGGCCTGTGCAATGTGACCAAAATCTCATATCCCGATATTTCATATCCAGATAACGATACATATATACAATAGCATATACTATACATATAGCAAATTTTCTGTAAATCCAATTAATAAATAGTTTATATAAAATGGCCACATTGAAAGGCCTATTTCTTATTACATTTTGCATTATATACACGACAAATAAAAGGATATTTGATTATTTTCGTTCTTTTATTTAGAACCTTTGTGCTGTGGGCAAAAGCCTCTTGCAACGTCTGAGTATGGGGTTTGTTTGGAGCACTCGACCGTACTTTTGTGGCTCTCATCTGTAGACTCTCCGTACTGTTTGACATGATTCTTGCGTAGGTGGTAAAAGAGGTTAGCAGTGTTTGAGTCTGCAACAGAATTAGCCCCTCTTTTAGGTACGAGCTCCTCGTTTTGTCTCCTGTCATGTTCACTCTCTTCCACGTTTGTTTGTGTTGCCTTCATGCACATTTCCTGCCTACATCCGTGCCGTGTGAAAGAATGCAAAGCGGCGTCCAAATGGCAAAAATATTGCTGTAAAGAGTGTGATTTGCGACACAAGGAAATAAACGATAGCGCATAATATTAAATGATAGATGTTTTTCTATCGTCACACAATGTATATCATCATTTTGCACAGCCCTTGAGCTGAACCATATATTGCATCTCTCTGACAGCTGAAGAGCAGCAGCACATTTCTGCCTTTTTAGACTGAAATAAGAGGTAGCTAACAGGTAAATAAACTGTACATACTGATCACTGATCCATCAGCGACTGCTCTGTTTGAACATGTTTCCCTCTTGCTACCATGTGCTTCACCAACATGTCCCCCTGCTGTTGCCTCTCTCAGTTCCAGCATGGCGTCATTGTAGCGGTGGACTCTCGGGCCACAGCAGGCTCCTACATTGCCTCGCAGACGGTGAAGAAGGTGATTGAGATCAACCCCTACCTGCTGGGTACCATGGCCGGAGGAGCTGCAGACTGTAGTTTCTGGGAGCGCCTGCTGGCCCGCCAGTGCCGCATCTACGAGCTTCGCAACAAGGAGCGCATCTCTGTGGCGGCGGCCTCCAAGCTGCTCGCTAACATGGTGTACCAGTACAAGGGCATGGGGCTCAGCATGGGAACCATGGTGTGTGGCTGGGACAAGAGAGGCCCAGGTAAATACAACAGCTGTATATGACGTGCACATCCGGCCTATGTCAGTTTATGATCCAAAATTAGATTTCTACTAGTAAAAAAACTACAGCTACCAACATAGTTGATCATTATGGTTTAGTGATGATTATTTTCATTCTCAATTAATATGCCGGTTATTTTCTCGATTTAATTCAATCAATCAAACTTTATTTGTATAGCACCTTTCATACAAGTGTTCATAAAAGTGTAGACCGTAAAAATGACAACAAAAAACAATCTAAGAATTTGAGACCAATGCACATGAGAAAATAAAAATGATGAAAATGTAATAAAATAGATTTAAAAGCTATAATAATAAAAACAATAATAAAAAATGAGAAAATAGAGTTAAATAAAAGCTAGACTAAGAACTAGATAAAAAGACTAGATGATGGGTCAATAAACCTCAGAAAAGTGCTCACAATATCCTCGAGCCCAAGGTGACGTCTTCAAATGTCTTGTTTTGTCTGACCTACAGTCCTAAACCCAAAGATACTCAATTTACAATGATATAAAACAGAGAAAAGCAGCAAATCCTCACAGCAAGTGTTAGCAATTTTTACTTAAGATTAATCAATTATTAAAATAGTTGTAATTTTCTGTCTGACGAATCAGTTAATGTACTCGGCTGATTCGTTTGAATTAAGTAAAGATTAAAGATTTTGATTCTGAAAACGATGTAGTATGGATTTATAATTCTTTCCGCTCCCTTAAGGGTCTGCTGTTTTACTCCAGCTTCAAGCTATTTGGGGAATTTTCCTTAGTCTGAGTTGTTTTTGTGTTACACTTTTCAGCATCTTTTTATATTCACAAGTCAGTTTCGTATCTTTCTCTCACCAGAAATGTATTTTACTCCACGCAGGGGAAAAACAACACGGCAAATTCCTTTGAAAATACAGTGGGATTCAGGTCTGAGTCACACGCTCAAAATTACTCAAACACACTGCCACTCTTGGCATGTGATTTCCACTCTGTTTTTGTGTGGAGGGCTTCACATTTTGGTGTGTTAATTTTGACGTGCAGCTCTCGCAATGACCAAAAGATTCCCCTCATTTAAATACATTGTCAGTGTTTTTAATGATGACAGAGTTGCCATATGCTTTAGTCCCTTGAAATGATTTGATGGCATTCATTACTTCTCAAACTGAGGTTAAACTGAGTGGTTAGCTGTTCAACACAAGTCTGAAATGTAGGTCTTCAGTGTAGGGTTAGAGGTTAATGTTTTTCTTGTCAGATGTAAAATTTAATGCTCTTTTGTGTACAGAACTTTGAATTCATGTGGTTTTCCATTTACAAGTGCTGTTTCATCTAAGTATAAACACATTTGTAGTTCCCAGAGTGACCCACTAGATGGTACTGCAGCCTCCCTTATGCTCGGCCCCTGTTTGTACTTCAAGCCGTGGCTTTTGGATGCCATAAGCAGTGTGAGGCCGTACATCACAGAAGGTGTGCTTAAAGAGGCCGCCGCGGTGACACAGTAATGGGAAATCGATGAGGCTGGGACTGTGGGCCAGCGAGAGCGCGGCGGGATGATGGACGTTGGGTCCCAGCCCCCGGACAATTGGGTCGCATGCATAATGCCCGTGCGCCAGCTGAGATCGATGTCTGGCAAGCACGGTGGCTGTGTGAACAACAACGGCCCACCGGTATGCCGACAAACGTAAATGACACGCGTTAAATCCCAGGCAATCAATTGGGGAAATAATGATCCCTGTATAAGTTCAATAGGTGTGGGAGCTTTGCCTGGCCGCTACAAGGCCAATGATTGCATGGAGAGGTAAATGTCATGTCATTTAAATCGGTCGTGATTAGGCGGGAAGCTCATTAGCCGGCTACAATCACGTCAAGAGCACTTATTCCCCTGATGGAGTGTCTTAAGCTGCATGCAAAATAAATCGAATAAAAGCTACGTTGAGGAGCTTGACAAATACAGCTCCATGTAATAACATCAAATGTTATGACACTAATCAGTGTATAGTTAAAGCTTGATCAGTTGGTAGCAGCTTTGCTAGCAACAATACTCTGCAAAGCACCCTCTGCTGCTCTCTACAAGGACACGAAGGGATTGCAATGAGGTGATATGTGATTAAATGGGATGTAGCCCCCATGACAAATAGTAGAATGGTGTATGATATGAGAGCTCGTCAGAGAAGACCCATGTGGCAGTCAGTTTTACAGCCACTCCCGTGAGAGTGAGTAATGGTTCTTTTCAACTGTCTTTTCAGTCTGTTCAACTGCTGCTCTTTTTTTTTTTTACTCCTGATCCGGTTGTGAATTCTAGCGGGAAGGACAGATGACGGACAGACGCTGACCCATTTGATGCTAGCCACCCATCCATCGCTCTGTGCTCCTCACCTACCTCTAAAAGCTGTCAGTCCGGCCAGATATACAGGCTGCTTTTTTTAAAAAAAAAAAAATAAATAAAAAACTGCCTCCTTAAAGCACCTGTCAGTTGATCGATGGAGTGGAAAGAGCCTCACTTGGCCGCCCCTGCTGCAATGCTCCACCATCCAGGCAATGTGCCCCTTCTTCCGGTTTAAGTGGGCCTCATGAATTTCACCCACACACACGCACACCTTTTTTTGTGTGTGTGTGAGCACTTGTCGCCACCTTCCTGCGACTTTTCTTCGCCAACGTTTGAGGTGCTGAGACCGTTAAGCGGTATCGCATTGGGCTCTACAAAGACCCCAGGTGTGTTTAGGAAAGGAATGGATGTGGGAAGGGTTTTTTTTTGGTGCCGCTCTGCTTCTATACTTGGACCTCCTAAAGAGTCCTTATCCACCTCCGTCAACTCTGCTACTCAACACAAGAGCCTGCCTTTACAACTCACTCTCTCCCTGCCTATTATGTTTTTAACGAGTCCCTTACAGTTTTCAAGAGGAACAGGCAGGTCTCAGAATGGCAAATTACCCCCGTGCATAGGCAGGCACTGGATGATTATCATGGCAAGCTAACGACAGGCTGAGGAAGCTGCAATTTGCCAGTTGAAAGCAATGGTAAGCCCCTTTTTTTCCAGAAAAGCAAGTGGCTCTCTATCCCTAATAGACTGTCACTAGTTTAGCTGAGGAACTCTGCAAGCGGGGATGTGCAATCTGAGGGCATTTTGAAGTGTTTTTTAATGTGGGAGATGAGCGATAGCGGTGGATATTAGGCAATTTTATATGCATGTGTCCCTGCGTCTCTCTGTGCGAGTGTCATTTTCACAGGTTTCGCTTTGTGAAGCGCTATGAAAAACATGCCTTTTTGCAGGCTGTCTTTTCTTTTTTGCCATCTGCAGGCGGGCTGTGGGCGAGCTCACAGGCTGGTGCTAGTCACCCGTTCCACGTCACTCTGGGATCAGGCCTAGCGAGTGTGTCATGGCGCGGAACAAAATGTCTTGCATGTGTCCACGAAGCGTGGTGTGGAGCAAACTGTCCCTCACAGGTCCATCAGAGCATCGTGGGTCTGCAGTGCACGTGGGATTACATGTTTGGCCGGTTAGCTGTGGGGTGAGCTCGCGCCTATGTGTGTGTCATTCAAGCGTGCTTCCATGTGAAGGTGAAGGAAATGCATAGGTGTGTGTGTGCGTGCGTGTGTAAGGATATGAACGTGCTGTACTCGTCTGATGTCCACAGGATGTGAGCGCGCTGTTGTGTTTTTGTCCTCCCTGATGTGCGAGGTGCAGTTACCTGTGCAGCTCAGGTTGCGGGTCGATAGTTAATTTTTGGCGCGTTTGCACAGATCAATAAGGCCCGGAGCAGGGCCCCTGGGCAGACAGCGATGTGGCCTGCGCCTCGTCAGCAGGTTCCGTGGGCCGGCTCCGTTTTACTTGAAGAGGATGCAGCTGTTCATATCTGCCAGCCTTACTTCAGTTGGAGAGGTTGCAGCTGTTCATATTCTCTCTCTGGAGGACATGCCGTGTGTGCGCGCTTACACGTTTGTGTGTTTGTTTGTGTGGGAGCGGCGGTGTTAGATGTACACCATCTCAGTTTTCCTGACAAAGCTCAGCACCTGAGTCAGGAGACCGGAGGATGCTTTTGCATTGAACACAACTCCCTTTACACTGTTTCTTCCACCCACCCTCTTGACCTGCCTTTTATCCTTTGTCCTCAGGGCTGTACTACGTCGACTCAGAGGGGAACCGGGTGTGTGGCGATCTGTTCGCCGTGGGCTCGGGCTCCATGTACGCCTACGGTGTGATGGACAGCGGCCTGCGGCACGACCTGACGGTGGATGAGGCCTGCGAGCTAGGCCGTCGCGCCATCTACCAGGCCACATACCGCGACGCCTACAGCGGAGGGCAGGTCAACCTGTACCACGTCCACAGTGAGGGCTGGACCAGGGTCTCCCAGGAAGACGTGCTCATGCTGCACCAGCAGTACAAGGATCAGGCATAGTTATGGAAATTGAGAACACAGAGGGGACAAGGAAGTGGGGAGAGAATAGGGAGTGTTAGGAGTTTGTTCTAGTATCCAGTGTTTAAGATGTTCTAAATGTCAGTAGAGTTGACACATGAATAAAAAGGACTCATCTGCCGATTAATTTCCACTTGCATTACTTCTGTGACCCATTTTGACTTGTTGCTAGCTTAAAGCTTTATATTGTACATTTTTAACAATACTAGTGAGCTCCACTCAGCCCGCACAGAGTATGATTTGAGGGGCTGCAGAGAAGAGGGGGGTGCTATGACTCAAACATGCTTTAATAGAGTGTGGGAGTAGTGTAGTGCTTGCCCTACATACATTTCATTTGGATCATACCCTGGTAAACTACATCTTTCTCAATAAAACCTGCAATGTTCTTTTTTTCAAGAGCGTTTTTGTTATTTTGCATGAATGCTGATTTTACCTTTAGGTCTCAAGATATGAATAGCTGAATTTCTCAGAATTTACGCTTTATGTAGATGTATAGTCTCATCGCCTCATCTTTGACACAGTCATTTTGCCACTGTTTGTGTTTACTTTTCAGTCATCTGTTCCCCCAGCTGTTGGGATTCGGAGGTACATCCAAAGCCTGTTTTGTCTCTATATGTTCTGTGTTTGTTAGCGGGGAGTAGCACAGTCTAAATAGCACTATTTAATTGCATACCACCAGCCTCAGTAATTGTGCCTCCTGAGTTGTAACAGTGTGTTTTCTTCTCCTCATTGATAATGTTCCCTTCCTCCGCTCACATTGCACAAATGCGTCTTTTAATTGGAAGGGGAAATTTATTCTTTAATTCCTCCCCGACACATTCAGCTTCGCAATGCGCAATGTTGTGTGCCACCCTGCCATGGTGTTTTACAATGTAACGACCTGCGCTGGCAGTGTGTGCCCCTCCAGCGGTTTTTATGGTTGGGAATAAACACTAGTAAAGGGGATGGGGGTAGACATCCGAAGCCAGGGCGCTTTCAAATCATGGTTAAAAACTAGTTTCACAGGTGACTAGTTTGCAGATGGAATAGAAATGGGATTTCGATAAATGGAAATGAGCGGGTCTCGTCTGTGATGCTGCTCTTGGTAAATGAAGTGATGGGAATTGCACCATCAATCGAAGCAGAAACTGACTATGCATGTGCCCATGGAGATATGTTCAAACGGAGCAAATGTTGATAAAAACATTAACACTTAGGACAATACTGCTTTAAGCCCTTGGTTTTTGTCAAACTGACTGACTCTAAATTATATCCTCAGAATAGTGGATAAAGACTAGGCCCTCCAGCACCATTAAATATCAAATATACTACCTTGTCATTCAGGTATAGTGTAAGAAGCCTTGCCTTGATAAAAATAGATAGCTTTTAGAGGCTGCAGTTTTAGTCCATAATTGCTTAATGAGATTATATCTGAGCAAAATCATAATGAAATGTGTGTACATGGAGCAGATTATACCAGGAAACTTAAAAGCACTTTCCCAGTGCACCATTTGTACCACATATTAACCAAGCAACCAGCACATTACTCAAGAAAATCCCAGCTAATCAGCTACTGTATGAGATAGACATACATATAGACAGATTGATCAATCAGTTGAAAGTGGGTATAGTTGGGAAAATGGGTTGGCACACATGGTGTGTCTAATGTCACACCATGCCTCCAAGGATTAGACTACATTTCCTCAGTTTGCTGCAGGTCTAGAGGTATGGCTTCATGTAGTAATAATCAGCTTTATTTATATAGAACTTTTCTGAAACACAGTTACAAAGTGCTTTACAATGAGACACATCAAATAAAACCAAGTTAAAACAATGAAAATGATAAATCAGAACAAAAAATTCTAATTTATTTCTAATTTATTATATAATTTATAATTTTCATTTTCATCAAAACCGGGTTTACCCATTTTTCTAATTTATTTCTAATTTTCATCGTTTTAACTTGGTTTTACTTGATGTGTTTTAATGTTTCGATGTGCCTTATTGTAAAGCACTTTGTAACTGTGTTTCTGAAAAGTGCTATATAAATAAAAATAAACAAAGCTGATATCAGCTGATATATATATATATATATATATATATATATATTAAAAAGTAGAAACACATTTTGCTGCGCTGATCTCCTCAGGCAAGTTATTCCAAAATCTAGGAGTTCTGACAGCAAAGGCTCTGTCACCTTTGTGTTAAAGTCTAGATCTTGGAACACCGAGAACAGAAGCATCTGAGGATCTCAAGGAGCCAGAGGAAACATTTCTTAACATCATTTCTTATTTTTGTTCATTGGGTTATAAGCTTTCTGGTTAAAGGCATTAGTATGCTTCAAATGAAGTACTTCTCGGATCGTCAAACAGCATCTGAAACCACCTTCAAACACTCTGAATTTGGAATTGGGAAGTCCCAACAATTTTTGTAATTTTCCAAAACCAACAATCTGATAAGCACGTCCACTTCACACAGCAGTTGTCCAGACGTTTTTGAACTTCTATTCAAGCTCTCTTTAGTTTAACTTTTACAGTCATTAGTTTAACTTTGGTCACGTTTTAGCCATGCTAGCTGCCTATGGATGGCAGTGTCTGTCTGTCTGTCTGTCCATCAGTCCACCGGTCCACCACTGTGGTCCAGACTGAAATATCTCAACAACTATTGATTGGATTGCCATGAACTTTTGTACAGACGTTCATGGTCCCCAGAGGAAGAAGAAAGACTTTGGTGATCACCTGACTTTTTTCATCTAGTGCTATAATCAGGTCAAAATTTAAATGTGTCCAATACTTTGGTTTGTGACCAAATATCTGCAAAATGAATGACATTAGCCTCAGCTGCACTTGTGTTTAGTACCAATTTAGCAAATGCTAACATGTAAAACTAAGATGATGAACATGGTAAACATTATACCTGCTTAACATCAGCATGTTGCTGTTGTCATTGTAGCAGTTAGCTCAAAGCACCGTTGTGCCTAAGTACAGCCCCACAAAGCTGCTAGCATGGCTGTAGATACTTATCTAGTAGTTATCTTAGTTAGTCTTTGTATGTACAAGTGATTGCAACACCATGAACACTCTGAAGAGACACTGCTATCCCCATTTTTGCGTGATTCATTGAGTCTTGCCCCTCCTTATGACGGCAGGCTTTTCGTTCTGCCTGTGACTGGCCGTTTCGAACAGGTATAAACACTTTTGCCTCTAGACGTGCTCAGAAGAGATTTGGTACGAGCCAGGTCATTTGAAGCACTTATTTTGGGGATATGATTTTGTTTATAGCTTTGGATTTATAGACCTGTAGTTGCTGGTGTGGATGTTCCTGTCTGCCCTCTTGACCTGTCTAGTCATGTATAGAGGAAACACTTCTCACCTGTGGTCTTTCACCGTGTTTGGACTCACCCTGTCTGTGTGTGTGTGTGTGACCTTGGCATTGGACCAGCAGACTGTAGGCAGTGTGCTGCCAGTGTGGACAGTCGTCAATGTCTGGCACAGAGATTGCAGGTTGTCAACAGGTATTTTCAGAATAGCTGCTATTAAGTACCAGCTTTCAGAATATTTTCACAAAGCTTTACACACAGGGCAAGATGATGACACTCTGGGGAGGCACGACAAAATGAAGAAAATAGCTTTCTTTTTTTCGCCTAAATTAGACGGAATGCTATGAAAAAGACCAGCTGGCGATATAGAAAGGTGCCAGCACGATGATTTTCACACTGTCAGAAAATAACCCCTGTGCCCACATTATGCCATCTGTCAGGTGGTCATATGTGATTTCATTTCCAGACACCAGATCATATCTGAACACAGTCCTAAGGGTGCCCTGACAACCTTTTTGGGATTCACACGCACCTCACATTATGAGGCGTTATTTCCCATGATTTGATGCTAGGACTTTGTAATTGGATCTTCAAAAGGAAAAACACCCACTGCAAGGGTGCATGCCTTTGGTGATTGAGTATCAATCAGCTGTTGTTTATTCCTGTTGATGCTTTACCCCGACGGAAAAACAAATGAGAAGTCTATTTGGCTTGGGTAATGACTCCCTGCTGGCTGCCTCTTGTCCACCCCGAAGGCTCTCCGGGTGTCATATAATCAGTACACCCAAGTCCTTAAATGCGTGCCAGTTCTGACAAACAACAAAGCTGGCATGAAGATAATTGCGTTTGTGGTCCCTGCGCATCCCCTTCCTCGCTGGCGCAAGAGGCAGCCGCTGCCTCGCCTCGTTTGAGAGGTGCTGTTTTTCATCCCTCGTGATGACAGCCACACTCTTGTCATTCCCGCCGCGTGCTTGCCACGGCCGCCTCGCTCTACTCGAGACTGTTCTTTTTTTTTCCCTCACACCCCCTCTTCCCCAGCAATGTTTTTGGCAATTGCTTTTTTTTTGTGTGACTCGATTAATTCAGTGACACGAATGAATACAGCCCGGCAAAGTAAACAGTGCAGCCCTTGAGTTCTGTCCAATCTGAGTCGGTACTCTTCCGTTTCCCAGCAGGCACCTAGGAGCTTCTGCCAACACCACTATTGCTGCTCTTGATGATGATGATCATGAGGGTGATGGCGAGGATGAGGATGATGATAGCCCTTACTATTGGTTCAGACTGTGCCTCAAGAGGCCTGAAGCGGTCGGCTGTTTATCCCTTGTCATGACACCTGACTGTATAAATGGGGCTTGTCTGTTTGTTTTATCGTCAACAGCGCCAGGCCTTGCCTCCCAGGCAAACACAGACAGGGTCAGGGAGACTAGAGCTAAAGACGTGGCAGTAAGAGCGATGGTGGCTGCCACGGTCACTCCACTTACTCCCATGTGGCTCCTGGCTTTTTTTTTTTTTATATTGCACTGCGTCCTTTAATACGTGGTGACTAAGTCCCTCGGGGTAGAGAAAAGTGAATTGCGTATTCTGTTGTTTCACAGTATCAATTGGTTTTTTCCGACTTCTTGCTATTTTAGTGGCAGTTCAGTTCTGGTTATGTGAGCACTTACATTTGTTTAGGTGACGCACCATTACGGGGTGTTGTGTTTTTCTTTTAACTGACCTTGCACAGTGGCTGATACGACATACTTTGCTTCTGTAATCTCCTACAATCTTATTTGTCGAGGCCGCATTTGTATAAATCAATGACAAGTACAGCATCTACTGTATGTAATGCAGCTTTGGATCCCACACAATTTTCCCCCTGGATGTCTCTGCTTTACAATTCTGACAGAAGAGTACAAAACTGCAGTGTGTATTTTATTGGTTTGAAGTGTCAGTCAGAGCTGCAGGCTTTTTGACAGAGTATCCAGCCCCAGCGGAAGACCCATCTCAAGAGGAAGAACTCTGCCAGGCTTGAAGAAGCCCTTCTTTTTCCTCCGTCTCTTTCACCTCTCCATCCGTCCATCCCTTTTTCTGTTCCACATTTTGACTTAATCCCCCCTGTGGTGCCCTCGGCCTGTCGCCCACTTCCCTCCGGCCTGATCGCACTCTGATCAATGCCACCCCCACCCCTCCGACAATACCAACGGGGAAATGGAGGCATTAATTACCCACCCCAGAGCTCGTTACCCGGGCTCAGCCCTTTCAGCTTCCTGGCTCTTCACTGACTCTGCAATTGTAATTCAGCTGGGGACCCAAGACGTGAGGGTAATAACAGAGGGTACCCGTCCAAACGGACGATCGCCCACTGATAGATGATCCGCTGGGCCGGACGTGACGGAACTGACGGGATGGGGGCCGGGAGTGACTCAGAAGTGATTGACACACAGCTTTGGCACCGGGATTATGTGTGAGAGAAATAATTTATGACTTTCTCTTCCGGAGCCGAGACGAATGCCAGAAATGAGTAATGACCTCTTGGAAGTTCAGCTTCTCTGATCGCAAACAATAGCCCAGGTTGTCACTGCTGTGGAAATGACAGAGTTGATGGCGTTACGAGAATGAGAAGCTGATGGACTAAATCATGGAAATGGCAGTTTAATTAAATATCTGGACCCTGCTATGAACAACATTTTAAAATTAAGATGTCCTCACTGGTCAATATTGCTCCTAGTTGCGGTACAAAGACAATTAAGGTAAACTGTCATTTCTTTGGCTAACTGCCTCTCTTTTTGTATGCCCCACTATCTTGTCGTCCTTTCTTCTCCCTGCCCTTTTGTGTCATGTTTTTTCTTGACAGTTTGAGTGCCAAAGTCTTGAGTGCCCAACAGTTGGCCCCCTTTTGTGTTATTCAGCCTCTGATGTTTTCATGTAAGCAATGTGGCGGAAAAATAAATGTTTATTTTCGGAGCCACTGTCTCTCCTCCCACCATTCCCCATTTTTTCGCCGTAGCCCTCTATCAGCAACTTTTCCTTATCCTCCCATGCTATATTCTCTATCTGCTTCTCTCCATTTTCTCCTTCTCTCTTCCCCACCGCTTTCCACCATCCCCCCTCTCCTCCCCCCTCTCTCTACTTTCCCCATTATCCCTCCCTTTCCTCCATCTCACCCACTCCCTCTCCCTGCCTTTCTTTGCTCAGGACCGATCAGCTCTCATTACATTGATGGCCCTGATGATTCAGTTGAATGGTGCACTCTCTCCCCGGTGCCTCTCCAAGGCCTTTCTCTGCAGCCTGCTCAGGCAGCAGCACTCAGCGGTGACAGCCGCCTCGGCTCTTTCTCTGTGGGCACAATGACAACAGTGACACCTGCTACTCAGCCCTGTGACCTCTTGATATTATCATACAGGTCACAGGGAGATTTGTGTACGGACGTGTGCTTTATTAAACTAGGACTCACCAGGTGTAAATGTTACAGATGTAAGAAGATAGAGCAAACACTAAGATGCAGTGAGGAATAGTCAGGTACTTGTTGTGGGGGAGTGTATGCGTGCAGACTAACTGAAACTGTGTGGGAGTGTTTAATAAGGTGGGTGTGAATTTTTGCTTAACCTGTTCATGTTTCTCACGCTGAGCCAGTCTATTTCAGATCTCAGGTACTAAACTTCCCTTTTGATCTTGGCTCTAGCCAGTGAGGGCCAGCACTGCACGCTACCTGAACCAAAACCACCTTCTATTATTCATCCCTAAAGGCGCATGTTTCACACATTCAGAATTACCTGCACTGCAGCTACCTCCACTCCAAGTCACTGTTGCTACCACCACCGTGTGTCTTGCTGAAATGCAAATGGCGCAGGCTCAATCTAATGCTGTGTCCCATTTCTTCCCTCCGCCCTCACCCTTGATGCTTCCCCATCTGGCTGTACATTCATGTGAAATGTAATGTTATTCCAGTGCAGAACTTAATGTTGTGAGGTGACTGTTTACCCCTCCTCCTCTCCTTTGAAACAGTATTTATATCACAGCACAGTTTCATCCCTTAAAGTCCACTTTTCCCCTTTTAGCTCCTCTTAAATCACTTTAACAGACCACTCCACTGATTCAGCACTGCACTCAAATGCCATTGTCAGACTCATGACAGTTTAAAAAAAAGGGGAATAAAACTGATTCAGCAGAACCAGATATATCATCTTTTTTACTCCACTTCTTCCTTGTAAAAACCTGCCACCTACATTGCCCACAATGCAACTAAATTTCCAACAGTTTGGTTGGAGATTCGGGTGTGTTATGCTAGTAGCGGCTAAAGTAGCCCTGAGCCACTAGCCTCAAGCAGAGATGAGGAGCAGGTTAGTACAGATGGTCTGGTATAAGCTCACTTTTTTCTAACTCCACCCCCAGATTTTTTTCATTTTCAAACTTGTAGTCTTCCAGTCCGGAAAATAAAAATAAATGTGTTCCACACTGCCTGACAGTATCATATGCTGTATATTCTGTATCGGCTTGTTCCAACTCTTCATTGAAGCTACTGTATGTGACACTTACAGTTAAATATTCAAACCCCAAGACTCCATGTTGTTATTGCGGTGCTATTCCATCAAATGGAAATATTCATGATGTCCTGTGTATCAGTTTATATACATTTCCCCAAAATGTAGCCTGATGTATTTAGTGTGTTTGGGATCTCAGTTAGAATTAAAAATACAGTTCTGTGAGTTTATACAATGCATATCACCAGGGTTACCTTGCACAAAATAAATAATTTCCTTTCTCCTCTATGCATTATGTGCCATTGTGATAGGGGGACGCATTTCCAATGCTTCTGGGAGTGTAAACTAATTTCTGGGCACTTAACTTCCAAGGTAATTAGCAGAATATTTGAAATAAAAATTAAGAAAGACCCTGGCATTTTCCTCTTAGGCCGTCCCTCCAGGGAATTGGGGTATTGTGCACTGTTCTGTGTGTAGTGTTGTTCCTTGTTTAAACTCAATAAAAAGTACCAGGTACTATCCACAGTGGAAAACCAAAAAAGAATGGTTCCAAGTGAGCCGAGCTGTACTATGCAGTGGAAACAACAGACTGTCTTAGCTACATTGAATTACCTGTAGCCCTCACTCAGTTTCCATTGGAACCACTTTCTACTGAAGAAACAGTCCCAGTGAAACTACAATAGGTACAAGAAGTAAAGTGGTCCATTGTTCAGTTCAGCAGGTGAACTGCCCAGAGAGTTAGCTATTTTCCAAAGCCAAACTTGCTCCAGCGCACTTGATGTCCAACTGAGTAAAAAGCCCCAGAATGCACTGTAAAAAGCAGTGAGCATTGATTGGAGGTGACGTCACTGCATCGCCTCTCCTCTACACTTCCAACAGACTTTTGCACAGCGTAATATAAAAGGATAGAGCAATGCAGAGCCGCCACAGTGAGAAAAAAGTCACCATTTTCAAAGTATCTTGTCATAACGTTAAAGCTCTCTCCTTTTCTCATGAAGACAAGATCCTTATTACAAAACTTTATCCACAGTTATAAAGAGAATGGGGACTACACTGCTGGCTGAAAGTTAGGTAGATGAGCAGAAGATGAGAGAACAAGCTGTCCCATAAGAAATCATGCAAAATCTCGAATCTCTTTGGTTAGCCTAAGTGGCTCTATTGGATAGAAAAATCTCCCTGCAACAAAGCTGCAGACAAGACAAAACCTCATGTACTGTCTTCTTACTAATGATGTGTTTTAAGCCCTAAAATAAAGACTTTATCACTTAATTCAACACTCGCTTGTTCATTTCTGCAGTATAATTGTGGCAACACTTTTTTAAAATAGTGGACAAAATGTGAGAAATAATTTTGTAACGATGGCAGTTCTACGCTGTGTAAGTCTGATGTAGGTGAACCAGTGAGTAAGCGCCAATACTGATAACATAAATGCAATCAAACTTAACTTTAATTAATTTTATTAGCTGCAGCTGTGTTTTCAGCTCTGTGAAAAGGGCCCCTTCCACTGTATACTGTATGCGTAGGTCACAAGGGATGTCCACATAGCTCTTTGATAGTGTGCCACTCCAAACCAAGGTGACTTTGAAATGAGGATGATTACTGCGACAAAGCCCTTTACAGACAGATACCATACAGTGATATGTACTGTAACAGCGGTGGATAACCACATGCCATGGAGAGCCAGAAGTCTGCAGGTTTTCATTCCAACACATCTCCTCAGCAGGTGACTGCGCTGATGAGTTCTTCTCCTCTACCTGACGGAGTGCTAATTAGCGGGTCTTTTGTTGAAATGGAAACCTGCAGCACGTGGGTGGCTACACTTGTTATATTACAGTTTTTGCAGTTAGTAGGGAAAACCAACTGATGTCAATCAAACTGCAACTTCACAGAAATGTATTGGCAATTAAATGTAGCAAACAGAGTTTTTAATAGCCTGTTTGTTTACTGTGATTCTCCTGGAGCTGTCTTCATCATCTGCAATTTGTTTGATTTTTTCTTTCCAAATGTGAGCAGCTCCTCCACTTCCTTTGTGCATTTCATTGTGAGATGATAGCACACTCAAAAAGCAAGCAAATTGTATATGCATACTTATACATTTCAGTGCAGTACAAACTCAAAACTGCGTTACAATGTATTATACAATTAGGACACAGCTCATGACACAAATTCGCATTCATTAATGTTCAGCCACTTGGCAGCAGTGGAAACAAGCTTTAAACCCAACACTGACATATCACCTTGCAAATTCATATGGGGAACATGTTATTTACACATCCAGCGTATACGCAGGATTTATTTGGAGTTGTGTTTCTGTCCACCTGATGAATCTAAGTCAAATATTCACACTCCTTTTAGCTCTGTTTTGTTCTCCACCAACTCTTGAGAGAAATGTTAGCTGCTAAATGCTCCACTGTGTTCACCAGCTGGTTGCTAACTTTGTCTGTCTGCCGTTTGGTGTTGGGCAGGTAATGTGCAGTGGGTTTATTAGACCTTTTCAATGAACACAGCTGCCTTTGGCTGGAAATGATGCTGGTAAAAGTGACTCAAAACAGTAACGCTGCAGGCTGTAAAACTAAAACAATGAGCTAAAAGACACTAAAAAGCCCCACAGAGCTGAAGGGAACTGCAGAGCTGCTGGGTCCTAATTCTTTTTGGGGTTGTCACCACAAGCGACCCCTTTCACATTACACATAGTCATTTGAGCCATTGTTTATGTAAAAATATTGATTAGAGCAGCTTTGAGGTAGCCTGACGTTGCCAGACCAATTTGCAAATGATAATTAGTCTGGTCAGTTCATTTTCGATTTCCAATCAATCAGTCAAACTTTATTTGTATTCATACAGGTTAGTGCAGTTCAAAGTGCTTCACAGATAAGACAGAACAAGTGTATACTGTAAAAACAACAACAATAAAAAAAAACCATTTAAGAATTTGAGACCAATGCAAGCGAGAAAATAAAATTATGAAAATAAAATAGATTTAAAAGCTATAATAATAAAAACAATAATAAAAAAGATAGAGTTAAATAAAAGCTAGACTAAAAACTAGATAAAATAGATTAAAAAGACAAAACAAAGACAGATCAAATTGATGAGGGATAATAAAAAATATATGTTTAATAATATTTAATATATTTAATAATATTAAAATATAGATAAAATAAAATAGAATAAGATTTTACAATATAAATACAATAAAGTAAGTGAATAAAATAAAGTAAATAATGTCTATAAAAAAAGAAATCTTAATCAAAAGCCAAGGGGCGTTATCAGCGGGCGCAGACCAAAATGTCTCTGGTCAAATTGGACAGACCTTCAACCAATCAGAGCAACGAAATGTGTGACGAAACGTAGCGCTGAGCGAATCCTGACGGAAGTACGGCAAACACATCTTTCTTATCAACAACAGCTTTAAGTGCAGTTGTTTGTTCTTCTTTTAGAGAAAATACACCAGCCAGTTCGTATAATACAGACGCGATAGAGGATTCAGAACGTTCCACATCAGCGGCAGCCATCTTGGTTGTTTACGAAAATGCCTCAACGGTCGGTGCTCCTCTCTACAGTCATCGTATCAAACCTGCCCCATATTAGGCCTGGTCGGATTCAAATCTGTCTGAATGGGAGGGGGACCAGACGCATCTTCTAGAGCAAATAAAACACGAGCTCGCAGATGCGTCTGGTTCCCAGGCTAGCTTTAAGGTAAAATCCACCCTAAAACATTATCACAGTGGGCATTATCATAGCAGGGAAAGCACAGGTGTAACTAATGACATAATGAATGGCTTCATTTCATTTCACTGTGCCAGTACACCATGACAGAGAGCCAACATGCACAATAGCAGAGCCCAGGAACTGGAACACCCAAATGGTATGCAGCTGTTATTAATGTCATTATGCCTGTGTGTGTCCACTCCGAGGGGGGTCTGAAGGCCTTTTTCAGGGCAGATATTTTGACATGTCACAGCAGAGAAAGCACAGGTGTAACTAATAACATTAATAATAGCTGCATTCCATTCAGGTGTGCCAGTTCCAGGGTCCTGATATTCACTGCCACTGGCTTACTGGGACACTTCATTGGAACAGAGCCATCATTAATGTGATTAGTTCCACCTGTGCTTCTCCTGCTATGACGAGTCAAAAACGTCTGCTGTGGGGAAAAAAAAGGCCTGTTTGCTATGTCCTTTGATTTCTGGGTTTACTTATTTATTCTTTGCTGGTGTTTTTTTACTGTTTCTGTTGACAAGTGGCCAAGCCTAGACACGACAGAAAAAATGTCCAGCCATGTGTAACATCAAAGGTAAACATCCGATGTCGGTCCCTCAGAGTCAGAGTACGGGCTTGTGTCTAGACTCACCATTTTACACTGACATGTAACTATTATACAGGTGGAAACCCATCATAGAGGACCAGAGATACCAATTACTCCACCAACGCTGGCCTCAATAGACTGCAGTGCAGCAAAGACATATGTTGTGTTTTGAGTACGGGCCTTGCCTCTGATGTTTCTTAAAAGCAAAAAACTCTCACTCTGGCAACACTTCATTAAAAAAAAAATAACATTGAACATTGCTTGATATTAGTATGAAATTTGATCTGAGTATCTAATTGTGGATTTTTCCTTTGGAGGGTACTGTGGTCTTTACCAGATGTTAAAATTCTGTCTGTGCCCTGTTTCCTCCACGTCCCATCTGTTTCTTCCAAGCCAGCTCTGCTATTTTCCTCCCTTTTTTCTCTTGTTAAAACATATCAGAGTAAGCCTAGTCTTTGCTTCGCCTTTGCCTGTAATCCCTATAGTGCTTGTTACTACAATACCCTTCATCTAACTATTCAGTAGTGGGGTTTCTTATTGCTTTGGGAGGGTCTTCCAGTACTGATGCTTGTTGTGGATATTTACTACGCCGTCTCACTGCTACTACTGCTGCTGCGCATTGTTGTTCTTCAACACAACCTTGTAAAACTGTTCAGGTGTATTTATACAGTGTCTCCTCCACAGTAAGCTGCGGTGCCGCTGTCCCTGAACATAAAACATTAAAGTGTTTTTCTCACCTCTGAATGTGGCAGCGCTTCTTTTTGTATACTTTTCCCTTTCATAAATATATTTTTTTCATGACCGTACCCATTATCCATTGTCAAAAAGATATAAAACCATTTGTGCTCCAATTCTTTATCTTAACCTTTTGCTTGTTATTGTGCCCTGTCTTATTCCTGTGAATTCTTAGAAAGGGGGAAAGAAAAACACCCTTGAAGAAGCTCCTAGCTCACTCCTCTTCTCATTGTCGCTCCCTCCTCTCCATCTACAAATGATAACACAATGATTTGCAGCCTTAAATTAAATCTGTTTGTTTGCTTGTTTCGCAGCTCACCTGAGTCTTGATAATCTCTCCTCTCCGCCTGTGATCTCGCAGCCCAGCTCCCAGCGTAGGCTTTCATCTTGCCTAATTGGTTCTTATGGTCTCTGCTGGGAGTTTCTGGAGAGAGATGCTGCGGCGCTCGCCAGGCGTAAACGACGAGGGGGTTAAAACGCACTGCGTGGGATTAATGAAGGGTTAAAGCAGCAGATGACAGGAGAGGGCAGGAGGTTGGACCGGCCTGTGAAGCTGCATGACCTCCTCCTCCTCTTCCTCTCCCCTCTGCCGTCTGTCTGCCAAAGACCCCAGGCACTAGCCAAGGCAACGGAGAGGAGTTGGTGGCAACTGCGGGGTCCACGGCAGAGCATTATGATGCTTGTTAACATGTGGGATGCATTTTGCTCACTTGTCTTCGCCTGTGGTGGTTTCTCTAATTTGTTTATATCTGGTGAATGTTGTGTGAGTGTGTGCATGTGCAGGGTAGCATCTGTGCATGCTGCGTGCGTACAAGTGGACGCCATCAAGGCCGCCGTTCCCTATTTTCCGTGCGGTTTCATCTTGTCTGTTGGGGGACGCGGGTTTCTGATGGTCTTCCACTTGAATACAGTTGGCCTGGTGCCTGTAGCAACCCCTGTGACCTCCTTGTTTCTCTCCATCCCTCCCTCCCTCCCTCCATCCTCTGCATTGTCCCGCCACACCTGAGGTCTCCAGGTGCTGAAGACTGCTTCTACCAGGTGTGTCCCTAATACCAGCTGAGACACACATGCACACACAAGTGCACACAGAGCCTGAGTGTGCGTACCATCCACAATGCACAGACATACAGGGAGCGGGTGATTCTCATCCTGTGCACGTATTTCACATTGTTTTCTGTCCTTTATTGAATATTTGAACAAGCAGAACATCTGAGAAGCATCCCGTCACTGCACTCTCTATTCCCTCTCCTCTTCCTCAGAAGAGACTGTGATCACATTTGTGACACAACTCTTCTATCTCTAAACCAAATATCACTGTCCCCACATCTGAAACACATGGGCTTTGTGCTGGTGAAGGTTATGTGTATGTGGTTTTTTTTTAATGTCAAAATTCTGTTTGTTTTTCATTTTTACGCTGTTCCTGTGCTTAGATATTCATATCAGGGTAAGGCAGTAGGGGCTTGCATAGCAAAATATCAGTCTGCCTGTGTTACGCCCCTGAAAAATGGGGAGAAATAATCACAAGAGTGATAGGGTGATGTTTCCTCCGTGAGAACTTCAGTCTAATCATTTTTACAAAATTGTTACAATTTACAAATAAGTACAACTACAGGAAATATGTGTTTTTGTAGAGAGTACATACTCTATCCATGTCACAACAAGATACACAGTATTTACCTGAGACATACAGCAACTTCTCAACTATGACTGTCAACATAAAGTAGCTTAAGCTCAGTAAACTCTCACAAAAACATATATAATACACCCTAAAGTGCATGAAACATATTGTACAGATAACAAAATATATTGCAATATGTGTACATGTGAATTCACAGTTGACACAACGTGGCGGCTGCACTCTACACACAGCTACAGGTTGCTCTCAGCGGGGACTCCGCTCACACACACACACACACACACACACACTACTCACAACAAAACTTAACTCTAATGAACTCAAAATGTTACATAAACACTCTCTTGACATCCTTAATGTGTTAGCGAGTTATTACGGCCAAATTAAAGCTGTTCAATATTGACAACATACCTGAAAAATGGGGTTAAAGAATGGCGAGAGTGATAGGGTGATGTTTCCTCAGTGAGAACATTAGTCCAATGAGTCCCAGCAATCGATCTTGGCTATCAGTTTAAGACCACTTTGTAGATCACAGATTAACACTTTTACATCTTAAATTAAAACAATTAGGAATAAAGTCAACAATATAAAATAAACAGCTTTTTACCATTTTAACTTTTATTTATTTTTTACATGTGACAGATTTGAACTGTTTTACACAATTTTATGGTTTTAGTTAATCCTTATGAATGTATGACCCTTTTAACCTCATTACAGACCATGAATTAACTATGCTTTTTTAACTTACAGCAGACTATGGATGTATTATCTTTTAACTTGTCATGCCGGCCTGTCTGTCTATCTGTCATTTTCCCCATCTGTGCATCTGTGTGATTGTCCAGTATGCCTGTCAGACTGTCTGCTTTGCCATTTTTTCCCTCTCCGTTATTCTCCTAGTTGACTCTTGCCACATATGTCTGAAG
Organism: Macquaria ambigua; assembly: GCA_008360985.2. Lineage (NCBI taxonomy): Eukaryota > Metazoa > Chordata > Actinopteri > Centrarchiformes > Percichthyidae > Macquaria > Macquaria ambigua. The sequence goes on from VMKM01000312.1 coordinate 43,249, forward strand.
CAATCACTCCCCTCCTCAGACTTAGGCCCTGAAAGCAACGCCGTTGCTGTTTTTTCGGGCATGGCGCACCGGTTTGGGAAAATCTCAATTTCTTTGAATGCTGCAAGCGCACAGCAGGTCACGTGACAAGAATTGCTTGCTTCATCCTTTCCGTCTAAGGACGTCACAGCATCCAGTTGAAAGGTCAGCCAAAGGGAAGATGGAAGAGCAGCTGATTATTATTATTATTTATCTTTGTTTTGACTTTTTTCTGAGTTAAGCAGTCAGTGAGGCTTATTGCTAAATTACCGCAACTTTTCCGCATGAAATGGCAAGCAGTTTTGGTTGCTTAGTAACGGCAGGCGCGACAGTACCGCAACCTCCCAGGCACTTTGGATGAAAGGATGAAAGCGTCATGGCTGACCTTTTCCACGGGTTTTTAGACACAACATCTGAACGGCCCCAGAGGCGTCTTTTTCCAGTTGCTTTTTATAGGCAAGTGTTTTGCACGCTGCTCATGTGCCCTAAGTGCCTCGTGTTTTTTGCAAAAAAAAAAAAAATGCAGCAAGCTGCTCTTTTTTTAAATTGTAGGCTTCAACAGAAAAGGCAGCGCGGTGCACCTCGCGTTTTGCTACCTGCAAAAAGTGCTCTGTCTGATCAGGGCCTTACACTGTTTATCTCCCTCTGCGCCTGAATTTATCTCATGGTTCGTGTGTGTGTGCGTACATGTGTTTGTGCCTGTCCATTCACATGTGGGCTTAGGATTGGCTATGTGTGTCTGCATGTTTGCACGTCTATCTCTGTGTTTGTACGAGGCTGCTGTGTGCCCACCTGTCAGTCAAACGTCTCTTGGCAGGGTATTAGCTATCTGTAAAGACAAGGTCAGGGTGACTCAGACACGCAGAAGCAGGTAGAGCCACCGCTGAGCCTTCAAGGCAGCAGTACAGTGCTCTTCATTCCTTTCTCTGATGGAGGAAGCCTTCAATTCAGTTCAATTCAATAAATCTTTATTGTCCCCAGAGGGCAATTCTGGTGCAGCATAAACAACAAAAAACACTATCAAAAATAAGTAACATGGAAGTGTCCTGTTTATTACAACTTGGATGTTATTTTTGTAGATTATATTATTCTAACTGGTAATAATAAAATTGTATTTACTAAGTGAATTTCTAAAATGGGAATGCAGCTGCATCGCTAAAAAGACATCAGATGGAGCAAGAAACTCAAGCAGTCACACGATCAGCCCGGTTTTAAACAAACCTCCAACAAAACCAGATAGTAAAATTATTACCTAAATTGTCCGTTGTAAACATCCATCACAGTTTTACAGAACACCTTCTTGGTTCAACCTTGATCTACTGTACATACTGTATTTGTGGATTATTATTGATGTTTTTGGCACTCTCATTGTAGGTTTTACCTACAAATAATGTGGCTAAACTTGTAGCTGTTTACAACCTGTCTGATCGTCTGACCGCTCGATGGACTTCTGTTTAGCAATGAACTTGATGAGTACAATGTTAGCAAACTGATCGACGTGATGGTCAAAGCTACAAAATCAAAACCTAAGTAGTAATAAAACAGATTTTTCCTTTAAAATAATAGTTTGACGTTTTTGGAAATACGCTTATTCATTTTCTTGCAGATAATTAAATGACAATATCGATACCACTTGATAAATATGAAGCTACATCCAGCAGCTGCTTAGCTTAGCATGAAGACTGGAAACAGGAAAACACCTACCCTGGCTCTGTCCAAAGGTAACAAAATCTACCTACTAGCACCTCTAAAGCTCATTAATTAACACGTTATATGTCATTTGTTTGATAGATGTTACCTTTGGACAGAGCTAGGCTAGCTGTTTCCCCGTTTTCAGTTTTTATGCTAAGCTAAGCTAACTGGCTGCTGGATGTCGCTTCATATTTAACAGACAAACATGAGACAGGTATCAATCTTCTCATCTAATTCTCGACAAGAAAGTGAATATGTGTATTTCCCAACAAGTAAAACTATTCCTTTAAGCAATGGCCAAGCAAAGATGGGCATAGCTTCCTAGAGATAAAGCCATGCTGACACAAATATCACAGTACACTTTACACTCAGGCAAAACACATTTTAGTCTATAATCAGACAAACACCCCCCAAATGCAGAAATACACTAACAGATGGTGGGTGTGCTGCATACACACACAGACAAATTTGGCTACCTAAGCAGATGTGTACACAAACACAAATGCACACACACACACACAAGGAAACACGAGTTTCAAGAAGAGCCGTCGTCAGAAATGGTTTCAAAACATGGGCATACGCACACAGAAACTGGCAACCAAACAGATGCGCGCAAACACACGCAATCAGTGCAAGAGGGGAGCGAGTCACCCCCGTGAGCGCGCGCCGTCGTAGGGAACTGAGGGTCCTGTGTGTAGCCTACAGAACTTGGATCTGGACCACATGAAGCACAGAGCAGTGGGGGAGACAGAGAGACGGAGGTGGAGAGTGAGGGAAAGAGGGGGAGCAGATGGGTCAGCCATCTGGTGGATGGAGGAAAAGCGAGGGAGATGAAAAGAAGAGGGAGGGTGCGCTGGAGAGAGAGAGATGGAGGGATGTGTGAGGAGGTGGGGGGGGGGAGTTTCATGGGAAATATCCGTGTGTGTGTGTGTGAATGGAGTAGGAGTGAGTATGTTGTGTTTGCGTGGGACTGTTTCTGTGTGCAGCAGGGTTGGTCAGCTGAGACTCAGGTGCCAGCGGACAGTGCAGTTGAGTTACTCTGGCACGCTGTTGAATACACTTATGTCACACACACACACACACACATACCGGTACTCATATGGATGGTAAGTCAGACCCTATACATAAACATAAGACTTGCTATATTATTTGAAAAATGTAATACATGACTATTATTTCTGATTGAAAAAGTAATTACATTAACAGTTACTTTCAACAACTGATCACACTAACAACTGTTGGCTGTGTATTCAAACCCTATTATAGCTTATTCCTGTGTGCCGCAGAGCTCCGTTGTTGTCCAAAAACTATTATGAACACATCAGTGAGCCACACTTTTGCACTGGGTGACATGTTTCTTCACTACCATGAGCACACACACTGTAGTTTATTCTGAGTCAATCCCACATATACTGCCCTGCTGCCAGAAATACTCATTAGAGCACCAAATGTGTACGAATACATGGCTGAAAATAATCCCCAACAAATGCACTATTGACTTCTATTTATGAGACATTGTGGTAGCAAACAAATCCACACATTATACATTATAGTAAGCCACCCACCTTATAGCACCATGTACTGTGAATAAGATGTGTTATTTCTTATATATAGCTACATCGGCTTGCTTTACAGAAACACAGCTGTTGACTGTGGTTAGCTAAGGTTAATGTAGCTTTATGCTAAAGAGACTGTTAGCAGTATTGTTAACTGAAAACAAGCTAGACAATGATAAGTATGTTAGCCCAATAATTGTAAAAGGGTTTTAATAGCTAAATTGATGGTTAATTCACATACTTATCTGTTGTTGTTGTTGTTTTCACTAAGAATTTAATTTTAATTTAGCCATTTTATTTGTTATAAAGCTAAATTCTGTGTGTTCATCATTCCCAAACCTTCAACCTGTGTGTGCACACCATACACTGTATATAAAGATGGATGACATGACAGCTCCTCAAAAGTGAAGCCAAAACATCTCGATCGCCCCCTGGTGGCTGGCTGCAGTATAGGTCATAAACCTGAAAAGTCAAAGCACACATCAAATAAATTTTTCTCAAAGATGGTTTCTGTCATTTTAGGTAGTTCTTATCACGCTGATGTTTGTTCAAGTGTTCATTTTTCTGATGAGTTTGGTTTTAATTAATTATTTGATGCTATAAAAAGGGGGTGTGACGTCATGATTGACAACTGTAAGTGCCCACGCGATTGGCTCAGGCGGCTGTATAGGCGGGAACTCGATGATCACTACTGTGCAGACTCTGGCTCCAAATGACGTCACCAGTGCAAGATGGCAGCTCCTGCATCCGTGATATTTTGGCTTCATTTCTTTACAGTTGGAGGAAGTGGAGACGCGTCGTCCATCTTTATATATGTCTATGGTGCACACCAGTGAGGGCTATCTCTAACTCACAATTGATCTGAATCATCACACAACAATGCCTGGAACTGACCAGAAAAACTCACAAATATCAAGTAACTGCAATGTAAGTTCATGAACTTTGTTGATTTGCAGTGTTTTTGCTCTGGCATTAAAACAAGTCTATCTTCTCCAAAGCAATCCCAATCCTAAACTGTTGGTTGACGTGTAAATATAGAACCATTTTTTATATCTTACTTAGCTTACATTTCAGTTACAAGTAATTTAGGGCTCACTGACCTATTGACACAAGTAATAAGGGCAGAAATACACAGATACAACTAGTTATGCAGATATTGAAATAGTTGCCTCGCATCCCTCACTACTTATTTTTTCTAGCATTACTAACATTACTTTAAAAGTTATCAATGTTCTTGACGTCTGAAGGAAAAGAAAAAAAACAATGCTCAATGTGATTTGAGTGGGATTACAACAAAAGTGAAGAAGATGCTATTTCTTGATTGGAAATCAGTTTTCATTTTCTATTTCAGAGTCATATTTATGGTTTTGTTACTTAGCTTTTATTTAGTTTTTTTTTTAAACGTAAAATGGCAGACCATCCAAATCCAAAGATTCTCTTTTTTTAGCATTGTCACTGCCAGGCTGACCGTTAGTGGACGAAGGCGTGACTGTCAAACCAGCAAGGAGGTTCCCCACAAAAGCCACTCTGCCCAGACTCAGTGTTATCAGTGGGGAGTCCACTGATGCCCCCTTTTACATCACTTCCCTGTATTCATGATTTATGATTAAGTTTTAAGATTCAATAAATTTAAACATTTCATCTATACAAGCTCCAACACAGCAAAACTCCTAAAAAACGTAACGAATAAACGACACGAAAATGCGAAATACTCGCCAGCGAATATTTACTCCACTACATCCAAAAGTTAACTAATCTCCTCACTATCCTGCATCCGACGGTGCTGCTCCACATGTTGTCCTTGAGTTCATAGTCTTTATAATATTTGTGTCCTTTGTCATATAATACAGAGTGATGAGAAACACAAACAATCAACAGGTCCGGAGTTGTGATGTTCCGTCTGTTCCGCACAACGTGCTTGGTTGATGCCTTTATTTGCTGTGCGAAAACACAGAAAAATCAGCCTCATTCCGAAAACAAAAATTATGTCGCTTTTTCTGTGTGAAAGTACTCACGACAAAAACAACAGTTCAATAAAATTTGTTGATGTTCGAATTAATCGCATGAAAAAAACAGCTCCGGTGTATCAAGGCCTTAAGACTGAAAAGAAAGTGGTGCGGAAAACCAAAGACAAGGGGAAAAAAAGTGCTGTGTGTTTTGGTGTATAAACCAAGAGCCTGGGCCCGTCATCCCAGGATGAGAAAAAGAGTGAATGTGGAAGGACAGAGGTCAAAACCTAGAAGGGGGTGTAATAACACTCAGGTAGTCTCTCTAACAGGAACACTCATACTTTGGATCACTTCCCCGGGAGATGTCTTTTTCACGGGAATTACAGCTGAAATTTACATTTTGACATGTGCAATATGAAATGGAACTGACCAACAGAAGTGAGAATAATTGCTGCCCCATCTGGCCATCGAGTCCGCCCCATCCACAGAGCCACAGCGACCTGCAGATTGAAGACATCAGAGCGGCCCAGGCCTTCTGCCCAGGATCATACACATATTGGATATATTGGCTCAAGCCACCACCGCTCTGCCTCGCGTTGGCTGAAATGGATTTTGTACCTAATTAATGATTACAACGTTATGTCAGGAGCTAAGCATGTGTACATACCTTTACATAGAGTATGTGGCTTTATATTTTTAGTGGAAAAATAAATACACACAGTGAAATACACATATACATTGAGTACAATAATACACAAAGCTTGTGGTGGTCACTAAGATGTAACCAAGGGCATGACATGGTATGTTACAGTTAATGACAGTGGCACAGCAAGAAGAAAAAGTAAAAGAAGATGAAACTGGGAGATAAAAAAAGACATGCGATGAAGAAAAGCTAAGTGACAGGATTGAAGAAAAAAAGGGAGGGGGGGGGGCGAGGATAGTTTGAAGAGATAGAAAGAGAGACAGACAGGACAAGAAGAAAGAGAGAGAAAGGAGGCAGAGAGGGTGATGATATAAAATGGAATACCAGAAAACGTCTGGTAGGGCTGAAAAGATCAAAGAAATCACACTTCCAAAAGCCTAGATGTCAGAAAATGGAGACCAATTTATTGTGGATGGCAGGAAGCCTGGCTCCACCTGTAAATTACACTCTGTCCGCCGGAGCAGTGCCGAAACAATACCGGCCCCTGATGAAAGAGAAAGCGAACATGATGGGAAATGACTTTACATGGAGGAACGACAAAGATCCCACTTTCACATTCCACCTTCAGCGGGACAAATTTGTATTCCGCTCACGGAGTCCACTTTCATCACTGTATGAAATACACTAATGCAATAATTGTTGTTAATATGATCGCAGGTATGGACAATTTATCATTGTTAGCTGCTCAGCCACTGCCAACTCAATCCTCTCCGTGTGCCGGGTGGGGGGAAAATTAACCGGCATATAATTTGTTCAAACTTTATTTTCTCTCTGCTTGGATGGCTGGTGATTATCATCATTACTGTGATTATCATTCACTTGGCTCTTGTTGTGTTTGTTGTTCACGATCACGTCTTTTCTTGCATGCTCGTCCCGAGTGATGCAGTGCAGATGTGTTCCGGCTTTTTTTTTCCCTCCCTTATATTATAACTCTTATGATATTTATGCAGGTGTGTGTGCTTTTTGTTGTCTTGGTATTCCAGTGAGCATGCAGAATCTTTACTTGGGGAACGTCAACTAGAAAGGGGGAACGCACAGAAGCCCTTCTATCAGCTGGCAGCTTGACATTGAGCCTGTGCTCTTGAAGATGAAAGATGACACCACACACGCACGCGCACACACACACACACACACACACACACACACACACACACACACACACACACACATATATTCAAAGCACACGTTTTCAGACGCTGGATACATTTCCAGACATTTCACACATTAACAATGCATAGTGAGACAAAATTCAGTTTGAAATTCTGAGGAACTCTTCATTTATTTATTGTGGATGAAAGAGTATTTCTAAAGGTGTTCACTTTCCTTGTTTTTCTTAAAGTTTATAACATATTTATCAGAGGTTTCTTTTGTTTGAGAGCCTCGTGCTGTACTCTCATATGGAACAATTTCTCTGATATGTTCTGATGATGTAGATTTAACAAGGAAGGAAATGTCAAGTATATAAAACACCATTCTCCATCACTAAGGCTAAATTACCTGAGACAACTCTTGCTTACTCATTCCAACCTCATATATAATAGCAATTTCAATGATAATGTTAAAGTTAATAATTATGATCACGTTACCACTACTATGTGCCGTAAAGCAACTCCTTTTGTGCTGCAAACAAATAAGCTTTTCTGTAAAATGTGACAAATTGCAGTAAAATGGAGGATAAAGGTAACTCGAGGCTATCCAGTCTTGGCGGTACACACTAATTAAAGACTTACAACGCTGGCTGATTTTTGTGCTGCATTCTTCTGTGGCATAGTCACATTGAACACTCAAGTTTTATTGACACTGAAGCACAGAAGATTGGATTATTCATGCTCAGCAATTGCCCCCTCCGACGGATGAAGGTAGCGTATGTGAATGCTACTTAGTGTCAAAACACAAGTCTGAAATTGTTTATGACACAGACCTTGGGAGACAAAACTACAATGATGTACCACTTTTGTCCAGCCTCTACATGATAGCTGTTAAGGTGTCCGTATGCTTCAGGCGAAGTGCTTGTCGGATCATCGAACAGCATCTAAAAACACCCTCCATTCTCACCTTTCTGACTTGGGAATTAGAAGGAGCGGCCTCCGGCAATTTCTGCAACTTTCTGAAACCGACAAGCACACCCACTACACGCAGCGCTTGGCCCGGTGTGAGGTGGTAAGTGAAAGTAGGCAGGTGTTTGTACTTCTCTCTCAAGCTGTTTTGTCATTCTTTACACAACTATACCTGTCACTTTGTATTAATGAGTGCAACACTGCGAATGCCTTTGAGAAAAGACTACGAAAGTGTGCACGCTCTTATCCCCATTTTTACTATTATTGTGTCTCATCCTTTCTATGACAGCAGACTCCTTGACCCGCCTTTAAGTGGGGCCATTTGGAACAGCTTTTGCCCTAAGATGTAGTTGGACAACACTTTGTACAAACAACTTTGTTTCAAGCATACCCAGGCCTTTAAAGTTTTCTGTAGTAGCCCTTGCCAGATACTACTCTTCAGAATTAGCAAATTTAGGATTATGAATCTTGAATTGTAATCATGTTACAAATACAGCCCCACCATTTAATAAAAATCTGAAACACAAACACACAGTTGTGGCCAGGAAACATAACTATGCAGGGAATATGGTTTTAGATGGAACATGAGGATTTCATGGAGACGAATTAAAATGAAAAGTATTTAATGGAGCAGATTCGTGGATGCCCCGTAAGCCTGGTTACATCTAACTGTAAACCCTAAAATAGGGCTAGATAATTGAAAAGTTTAACTTTTTAAACTTACATTTGCTGACTGACTGACTGGAGGCTTTATTTCAACATGTAACAGGTTCTACAGGACATTTTTCTGGGAAAAAGCTCTACAAAAACAGTTAAAAAGTGAAATCCAATTACAGCAGCATTATTGCACAGGATTTCAAGACAGATGCAATGGCAGTAGTGGCAGCTTGTTCATTTTGGCTCAACCCTTATTATTCTATATTAAAGTCTCAAATTTATTGTTGCATGTTGCACCTTTAAATAAAGTGAAACAAGGTTCACTCTTCCAGCTCTGCCAGGCCACAACATCGGCAGCTGCATCTCCACAGGCTCAGGCTCATTTGACAGGGAACCTCTCCTGTTGTTTGGGCAGTGGTCCTGGAGGCCAGGCCGTGAAGCCTTCCTCACCGTGGGAGCTGGTTGCAAGTTGGCCAGGGGAGAGGCAACAGAAGCCACAGTCGCTGGCATGACTCCTGCACAGCCACTGGCTCGGAGCTGCTGGAAGATGCAGGACAGGTGGCCTTTGAAGGATTCCAGCAACCCCGAGAAGTGAAGGCAACGCCAGGGTTTAGCAGATATTTGACAGCAGAGAGTGAGTCCAGAAGAGTGAGTTCAAGCTGTGAAAGTTCTATTGTAATGAATCCTGAGATGATAATGCATAAGGTCAGTTTAAAAATGAGGTTTCTGGAATGTACCACATCTTTGTGCGATAGCATCTTACTCATCAACTGTAGCCTGGTGTAATGAGGATGTTTGGAAGATCAGGCTTTTTCCAACAACCTTGTCAAACTCGCTGCTTTACAAAACTGCAAAGTAAGTATCTGATTATGTGCAAGAGCAGATGAATTGACTCAATGAGAAGCCTCGGAGTAAAGAAAAATGACCAGGATACATGTCCTTGAGTATATGTGTGTACTTCCTGGACAAAAGTTATTGTAAGTCATTATTCACACATAGAGGTTTAACAATTGGACGACATTTATAAATCTGATATAGTAACTAATACTAATATAGCATCATCCCAATGTGATGTCCTAAACGAAATGTGCCTATAGCAACAGGACTCAGGAACACTGTGTACTGTTGTTTCACACTACTTAACGCTCCATTAAAAAAACCATTAACTCCGTTTGTTTCAGTAGAAGATTGAACAACCTTGAAACAAAGCTAATCTGAACTGATGTGATCATGAACTGATTCAATGAAAAATGGATCAGAGGCAATAATTAGAAATTAATAGAAAGAGAAAAAAACATGAATGTAGCCAGCAGGGTCTCTGATGCATCAGTCCTGGAGCGACTGTGCACTTTTTCTCATTCAATTTCAGTCCAGGCTGCACACAATAAATTGTTGCCAGATTCAAGTCATGAGATGTAAGCTTAAAGAAGAATTTTGATGGATTAGATTCATTCCATGCATGATCGATGAAAGAGGGTATTTAACCTGCCAGAAAATCAACTTACAAGGCGAGTTAAGAGAGCTCTCTGTAGGCCTTAAGGTGTTGGAAAATGTTACGCTTGCTGTAGCGGCTTAAACTAGGCTGATTTAGCCAGCGGCCGGGGCGTTTCACCTGGTTTTTGTGCTCTGTTGGAGCTGCTGCTGTCGTCGGCAACATCTTGTGCTTGTAGGCTCTGTTTGACTTTTGTTTGGTTAGTTTCATCCAGCTGGTAGGCAGCTAGCATCTGGGTGCATGGGCATATTTACTCTCCTGCATGCACACTACAATTTAATATGCTCACTGCCACTGCTTATATTCATCAAGCAATTATCTATGTAATTTGTTGACCAAGTAAGTGATTGTTGCTTTCACATCAATATAATGTTAATTCCGTGGCCAGATATGATTCATTTAGGCACTGCTGACTTTCTACTGTTTGATTCAGATAAGTGTGTGTGTGTTTTTCTTTGATGTACAATGTTCTACAGAGCAAGGTATTATTAATAAAGCTGATGTATGCAGCATCACCTTCCTACAACACACACATGTGCGCACACACAAAGTTATGGAAAAGTTCTGCCTTTTTTGTGTCATTATCATACATAGCATGACTTTTTTCGCGATATCATTATAAAAGAAAGGTACTTTTGTGTGTTTGTGGGTGTTAAGCAAAAAAAAAAAATTGCATCTGTGCTTCTTGCAGCTCAGACAAAAAAAGGGGTCATTTAAGTTTTGTCTTAACAGATGTTCACTATCACACTAAAATGATCCTGAGCAAGCATTCCTAGACTACTTATAAGTACGCTGTGTACTTTAAGTTTATGGGGCCTTCAACTGAGGGTTGTGAGGTAGCATAAATCCCATCAAGGTCTTATTTAATTGACACGCAGCACATTTTCCCAGCTCCTCCTGATATGTAGGCTAAGGGCATGATTTGAAATTTCTCTGAAACTTCTTTAAAGTGTTGTGTAGGAGTAGTGTGGGTAAGACTGGTTTGCAAAAAACAATACATTACAAAAGAAGAGACATCTGGAATTAAGTCATTAGGATCAGCTTTTGTATAGTCTGGAAAAATAGGACAGTACAGCATCAGTATCTTGGATGTTTTTTAATCCCAGGAATAAATGATAATTAAGTAAGAAATAAATGATCCGACAGAATAATGAAACTCAAATAACAAAATGAAATTGACAGTGTTTACATACAACAAATTAATGTGCAAGGCAAACACAATTTTTATGTGATTTTGCTCTCATGAATTTATCATTTTCCATCTAACATGTTGAATGTTGGATGTGAATATTCCTGAGATGACCCTGAACACTCTGACTGCACTTAGTATTCATTAGATATCTGTGATTCAAATGCTGTTACAAAAGGGAGCAAAATTCACTCATTACTGTAGTTATTAGCGAGCCAGAAAGAAGCTCAGTATTTTTTATTCTCTGATACATGATGACACGTAGCATCCGAATCTCCTATCAAATCTGTTTAAGTTTAGTGTTACATTTTGTAAATAACAAAAGTTTAAATAACTAAAATTCAAAGATGCAGTTGACATCTGTTATCACCTTTTGTTGGCTGAGAAGGCATAAACACTTGTTTTTAGTTGCAGCTGCTGTTCACAACCTGCACCTACTGTCTGAAAATGAGAAGAGCAACATACGCAGCATAAAATGTTGGTTAAATATGTATTTGGCATATTGAAAGAACAGGCATAGCCTGGTCCAAATACTAGAGGTCTTGCTTCAGAACTATTAAGTGGATGAGCTTAATTGATGTTACGTGATCGTTGTATTATATGATGATTGTTTCACTAGAGTAGACACACCACTCTGAAGTGTTTTAGTGTGGTGTTACACAATGGTACTTCTGTCTCTAACAAACAATCTTTGGTTGAATACAGAAACCAGACTGCAGAGAATACAGTAACTAGGAATTAGCCAAGTTGTTTTTTTGGCTTTTTGGCAAGGTATATCATGGAGTTAATGCAACAGCTAGGGTTGGGCTTTGATAGCTGGTTCCCTTTTGGATCCGGTTCCAGGTTAATACCCAAATACCCAAAATACCCAAATTCTTTAAAGCTGCACTAATAAAATAGCTCCATGTGAAAGGGGTTCCCCTTAGCTCTACAGAGTATTTTAGAGTCTTCTAGCTCATTATTTTTGTTTGACTGTCTGCAGCTTTGGTTTAGCCTACTTTCACCGCTCTCATTAATGTTGTTTCTGGATGCAGCAGGCTGCTGTTTTCAGTGAAAAAGCTCTGATAAACCCACTGTACACTACCTGCCTAGCACCAAACTGCAGGCAAGCTAGCGACTAGCTGGTGAACACAGTGGAGCATTTAACAGCTTTAAAACCAGCATTTTGCTCAGGAGTTGGTAGAGACCAAAAACAGAGCTAAAAAGAGAGTGAATATTGGACTTACATTTATCAGGTGGCCAGACACACGACTCCCAATTAATAATAATGTTGCTCCGTAACTGCTGGATGTGTAAATAAGCAACTGTTTGCTAACAAGTACACCATATCAATCTAAAAGGTGATAATATGTCAGTGTTGTGTTCACAACTTGTTTCTGCTGGCCCTAAGTGGCCAAAAAATCTGTTATTTCATGTTTAAGCTACTACACCATTTATCCATTACTTTATCTATTTGATCCATTTACCCATTACTATTTTAACCGTTTATCCATTACTCTTAGCTAACTATTTTGACCATTTTTACTTTACTTTAGTTAACCCTTTCAACCATTTATCCATTAGATAGCTAAGCCATTTCAAGCATATATCCATTACTTTTAGCCAACCTCTCTGCTCACTCGCTAACAAGTGCTCACACTCAATTGCAACATGTCCTAATATTGCTCTGTGCTCTCGTCTTAATGTGTAAATGGGCAATTGTTCGCTAAGACGTTAGCCACAACAACTTAATAAGGTGATAAAAAGTCTCTGTTGTGTTTCAGCTTGTTGTGCTGCTTTCATCTTTTCTTGCTCTTTTTTGATAAATCAAGATTTAGTAGGTTTTACAAAGGCAGGAGGCCTCTCATTTCAAGTCGGGGATGAATGTCACACTGTCGGCACTAACACAATTTTCTTTTTATACATAAAAACAGTCTGCTAGCAAATATTTTCAGGTATTTGAATGTTTGGCTTCATGCAGAAAAATACAATAGCCAATTGGACTCAACAATCCTGCTATATACAAATGTGACCAGCTGGACTGCTAAAATCTGCTATATCAGACACACTGTAATGCTATTCTATGAATATTTTCCAGTGGGCCCTGTGTGAAGGATGATGTCCAGATTTAGCGTAGCAGAGCGGCTTCTTCACCTACAGCTCTTTGTCCCCTTCCTCTTCTCAATCCAGATCTTTCTCTCTTTTACTGATTGTCAACAGCCGTTCAGAGGCTGATATAATTTGCTAATAGAATCTTTGCCAGTTGAATGAGTGACAGAGACAAAAGGAGGCAGGAAGAAAAGCTAAATAACAATGCATCCATATGTGGTCATTTGCATTCAGACAATTGCTCATGCACCCTCTCTGGCACGAAGCCCTTGTCATATTCATACCTGGACTCTCGCCACCAACAGACACACAAATATACAATCCACTCTGTGCTGTCTGTCCATGGTATTATTCTGAGGGTAACAGCAGCCCTTTAAATGGTAAATGCCACACAAAAATGGAAAGGAAATGAGGGGAAAGGAAAGGGAAGGAGACATGGACAAGGAGGGGAGAAAAAGAGAAGATGACAGTGCCTGAGGGAACAAACATCACCTCCTGTCTGGCTCCCTGACAGCAAGGAGCAGACAGGTGGAGAGGGGAGGAGGAGGAGTGGAGCAGTGTGTGTGTGTGTGTGTGTGTGTGTGTGTGCGCGCGCGCAGAGGTGGGACATCTTTCCAGCCGAGAGAAGGGCATCTGTCCGTCTCCACTCGACTCTGACTATAGCGTGCGGCAGCTGTCCGTGTCTGTCTTGAGTGCCGTGCTATTAAACGCTATACCTGGCCAGTGCCTCGACGTAGATCTGGAATACCATCATGCATCTGTCCAGCCGTCTGGTATCCTCATGCTATCTGTCACTCTGCCTGTCTGTCCTTGTGTCTGTCTACCTATGAAGCAAAGCTGCATGTTCCTATTGCAGTGAGCACACTTTCTGTCTATTTGCCCACCTGCTTGCCTGTTTGATGCATCCATAGCCGTGCTGCCTTCCTGTCACTCTACATACCATCACTGGCTTTCTGCATGTGCTGTGCACACGCCAGCACGGGCTGTCTCTCTGTTCCCTGTGGATCTTATACACTGATAGATGACTGGAAAATATACTCGGATCAAAGCACCTTAGTTGCTGCAGGGAGCGCCCCCTCCTTCCCACTTCTTAGCCCATGACAGTGGCCTTCAAAACACACACATGCTGTCAGCCTGCACACATATACACTGCACATACACACTCACTGGCATGCACAAAAATAAAGTGTCTGGAAGCAGCCAAGGGATTGAAAGGGCAGCGAATAAATCACGTGCGCATGTGTGTGAACATGAATGTACGTGTGAAGGTTTGTTTGATTTTCATGGTTGCTTTAGCTCCCTACGGGGTTAAAGAGTAGCGTAGCAATAAACTGGGCAGATTGAGACAGGAAACAGAGCAATTGAGACTTTAACCTCACCCCTGCTTCATCTGAGTTAAAACAACTCACAAAATAATTATCTCTGACACTGTCATTTAAAGAAACATCCCACAATGTCCCACAAAAATGATTCATCCCACTCCTGGTTAATGAAAGCTTTTACATTTTCTGGTAGGTCTTTCCTGTGGTAAATCGCTTTGGCACAGAGGCAGTGATGAATTTTGAGTGTGTTTTTAATAAACAAAAGAGGAAGCTATTATTACGTATGATCAGAAATAGCCTCCGTGGCTATAGAGAGAAAGAAAAACCTTACGTATAGACACTCAAACTTCTGCAACTTAAAATTTCAAGGAAACAGACATCTTTTAACAAACTGATTGGCAATGAAAGGCAAAAAGACAAAACTCTACATAAGGTAGCATACATTCAGTATCCATAGCTGGGCAGGTTTTCCCATTAATCCACAGACCTCACTGTTGCCCATTTTGGTAGGAACTATTTTTGAGTAGAAAGTAGTTCCAACAAGACTAATAGTCTACAGCTATGCTAGCAGCTCTGTGAGGCTGTAAGGTACAGTGCTTAGAGCTAAATGCTAACATCAGTATGCTAACATGCTCACAGTGACAATGCTAACATGCTGATGTTTAACAGTTATAATGTTCACCATATTCACCAAAAGTCATTAGGATTTATCCTCTGGGGACCTTGAGTATCTGTAGGACATTTCATGGCAATCCATCCAGTAGTTGTCAAGGTATTTCATTCTGAATCACAAATGTCAACCTCATGGTGGTGCTGGAAGAAAGGTCAGGGATCACCTTAGTCATTGGATTCATCCTCTGGGGATCATGAATGGATGCCTGTACAAACCTTTATGGCAACCCATCCAATAGTTGTTGAGATATTTAACTCTTGACCAAAGTAGTGGACCAATGGACAGACACTGCCATGCCTAGGGCCACACTGCTAGCGTGGCTATTAAAAACTGTTCACAGTGAAGTCTGTGGATTGTCCAGGGCATGTTGTACTCTACTGTTCTGGAAAGAGATGTTAGTGTTACAGTTTTTAAATGTCATTTTTTATGGCTGTGAGCACCACAAACTAAATTCCATTCATGCCCATTGTATTGGGGTGGTGGCGGTAATCACAGATATGGGTATCTCAAAACCTAGGCAAAAAAAAGCCCAAACTATCTGCATGGCTAGATACCAAACGGGGTCAGTGAGAATAAATGTTTTTTTTTTTGTAATTTGGGTGAACTCCCCCTTTTAGCTAGAATAACACATGGTTTACTGGATCTTAAACAGTGCAGAATAGAAAGACTTGGCCTGACACACAAGCTGAATTTGAACCAGTGATGTTGTCAGGACACAATAAACCCTCTAGCTTGTTTTGTCACAAGTTGTCTCTTTACACAGTGCCTAAAAGCCTAAAAGCGTATTTTCTGGGACTGTGTACGGTACATCCAGCCTGGTTCTGCTGCCTGGCCAACTGACTTTGCCTGCCAAACACATGTATGGCAAAACTGACTCTCCAGGCTGCAGCAAAGTGTGGCACATCCAGGCAGACGTGCTCCCTGGCCCGGGGAAGAGAAGAAGAAGAAGAAGCATTCACAACCCACACACTGTACCACACACAAACATACACAGATGTATACATTCAGTTTAATAATGCACACACCCGCTATATCATTCAATAATAACGAGAGCAAAACAAGCAAGTACACACTGCCCCCTCCCTTTCTTTCTCTCTTCCTCCCTCTCTCTCTTCCTCTCTCTCACACACACACAAACACACACATACAGAGTCTGTCCCTGGTGGATAAATCAGTCCTTTCATGCTCTGTCGTCTGGCAGGCCCTGTTCTACTGTGTTTCTATAATAAAGAAGGAGCAGTCCCTCTCTTTTACTATTCTAATGGTCACACATACATCTTCCTCTTCCCTCCCCTTCTATGTTCTTCAAAGGACTTCTGGTGGAGTCAATCTACAAGTACAATGTAGACTGAAGATAGGGGACTTACAGTATGTGTTATGACTGAGGAGGATATATCAGCCTAATGAAGTGTGTGTGTGTGCGCACGTGTGTGGGTATGAGTGTGAAGATGGCAAGGTATAATTTGTTCTTATGTGATAAGGATGGAGGTAATAGCTTTTTGAAATAGGACCGCAACAATGATGAAGATGGTCTGATTAACATGCATATAATAATGTTATCATTGGCGATGGCTTAGTGTTGATAATGATGGTGTTAATGATGATGGTGGTGCCCCTGTTGAAAAAGATCTGTAATGATTCAAAAGGGACATCTTTAAAGATTGCTATGCAGTAACTAGGCTACAAAATAAATGTGAGTTTTGTCCATAAAGGAATGTCTGTTAAAGATGCCAGGTGGAGTTTTCTTGTGAACAAACAAAAGTTATGTTTACATTCGTGTGTATTCACCTCTTTCCTCATAAAACATTTGCAAAGCCATTTTAAAAAATAATTTAAATCACACCTTGTTTACATCAGTGTTTGCTAGCTTGCTGTCTTCTTCTTCCCTGCCTTTGATGGCGCATTACTAAGTTTCTTGGCACATTACCTCCACCGACTGTCCATCAGCTGAATAGTGTGAAACCGGCAGCAACAATGTGCGTAGCTCTGCCGGCATGCTCGTGTGTCCTTGTGTGTGTGCATGATACAAACAAAACGGTGACCCACTAATAAAAACATTGCCCTATTAGTGCACTAATATGGTGAAAACCCCCATAGGGTCCCTTTAAATATTGTGGTAATAGAAAAATGATAACAAGCTGTAAGAGATTAAAAGTTCCAGAAACTATGGGAAAAGGTCACTAAGCCTATATAATAACTGACAATGACTGATAATGACATATACAACAAGTCTCTACAGGAACTCTGACATTTTTAAAAATAACTTTTGGTACCACTTTCTAACAAAGCTTAGTAATTGCTTAATTAATGGTTAATAAATGATTTACTAATGCTTTATAGCTCACTTATAAGTCATTAACAAGTTTGGGGTTACCAGAAAGAAATGTGTTTTAGTAAGCGCTAATCACCACAGGATCAGTCGTATATTATAGAACATTTATAAAGGGTTTATAAGTTGTAGTAACGCCTTAATTAATGTTAATAAATCATTTAATTAGTTATTAACCATTGAGAAGATAAGAAACACGTGCATTTATTAATCTGATATATTCTAACAAGCCTGGCAACCCAAAACTCACCAATGTATCTCTTATCTTACTAATGTCTTATAACTGATAACTGATAATTATGGCCAATAATTGATACTGATAACTGATAATTATGGTTCAGGACAAATGGTGGGGTACTGAGAGAAAAGGGTGGATGGAACAACTGATAACTGATAAAGCATTAGTATTATCTGTTAACCAGTAATTAAGGCATTAATTACAACATATAAACCATTTATAAAGGGTGCCTTATTAGAAAGTAGGCTACTAAACTTGTTCCTATGATAAAGACAGAATGTAAGTTCCTACTGGAATATAGGGGAATGACACAGATACACAGGATACCTTACTACATGACTATTATGCAAATTAGAATGCTGTACTGATTTTTGGATGCCATGATGATGATGATGGTGATGATGCTCACGATGGTTGAGGAGGTGGTGGTGATTATGAGTGATGATGGACATAGTACCAATAATAAACACTTCCGAGAGAGAGCGATGATGAAGAGATCAAGAGAGGGAAAAGAGCCCAACCCGATAAATTAGAGGTAGTAAAAACGTGCTGAGAGATTTTCAAGTCACGTTATTATTGAAGAGAGAGAGAGAGAGAGAGAGAGAGAGAGAGGGGCGCGATAACAGCGTTTGTCCTTCTTGGACTCAGTTTTGTGACCGGCTGACGGGCAGAACGGGCGACGGACGAAGAAACTTGAGACAATCACACCGTGATCCGACATTCAGAGGTAAAAATCCATTTGACTGAAACAAGATAATCCTGTCATTGTGAGCGTGTATGATTTTTCGTTTTTCTTTTTTTTTTTTTTACGGCGGTCAGGCTGACTGAAGATCAGACCTAGTTTCCCCTCGCTTGGTATTTGGGAATTGCGTTTCTTTCTGCCTGCCTGCTCTTTGGCACCACTGCTTGACATTCACCAGAAATCACATTTAAAAAATTGAAATTACGGTACGTGGCACTTAAAATACTTCAACATCAATTTGTGGTTTCCTTTAATTGTTTCAGTGAAACAGATGCATGTGGTTTGTTCTCACGGCGGACCGACCCCGTGCGCATTTGCGAGACTCAGAAGGGTTTTGCAGGATTTTTGTCGTTATAAAAGTAAATCCATTAAAGTGTGGTGTAAAAATACCTGTGAATTATAGTTATAAGAAATATTAACAGTGGGGCCAGTTTGATAATGGACGACATTGAACATATAGTCCTAATTGGGAGCCCTTGGTCAAAGAGATTGAGGACCTGTCCGCTAGCGCACTCTCATGTGTGCTTTTATGTGGGGGAATTTCAGCGCCATCATAACTGTTATACATTGATTGATCCTTTTATTGACCCATTTATCGATTCTTCCAGATTTGTGGTCCATGTTTTCTCCCGACCACAAGGTGAGGAGACGGGGCTGTCACTTTTTGTGCAAATTGGACAGACGGCGTGCGTGTGCGCACTCCTGTCTGTCTGCACGCAGCCGTTACCGACGGACTGCTGGGGGCAAGCGACTGACAGACTGTCACATATCGAGCCCCGACAGCCCGGGGCAAATATTTTACCTGCGCGCCGTCCATATGCGCAATTTCTCCGCGGTTCAGCGCATCTCTAATGAGGTTGATCGGCTCCGAGTCGCTTCAAAAACCCGACTTAATTGCGTCCATTTATTACGCGACCCTATAAGTCGGTGATAATAAGTATTTGGCTTTACATCCAGGGGTGTCGGGGATGCGCTTGTGCTTGTGGAAAATGCCTTTTTATTTTACCCTGTGCAAAAATGTAATAATGTTTGTGTTTGTGTGAAGCCTTAAGCATCCATTGCCCTTCTGGGAAATACATTTGCTTAGATTTATGACCTGGCTTCTCAGGTTCTATCGATTATTGTAGCCTGCTGTGTGCTATATTTTTGTAAGAGCAAGAAAAGTGGGTCTGCCATATCTATATATAATTTCTTGATGTTGTAGAGAGCACAGCCAGCTTTTGATACAGTCATCTTTGCAGCTGGGTCAATTCTCAAGTGGAAAATCTGTGCTCTCATAGCCCCTTGTTGAGCATATAGAAAAACTAATGTGATACATGAATGGCTCCCCCCCCCACACACACACACACACACATGATGGGCCATAAGCGATGGTAATGGCTCTGATCAGTGTGAGACATGTTTATATATGTGGAAAGCTCATGTATTATACATCACTGTGGCACCCGGGTATATGGGTACTATCAGTTCAATGTGTGTGAACGCCATGACTCTATATTTGTTTATGTGTATGTGTGTCTGGTATGATGTGTGTATGTACATTTGTGCATGTTTATCTCTGTGTATCTTTGATTACATGAGCACTTTTCTCTGGACCAGCCGCGGCATCGCAAGGTGGGGTGGGGTGGTGGGGGGTGGTGGTGGAGGGGGGGGGTGTGGGGGGATAGGACGAGGGAGACTAGTGATTGGACACACACTCTCTCCTCTTCTAATGTGGTTAAGAGAGAGGGAGCGCGGCAATCTCTGTGTCAGCATTCAGTTAGTAATTGTTTACACCAGATAGCTCTTACATTTACCCAGATGGGGGCCGAAGAGCGATGGGGAGATGCGAAGGAGGGCAGAGGAAGAAGAGGGAGAGGGGAGGTGAGGAGATATCAAGGCAGGAGAGGAGGGGTAGTTAGATGAAGAAAGGGGGAGTAGATGAGAGGTGGACAGAGGTAGGGGTGGGGCAGAACATGAGGAGAGATTAGAAGGACTGGAAAATGAGTGGGGAGTAGGAGGAAAAGGTGGGGGTGAGGGTGGTGGTGGTGGAGGAAACAGACAGGTCACACTGAGTCAGTGACTTATGCTGGCGATAAAACTGGCTGGAGAATAGAAGCTGGAAAGAGAGGTGCTGTAGTTGTGACAAGCGAGGGACACACCGAATCCCATTAGTGGACATTACTGTGTATTATGGCCGACAGTAGAGGAAGGGGTTCGGGACAAATGGTGGGGTACTGAGAGAGAAGGGTGGATGGAATGACACCAAGGACATATAAAAAAGGCGTATGTGTGTTCAAGAAAGACAGTCGAGGATGCATGCACTGGGGAACGGAATTTGAATTCAGGTCTTGAATGAAGATTTTCCCCCACCAAGCTTACATAACCTTGTTGCATCTCCTGCCTGGAGTGCATCGTAAAGTTTTTCCAGGAAGACACATTACTTACTAATTATGTTAAACTCCACTGGCTGTCTTTCTTTAAAGACTCAATCAAACTCCATCAATGATGTGCCCCCGAAGAAGTTAGAGACGCTTCTAAACATGCTGATCACCCTTCTATGGTGAGAAATAATGGCTTCACATGCACACCCCTTCCCCCCCTATGGGAAGCACACACAGGGAATATGGTAAACGATCAGTAAGCCTCTATTTCCTTTTGATTCCCTCCTAATGAGAATGGGAGAACCCCCAAGATGCGCCCCCATGGGGGCTTTTCTCTTCCGACAGAGTGTGTGGCAGTCGACGGACGGGTACCATTCATTAGCTGACAATTCACTGAAATGAATCAGACAACATGGCCTCCCAGGGATCCTCGTGGAGAACAAGGAAATAAATGCTTAGTGCTCAAGACATGAACATTCCCTAGGGCCCTAGCACACAGAGATAATGTAATGGCAGAATTCCCTTTCCGATTGTTTCAAACGGGAAAGGAAACAAGGAGCTTCCAGGATCTAACGTCGCCTCAGATCCTGCTTGTACTCCCCTCTTCTTGCTTTCCAGGCACGGGGAAAATGGAATGAGCTGTTTAAACCTTCGGCAGAGTGCTTTTCCTCTGGTGTCAGTCTTTTGAAGGGGGAGTGAAAGGCCTGTGACTCTGCAGACTTTGCACGGAACTGAATCTCAACTATATCATCTCCAATTACTTACTCAAGGCAAGCGACTGACGAGCTATTTTTCATCCATAAGTGATGCTCCCTTTAAACTCCAGATAGGTGTGAAGGATGGTGTACTATACCTTCCCCCTGTGCCCTTTGATGGTGATCGTGCATCAGAGGTGAAGACACATGATTGCTGATGCTGACTTTTTAAGGCGGGGAATTCGCCAAGGGTTTCACGACATGCATCTCCCAGCAAAAGTGGGGGAGTTAGCTCGAACATCCTTCACGCTTTTCCCCATCGTCCCCGGATGCAGCACCGCGGCCCCAGCGTCCCTAGACTGAGGTTAGAGCAGGACACGCTGACCCCAGCCTGAGCAGTGCTATGCCGAGACGTGGAGCCATTCTCTCCCTGGTGGTGATGGCAGGAAGGGAGGGGAGGAGGACGGTCATTTAGAGAAAATGGCTATGTCTAGCGATGCAGTGTTTTTCCTCTGTGGAGGCAATGGGATGGTGCTGCAGAGTCTGTCACGGTCTGATTGTTCTCAGACCAACATTGCTGTTTACTTGCGTGCTCGTGGTAATGCAGGCAGGTGGGGATACATATATGCACGCACGGATTCAAGACACACACACACACACACAGTTGTCTGAGACTTAGAAAAGTCATACATAATCATTGTCTTCAAACAGTCTAGAAATTGTACACGCACACATGCAGACGCGCATTATTCAGATTTTCCTCAATTTTCTCCCTTCGACAAGAATTGAAAGTATGAAGGCGCACTCTCTTTCTGCTGTCAGTGGGGGGTCTGTATTACTGCCGGAGTGGACTGAATTTCAGAGCGCAATGTTAGATTGGTGGAGGCAACTCCCAGCTTGGTGGTGGATGGCTGTTTAGATGGTGGGGATGAAGGAGGACTCCAGTGAAAAAAGTACAGCAGCTCGCTCCACTGGAGACATTATTATACAGAAAGACGGGAGGCTGCTCCGGGCTGAATGTGTGTGTCGGTGTGTGTGTTTTCTGTGTATTTACATTTATACCCTACTGTGTAGAAATGAGAGAGAGAAAGGGCAAGAGATTCAGACATTGACAGAACAAGAAAGCGTATATGACTGTTGGTTGTATGTGTGAGTTGGTTATAGACTTGCTGCCACTGGCTGAAGAATAGTAGTGAAGAGTAGTGAGCTAAAATTAATATTTTTTCTAGTTGTTTCTGATGAAAAGTTGAATTTGAGCCAGGAGCCGAGTGCTGGATAATGATGCTGAGCATTTCCTTACATTTATGTCAAATCAGATTGGAAAGATTTCAATGTTGGCATGTGTCAAGTGCACAAATATGTGTATGCAAGTCTAGGAGGAAGAAGAACACTATTTAAGTGGTTAGACTCTCAGGGTCCCTGAAGTTAAATTAAATCAGCAGCAAAGAATGAACTCAAAACCAGTAGCAGTAACGCATTACTTAGCAATGTGTATCAATGATGTGATTACATTTTTCAGTAACAAGTAGCTAGGAGATTACAATTTGAAATTCAGTAATTTCATAAATTACTAATCCCAGTAACCAGTTCCATTATTTTGACAATTTGGGGGGGTTGACTTTTTTGCTGTCTCACAGGGAGTTTGATGGAGGGGTGATATCAATTACTTCTCTGCGCGTTAAGAGGACAAGCTGCTGTGGGACGCGTTAGCTTGCGCAGGGGCAAGTTTGAGGAGACCGTTACTGTAAGAGTAGGCTACAAATGTGCCTCAAGGTAATTCAAAAGTCTCTTCCTAACATGTTGTGTCTTCTTAGTCATGCACCAGCAGGGGCTTTGCCTACATTTGGCTGGTTAGCCCTCAGTTAGTTTATGCTAGCTTGTGTTGCATACGGTCAGTCACTGGGGCTAAGCTAACGTTAGCTGGCTGCTTGTTAAACCACATTGTCTTGTTTTCTTTTGAGACAACTTTTGAGCTGTTTAGCTCAAGACAATGTCTGTCTTTCAAAACAGCTTGTGATGCACTAATTTAACCTTAAGCCTCTATTAGACAGCACTCAAATGCATAGTGGTTGACTTATTGACTTTCTCTCCTCTACATTTGGAAAGCAGGTAAAATCCTTCCCATATAAAAAGTTAAGTTGAGCTCAAACTTCGTTTTAAATAGTTGAATTTTGGTTCATTCTTGTATGGAGATCTGGTCAGGAAATGAGCTTGCTCATAACATTCACTTAAATCATGAGTCATGGTAGTGGGAGGACTAAGGTGTACAAGTGAAGAACAGATCAAAGAACAGGCATATCAGTCACACAGCCCAGCTTGCATTACTTACATGGACAAGGATGATGAAGGTGGAATCCATAAGTGGGCTCAAATCTCACTTAACGGCACTGAAATGAAGGAGGCTGCAATTAGCTCTTTAGCCCATGGAATCTGAAATCATAATACAGTATTCAATGTTAAATTTGATTTCCCCTATTCAGACATCACACTGTAATTACTTTTGGTGCAAATCTTTAAAAGGTGTGATAGAATGGTAGTTTTCAATTTTACAGCTTTCATTGGCTTTTCATTTACTTGTCCCTATTTCACAATTCATGAGCACACATGAAATTGAAAGCACTAACTGTAGCTACTTAAATAATTTCACCATGGTTTAACACAATTTAGGAAGACTTTAATAAGCTTTGCGACAAAAGGTGCCAATGACTGTAACCAGCGTTTTGGAATTAAATTTATCATACTCAGGAAATTAACTATTTTTCTGAACAGTTTCTTTTGAATAGAAACATTTGCTTGCACAGAAGGTAGCTCATTTTTAGTGTGTGTTATTTATCACTTCTGTGTTTTGGCTCATCTTTATCAAGGATGCCAGTAATGCTAGGAGAACGCTGCGTGTGCCTGAGGTAGGAGGGACTGTGTAGGTGTTTGCTTGGGCTGGTGGTAATGTGCATCTGCACGGCTGCATGTATCACATCAGCTGCAGACGTGTGTGTGTATGTCTCTCTCTGTGTGTGTGTGTGTGTGTGTGTGTGGCCATGACAGAAAGAAACCTACAGTATAAGCTGCCACCCCTGACATAGGAGTCCTGTAGGAATTGAGTAAATCCTATTGTAAATTTGCCTACTCCATGAAGATAATTGGCTTATTCCTGTGTTAAATAGCCAGTCCTACAGGACACTGAGTGGGCTTAGCATGCTCCGTGTAGACAGTGTGTCTGTTCCTCTGCTTCTTAGGGACTGAGAGGCACATTACATACTGAATTATTGTATGACAATGATGAACTGATAGCTGCAGTGTCTAGCCCAGAGCTCCTGTGCAGGGACTGACATGCACAAGTGTCTGCAAGGGCACAAGTTAGATTCCCACAAGGTGCGCCTCTTATATGGCTCTTGCTTCTTGATGTATGAAAAGTTGTTACACAGACAAGCTGGTTTAGGAACAATCTGCACATCCAAGGCTTCAGAGCTACATTTCCCATGCCTCGTAAAGCTCTCAATTTCTGGTTTTCATGCTCACGTCTACACAACAGTTTCAGGCTTCTATTGAGCTTGTATGTGGAGAAAGTGTTGCTTAACCTTACCTAAATCATTATCCACACATCAAACACCATCTGGGTTTCATTCCGTTACTTTGAAGATTCCTTCCTCATCAGTCCTGTGCCTAAAGGAAGCACCGCAGATAACTGTGTGCGTGCGCGCGCACGCATGCAAACAAGCTTACATGTGGCTCTTTTTATGCCCGTTTTAACCCCGTAGATGCTCAGTCACCACACTAACAGCGGTTGCCTCCCCGATTCCTGGCCTCTGGGCAAATGCTTAGTGATGAACCCCGGCCCCAGCTGATCCTGCAGCTCAGATGGGGAAAAAAGCACCAAAATGCTCAAACCAGAAAATGAGAGATTCAGAGATGGATGAATTGTCAGCGGATGTGCAGCTGTTCGTGTCGGCGTGTGTGTGTGTATGTGTGTGTGTGTGTGTGTGAGGGAAGCTAGAGAGCTAGCACGCATAATTCTGGGACATGACCGAAAACTGTCTAGTTAGAGTGCATCAGGAAATGGATGAAAGGGAGAATTCCCTGCACGTGGTGAGAGGAGAGAGATGGAGCTCAGAATGCTTCATCTGTGTGTGTCCTGATGGCTGTTAAGTTGAACAAAGACAACTGAGAGACAGTGACTACAATGTCTTTTTAAACCAGCGCTCTGTCTCCGTGAAAACACGCTGGACATGCTGTGAAGTGAAATGGTTGAAAGCATCTTTTTAAAGGTTGACTGATGATACTGAGCAGATGAAATGGCAGCACCTCAGGGGTTTTTTGAAGGTAAAAAAAGAAGCAAAGGGAATGTTTGTTCATGCTTATCTCTGTGTCAAATTACATTGATAAATACCATGATTTTTAGTTTGGTGTGATGCACTGCACTATATTCTGTTATGTATCAGAGCAAGCTGCCTTTTTCTGACAGTGTTATGACTCTCTTCGAGTCTGTTCTGGTGCATATGAACACGTGTCCAGGTGTGTGTGCATCTGTGCGTTTTCCAGCCTCTCTAGAATCACAAGGGGCGAGCTACAGAGCATGAGGTTCATCAGCAGCGTAATTAATGTAGTGCGGTTCAGTTGTCATGCGTGATATTTCAGCGCCGCGATCTACTTGAGAAGGCTTTTTGATGAATGGCCAATTAGAAGCAGACTCTTCAAGCCTGGTGGCTGACTGATCTCTTTTTAATGGCACTCCTGTTTCTTTGATAAAACGCAAAATGAATCATCGATACCTTGGCCCGAGGAGTACAGAGCACAGAATTTAATTGTAATAGGGTGTGTAGCAGCACTTTGGGGTCGAGGTTGTGCCTGTGTGTATGTAAGACTACGTGAGAGCACTTTTGTGGTAATGGTGGTCAGTCCCAGTCATTCTCTGATGCACATGGCTGCTTTTCTGAAGCATTATGTATAATTCACTGGTTATGTGTGTTCATCTTTACTCCTCTATCTACATTATCTACATTGATCTGCTAAATGTACATTTCAGCCACAGTGTACGAGTATGGCAGCCCAGCTGTGTGTACTTACAACAACACTAATTGAGTCTCATTGTCACTGATTTTTTTGTGTTTGATTGCTATTAAAGCACGCTTCAATTAAGTCTGGCAAGTTTCCCGTCTTCAAATCCATGCTTAAACTGCGCTGCTGTGTTTCTGATGCTTTAATCAAAAAGTCTCATTTTATATGCATAATTAATGCAACAGAAATGAAAAGACGAGAGCGGCCTTAAACGTTCAAAGAAATACAAAGTCGCTTTTCTTACTTATTTGCCAGTTTCTCAGGAGATGGCCAAGATGTATTTGCTTTTTCTCGGAATGGGGTGTCATGGCAGGGGAGGGGGTTGTTTGAACAGAAGCTGTGAAAACACACCGTGTAACAATTTGAGCAAGCAGCTAGCATCTTGAACCAAAGAGCCCACCAGGAGCTTTTGGACCACCCAATGGGCAGCAAAGATCTTTGCTAGGCCTTTTATTTTTGCTACAGTGTTTCCTCGGGTCTCAGCCACTTGAGATTTCTTTGCTTCCCTGAGCAAACTGAACAGGTTCAGAATGAGGTGATTAGTGTTGTCAAAATGTCACCGCATCCCCCGCTGATGTTGGAGGGCTGGGACAATAATCTTATAATTCACTGCATGAAACTGTAGGAATGTGTCTCTTGAACCTGCCTGCCTTCAAATGGCACATACACTATGAACCCTCTGGTTCTTAGGTTTATGTGTGCTTTCCTCAGCCTCCTTCCCCCAGCTCCGCCGCACAATGTGACGCAGCTTCTAGCTGAAATTGCGAACCAGACCTTTTACACTTGGTCACAATGGAGGCTTGCTTGGCAGGTAGGCACTTGGGGAGATACAGAGGGAATCTTATTTTGTGGATTTAGACTTCATAAACATCATTATCATCTCCCCGACCTTGAGTTGCTGCGCTGTTCAGCGGCGACCCCAATTTTGTCAGGAACCTTGAATGGTGATGCACGCGGTCTCTCGGGCACATGGGCAATCGAGTCAACAAAAACGGAATTTTCTTTAGTGTGGCATGCCGGCATGTGTGTTATGTGTGTCTGAGAGAGGGTGCGCATCCACAAACTGTACGTGCGCTGACTCAGTAATCTTTCTAGCCTGCTGCCTGGAACCGTCAGCATCTTTCCTCCAAACAAAGTTTTCTGACTGTGCCTCTGCCAGATTTAAACTATGCAGAACATTAGTGTAACAGCCCACACTCTTAGAATACACATTTGTTCTTGAGTGCATGCCAAATGGCCTCTATGTTTTATGAGCCTTCTCTCTACTAACATACCGTCTTGAGACTAATTATCATGGTCGCACTCAAACACAAAGCTCGTTTATTATTGCATTGACATCACATTTGTTTTGGCTTGGCCTACATGGCAGGAACTTCACAGCGCTACAACGCTGGAATCATGTTTTGAGCATGACAGAGCATGCTTTGGATGGAGTATCTGTTCCTTGTTGCGTTGTGCACAGTGTTAGGCAGAAAGGTTGTTTGTGCTTTACAGTCTTGTCACTTGTCTCTCTTCAAGTGGACTGTAATTTTTTTTTCTCCTTTTGTACGTGCTGGGCTGCTACACACCAAGTGAGCTGCTCACTGGGGAGTCATGCTCGATTCTTGGGAAGCAGTTTTCCTCTCTTGGTCCTGGCCTAGAAATGCCTTGATACTTTTTTTATTATCATAATACTTTTCCCCCAGCATATTGTATCCGTACACTGATTCCAGCTATTTTTATACATGCTGCAAGACTATTAATAAAAGCCCAAGTAATGAAAAATGGAAATGGTACATGAAAGAGCAGTTGAAAATTTAAAGGAGCTTCTAGTAGTTGATGTATAATTGATTTTTTTATGATATATTTTCTAGCATTTTAATTATGTTGTGTGGAGAGAATTAAAATACAATATTTAATGTATTGCAAAACGTATCAGACTATCACATTGTTTAGGGATTCATAATGAATCCCATTTTTGTATAACATTAGGTCATTTACAGATCTACTAAAACTACAACCATTCATTTAACATGCCAACTTATTCCTCTCAGGGGTCATAAGTTCGCCAGAGCCTATCCCAGCATGCACTGGGAAGAAGGCAGGAGACATCCCGGGCAGGTTGCCAGTCTTTCGCAGGGTGAGAACAGACAGACAGGCACAGATAGACACACAAACACATTAATCCACTAATAACAGCAGAGGCAGAGATTGAACTATGATGCTTTCAATGAAGTCCATAAAAATAAAATTCTGGTTTAATGTTTAGGCATCAATGGTTTTCACATGCTGGGCATAAAACATGGCAACACCCCTGCCTCTGATCCTGTTGTTCTCCTGGCAAGTTGCTTCTCCAACAATGAAAATGCTCTTTGGTGTGGCTTTACGTGTGCTTGATTGACATCTCTCTGCCTCTCCTGTTAGTGTTGTGTCACCTGTTACATCTTACAACTTTAGGAAGTATACAGATTTTAGTGACCTCAGCAATCTCCCAGTATAGCTCCGCCTAACTAATCTAATCAGCCACAGTAAGTTAAAACACCTGTGTGGGTGTGCAGGGCTGTTGAGGGTAGTCTTGCTGTGCTGTTTTTACTCAATGCCACCATCAGCTGAATTAATGCTTAATACACAGTGACAGATCTGTTTCTGTCAGGAGAGGGGTTGACTACGTATAACCACACACTGGATGCCAATAATATATTTAATCTTGTTGCAAAGGTCATACAATGCAAATTGCACTTGGTAATATTTAAAGAGTATGTACACCCTTGATTTCTGCCTCTCTCCTCCCAGCCAGAATATTATAAAAAATGCATTGTAGGAGTAATTAATGAGTCAGAAGATAATGGAGGTCCTGAGCCTTACCAGTTTGAACCTCTGGCCGTGTCCGTGCCTCCTGAACCTGAGGCTGCAGCTGGCCTTGTAGGTGCTTAGTTTATGGGGGTCCATGAGAGGACAGGAGATGTCAGGGAATGTTACAAACTAGCTAGTGTTATTGCTCGCTAGCTTAGTTGATGATAGAGTAAGTAGTCAATTATGGCCATTTTCAATTTTCACTACCAAAACAATTTTGGTATTAACCACCCAGACAACGGTCATTATATTATCCGTGGAATAGAGCAGGTTATTCGGTGTTCCTGCCTTTTATATTTGTTGGGGGGTCAACAAACAAAATATACCTTCATCTAGCCTTGGCTAGCTGAAACTTAGCTAGGCTGCATGGATCTGGTGTTGCTTGCTTTGTAATGTTAGCTGATAAAGTAATTTGCAAATGACAAGCTAGCCAATTTACCAGCCCCGGGAGTCTGGATGAGTTAGCTGACGTTATCCACTCAAGACAGTATTTTGCTATGTTAGCTAGCTAGCAATTCGTCCATGTTAGCAAGCAAGCTACGTGGACTTTGTGTAGGACTCTGAAGCTGTGTCTCAAATCGCGTACTTCCGTTAGTACACTTATATGCAGTATACTGTGTCCACTATGTACTTACTTGTATAGTGCGTTCATTTTGACAGGGTAGTGTTGTCTCAAATTGAATACTGCTGTTGTGCGCTTACCGGAAATGATGATCGCAACCTTTGACTGCGTCTTCTTCTTCTTTTTTTTAATGGCGGATTGCAACCGGGCGGAGCATTATCGCCAACATTTTACCGTGATTGCTGCACGCCGAAATATCTGCCAGCTTGTTTGGTCACTTGACTTCAATTCAATTATATAAAAAATGAACGTGCTTTTACATTTAGCCGTAACAATTGCAACCGTGGCCGCCATTTTTATACGTTGGTGGTCCCTCCCATTCCGCTACGTAGCCAAGATGGCGACCATTGAGGGTGAGAAGTGTGCAGCATTCCACACTCAATTTTCTGAGCGTTATGAGTACATCATCTGGGTACTCATAGTACACTGCATTTTGCCATACCTGTCCACCACCATTCACACATTGGCAATACAAAGCAATTAATACATGTAAATTGCTACACATAATACCTTTAATATGGAGTTCCTCTTTAAGAAATTGGATTTGGATTGCAATTATAGAGAAATATATACCTCTATTGTTTTTTTATGAAAAAGACCTGCATGGTAGTGCAGGTGTTTTTCTGTAGAACTGAGCTTTCCTGTGGCTCCACTCTGTTTAAAACCATGAATGAGACTTCATCTAAAAGCCTGCTGCAAGCATAAATTCCAGTATAGCACAGCAGGAACAGATTTTTCCTATAGCTGCT
Source organism: Macquaria ambigua (assembly GCA_008360985.2). NCBI lineage: Eukaryota > Metazoa > Chordata > Actinopteri > Centrarchiformes > Percichthyidae > Macquaria > Macquaria ambigua. Next base: position 74,267 of record VMKM01000312.1, read on the forward strand.
TGACATACCTCCTCATCCACGGGGCAAATAAATCATCAAGTGTATCCAAACATAGTAATTACATGTTAGCATGTGCTTGATGACTGAGGTAGTTTGCTCACCTGTTGCCAGTGGTTGTGCTTGAGATGCTTTTCATTGTGGCAGCATCCACTCTGCCTTCTGTGCAAGTGTTTGTCATCCATGACCACAGGCTGTGATGATGACTACACTGCTGACGTTCAGCTGACTCCCACAAATTGGCTCATAAATTTTATTGTCATTTATGTCCGAACACTTTCCAAATTGAATTTTTTTGTTCTCGATCGGGCAGTTGAAATGCCTCTGAACACCTAATAATAACTCTCTCTGCCAAAAATGACTGGCCTGGTGCTAATATTGGATTCAATATACTACATGTATCAGCTCTGCTCTTCCACCTCTTGTCTGTGTTTGTTGTGTTTTGAGTGTGTCAGGCTGACATGTTTTCAACTGTTGATTCGTTCCTGTGTTGTCCCAACACCATACACGCTAACATATTCCGCTGTTCTACTTTTGTCATCCTCTCTTTGCGTGCATCCACGCAGATATGCTGTGACACACACAATATGGCAAATGTCAGCAAAGACAAAAGTATGCACATGATCAGATACTCCTCCGATCTGTGGGTGCACACTCACACACACACACACACACAGGAGCCTGAAGTGCATCGACATGCGTACTTGCAGGGGGAACAGCTGGAGATAAAGAAAATGTGTAGGGAGTGTGTGTGTGTTCTGGTGTGACACATCTGGGTAAAGCGACATGAGGGGGTCCTGACAGATATAGGCTGAGTGAGAGCCTGTTCCTGTTGTACTCTGTCACGCTGAGGCTTCTTCCACATGCCTGCCTTCCACCGTCTGCTTGACGCTCCCGCTAGCTGTTAGGTAACCTGATGCTAGTGTGTGTGTGTGTTGATACCACCACACCATTGCAAGGTTAAAAGCACCAGCGTCGGTGCAGCGTGGCCTCGGACATGTGCACGTGTGTGTGACATGACATTGGGTCCCATCAAAGATGGAGGGTGAGAGATTAAAAGGACACAACACAAGGGCGTGAAAAAAGAAGCGGCGGCGGGAGCTGCTGTATGTCTTTGCTTGTGAAATGTCCAGAAGGTTCAGTCGATAAATGAGAGCATCAGTGCATCAGTGTGTGACCATGGAGATGACATCGAAGGCCTCGGCGACCACAAACGATTTCCATTTTGTGTTAAATTCCGTTTCTCTGTTTCTTTTGCCACCATGTGCTTCAAGGTTAGTTCATACGTTATGCTTTGAGTATGTGTGTGTTGAAATTGGACATTCTTTTACCGTGTGTGAGCTTGCATAGGTGTATGTGTTGTGTGTAGGTGTGTGTGTGGGCTCCCACTGGGGATTGTATTTCGGTCAGTCAAGCCTGACAGATAACAGCCCACCGTACTCGTCACATCTATTATTGAGGGGACGGGAAATTGATCGGCTCTATGGGTGAATGTTACCCAGCCTTCTTCAGCGCCTCAGTTCCTCTTTCTCCTCTCTCTATTGCTGCGCTCCCTGCCTTATTTGTCCTCCACCCATCCCTTTGCTGCCCTTGTTTTCAGTCATCCGCTTACTTTTTGCCGTCCGTGCTCTCTTTCATCTCTCAACCTCCATGCCTGCCCCACTTCCTCCACAGCTTTCTCCCCTCTTTGCATTTTCTGTTTTTTTTTTTTAATCCTCTTGTTTTAAGTAAAATGTTAGGATGCAGACAACCACGCTGTCTCAGTTTCTCAATTGCCAGCATAATTTGACTTCTAGTTTTCTGGCAAGCTCTTCTTCTGTTGAAGTTGTTGTTCCTCAGTGTATCAACACACCCGACTCCTCTTCCCCCCTCAGCTCGCACAAGTGAGTTAGAGCCCTTTTCACCCCGCTTCCCAGCCTCCCTGCGCTCTCTCCTCATCTCCCCTCTCTCCTCATCAGCTCGAAATCATGACTCCGTCTCACCTTTGATCGCTCTCCCTGGGAACTCTTCATCGCAGAAAGTCAAGTGTTTTATCTTTGTTGTGTGACAATTCAACTCTGGAAAAGACCACGTGCTGCCAGCCAACACGGCTGTTTGCGCCCCGAATATGCGGCGCAGAGAGGAAGAAAGCCTAATTTGAGCTCAATTCATCATGGCAAGATTGCCCTGCATTTATTGATAATTGCTTTTTTCCGTTTAAAGGGATGGCGTTTAAACCGTCAGTCGTGTAAACATGAGAGATGCAGCTGTTGCCGCAATTAACTTCTCACTTTCCCTAATGAAAGGATTAATCCGCCAGCAAATCTCTCTGCTTCCTTTCAAATGCCAAGCCTCCATTCAGCCCGCTGCCAGTGGAAGAAAGGAGGCCCGTGTCGAACAAAATGGGACTATCTATAACCAGAGCCAAAAGTCACATTCATCGGCTCAGCCTGGTGTCACATCATCAGGGTCCCTTTACTGCTGTGGAACAAGAGAGACCCTTAACCAACTGCTGTTTGATGATTTCCTGGGCGCAGCCTCTGCAAGCGTCTGTTTTCGCAGGCAGGCCTCTCCACAGCCAGTGCTACCTCCGCCTACCCGCCTTTTTCTTCCCTCTCGATCCAGAGCTCCGGTCTCTGCGCTCAGCCCTCTGAAAACACACCATCGCCTCTTGTCAGAATCCTTCAGAATGGACGACAGGGAGTGCTTTACTTTCCACAGACAGATGAAAGCCAGAAAGTGAATAGCTGTCTCCTGTTGGAATAAGATGTGTCTGGCCAGCCAGGGGTGAATGACAGCCTGTTGAGAGCGGAGCCCAGCTTAGGTTAAATCTTTGAAGCCATCGATCTGATGTATTGATCAGTTTTTCTCTCTCTCTGCAACACAGACACACGGGGACAGGTGTGGAGATGACCAGATAGATCAAATCCATGACAAATGCCAATCATCCTTCCCTTTCTGGTCTAACCATCGATCAGAAAGAGGAAGCGCTTCTTGTCATTGTCAACATTTACTCAAGCTTGGTCTCCAGATGTTAGTTTAGATTGTGAGCTCAGTCTGGTTAAAGTCACACTGGCTTTTTAACAAACAAACCCAAGAGCTCTAAACATAAAGTTATGTGGACCGACAGCCCTTTAATGAAGCATAGTGTTATTTCAGGCGGAGCACTTAACTCGTGCTTGTATTAGATGATTGGAATCAGCTGTTCCATACATGCTTCACAATCACCGGCTCATTCATCAGCTGCTTGGCTAGCAGCGTCCAATCATATTCATCCAGGTGTACAGCAAGGCAATTATAACCTGACACTTCTCACCATTACTCTGCTGATATCCTCATGCCATCGTCTGTTGCTGCAGTTCCCTTACAGTATGTGCTATATTTTTGGTATTGTTGATTCAACTAAGATTTAATGTTAATGTGTGTTCATTAAGGGGAATTAGCTCTCTCGGCAGAAGAGATCTCTCTTCTGCCCCTCAAAGAACAGAGCCTTTTCCGGCAAATCTAACTTTGTAGCCATTTGCTATAAATGGTTAACTCTTTGACACAAGTGTGTCTGACTAAACTGCTTCTCATGTGTATATTAACGTTCTCTGGTGTAACAAAGAGAATAAAGATATAACTGATTATGAGCATTATTAGTTGAGACTGCCACTTGAACATGTGTGAAATAATGCTGAACAGCATGGAATGAAAAAGAGATAAAAAAGAGGCATCTTGTAAGGTAATATAACAGTTTGAACTCCTTTTCACTCACATGCTGATACGTATATATATATATATATATATATCTATCTATCTATCTATATATCTATATATATATATATATATACATATATATATATATATCAGTTGTTTAGTCTGCACCAGATTTAGATTGACAGCTTTCCAACAGCCCAAATGAAATGAAATTCAAAAGCTAAACTACTATTAAATCCATCTGCTGATCGTGAACTGCTAATACACCAATCTCTCGCCTCTAGACTGTTTTATATAAATGATTTTGTAGCCATGTATCCATAACACATATGCGCAGCAGTATGTGACTGCAGGGATTTTCCCTGATCAGTCAGAAAGTGTAAAGAAGTGAAACCAGATTCAGCTTTGTTTCCTACTCAGCATGTTTTAGCAGTACCCTAAAAGTGAGTTAAGTGTAGCGACCACACAGTAACTATCCTCCCGTTATATTCCGGGACAGAATACATCTGTTTTGTCCCAGCTCTTTGTCACTATTTATGATGATGGTCTAGCTGCAGTCTCGACCAATAATACTCATAATCAATTATTTCTTGGCGAGCTCAGAGAAGATAAATAAACAGATCAGGTTCAGTAAAGTGCAGCATAACTTGCTGTCAGTCACCAGGATTTAATTTCCCCATGTAGGTCCATGTGGCGCTGATGCAGCAGGATGACAAGTCACCAAAACTGTCCAATGACTGAGTTACCCTTTGGTCCATGTAACTTCATGCTTACAACTCTTGATCGTTTTGCATCAAGTCAGTGTGAACATGAACCGTGGAGACGCGTCGTCCATCTTTATATACAGTCTATGGTCTGGACCAAATGAACTGAACTACAGGTGTGAAAGTGACCTTGGCCCGGTTATTTAGCCCCCAGCAGAGTGTTACTGACAGCCGTCACACCAGCCTGAATGAACCCAACCACACGGGCAAATGTTAGTTTGAACAAACAGGTTAGGTGTGAAAGCACGTGAGTCCGTTTTAAAAGGTTACTAACCTCTCTCCTGCTAATATTACATGAATGAACTCACTTATTTGGCTTTACCCAACTCCATATCCTTTGTTCTTAGTCTATTGATTGATTGTAAGAGCTCTGGCTAGAACAACCATTATTGGTCAGACCTTGAATGCTCGGTGTTAAGTGGCTGCTCTATTGTTTAAATAATCGTCTCTATGGCGGTGGACCCATAACAATTTAAATTCATGTTATTGTCTTATTTGTTTTGCTATTTTGGGATCTGTAGCCTATTTACCTAATTTCTATTCAATTTGCATACATCATTGAAACAGTGTGTGTAGTGTGTGTTGTTTACCGAGATAACTATTACATATTACAACTCTGAGACTGATTTTGTACAAAGGCAGCTACAGAGAGAAGGACTTTTATCTGAGATAAAAACTGACTTTTTATTTATGCATTTTTCTGTGTTTGTGTTTTGTGTACAGTTTGTTCCTCTCGAGCAAAATTAAGTGATATTTGAAGGGGGATTAAGTATCAGCCGGCGTGCAGATTCATAAACAGCTATCGTCTTGATCCTCGGCTGGCAGACCCCTTTATCTTTGTCATTATTAGTGTCTCTGTATCGCTGTCTTATTTCTCCCACAATCCCTCCTTTTATAATCTCAATTTAGAGCTCCTCCTCTGACCACAGCAGTAGCCAACTCATTTTAAAGCCCAAGATTACACAACTGCCCTTCTCTGTATCTGAACCTCTTCATCTCTCACTCTCTAGCTCTCTCTCCGCTAATCCAAGTATCTTATCTCTCTCGGCTCAGCTTCAACTGTCTCCCAACTGTCCACCTAATTCTTTCCCTCTCTCTGTCTGTCTCCCCCCCCCTCGTTGACTTTGCCTTCTCTCTGTGCTCTCTACACCACCCCGTCTCTCACCCTCTTTTCACATTTAGGGCTTCCGATTGAGTTTATTGGTATGACAGGCGATCATCAACAGAAGCTGCAAAGCCTAATGGGTGCATGCGCGCGCCCTCGCACATGCACGCTAGCATCCGTAGTTCAGCATAAAGGCATGCAGGCTGCGGGTGAACACACACACACACACACAGTCTCTTTCACAGCTGAATGAGCATTCACTGGCTGCGTGATCCGTTCTCTCTGTCTGTAAAGGAAGAGAGAAGAAGAAAAAGTGGCCGGCTCAGACCTTCGCAGATAGAAACTAATGACTGTCTGATTAATTCATTAGCCTGACACTTCATTGCCTGACTGCTGGAGTCATAGCTGTTTATTTTTATATTATAGACCAGCCCCATGTACACACTCTGCTCTTGACACTCTAGCTTTCTCTCTCTTGTTTTCTTTTTCAATTTGTCTTCACAGCCCTCAGAAATAATAGCAAAAATGATGATGTTTTGAGACGGGCCAAAGCAAGATGATACTGTCCCGAAGTGCTCTTTGGCTGGCCCTCAGAGTCTAGTTTTTTCTCATCTCCATCAAATCCTTTGTCTTACTGACAATCTCTGGTCTCAGCTGGCCAACTGTTACGGAGGCAAATACCTTTTAAAAGTCTGATTTGGCTGAGGACAAGTTAAACCAGGACCTATTCCCTCGCAGCCCTCTGTGAATTCAGATTGATCCACTGGCTGATTAGTGATTAGCTGGCCACTTAATTCTATCTTTAGTTAAACCTGGAAAACAAAGTGCTTTACAGAGCACTCCAGCTGGCCAAGGAGTTTGAAGAGCGAGATGAAAGAGCAACCCGGCTGTCAGACTGGCTTTCCATCTCGAGGTTAGCTAACTTGGCGCCCGAAAACGAGTAGCACAAATGGATTTGAAGAGTCAAAAAATGAACGAGCAGTGCGGAGCAGAGAAAGCTGTCCTAAATGAGAACAGTCACCTGTGGGGAGTGATAAGAGCTGGCAGATGGATAGAGCGATAAATAGACAGATGGGTAGCTAGATAGATGGAGGGGGCTGATTTGCTGAGATGGAGAGGTTGGGAGAGGAGATGGGCCGATGGGGTAAAGAGATACGGTAGAAGAGAGGCAAAACTTTCTGCCTGCGCAAACGCTTTAAGGCTCGCTGTTGTCTTTTGGGTTTGTTTCACCAGTCAGTCAGCCAGTCAGTCCGCCTTCTCTCTTTCTCTCTCCATCGTTTGGCCTCTTGTCTCCTACCCCCCCCCGCTTTTCTCTCTCTCGCTGTCTTCGTCTCAGCCACCACTGCACTCACGGGATATTTTTAATAGAATTAGGCTGCTCTTGTTATCAGTGGAGCGGGTAGCCACGGAGTGAGGCGAGATTGAAACAGCGATTTTCAATTTGAGATTGTGTCACACACACATCTCCCTGTGCCCAGATAGCATCAACGAATCACCACCACCATCTCTCTCACTCACTTTGTCCCTCTTTACCTCACCCCCCCACCCCTCTTTAAGAAATCTCTCGCCGGATATTTTAGCCTCGCTCAGGCCTTCCGCACATGCAAGACTAACATCTAAATGCATACATGCTCCCTCTCTGTCGCTCTGGATTCACTGGCTTCTCTTGACAGTTTATCTCCTTGTCTCTTTCGCTCTCATCCGGGGGCTCATACAGAACACATCTCTCTTTCTCCTCCCAAGCCCTTGTCCTCGGACTCACTTAGTACCTCCAAATGCAGCTCCGCTTTTGCTCTTTCCTCTCCTTTTTATTTATTTATTTTTTTTTTACACTTTGTGTTCGTGTCTTTCCCACTCCTCCCACACTTGCTCATTCCTCATACCTCCAACTCTCACTTCGCTCTCTCTCCTCTCCCGTTCTTTCGCATCTCTCCTCCCACACCGCCTCCTCTTCCTCCGCCCCCCTTCACCAATTTCTGCCTCCCCTTCTCTTTTCATCTCGTCCAGTGTCACTCTCTCTGTCCCCCATGAATATTTCTCCTCCCTTCATCCTTCATCCCCTGCTCCCTCTCCTCATCCTCTCCTCTCTTCTGCCTCAAGGCGTTGGATCCCTTTGACTTGTCTTGTCAGGTCTTTGGATTTCTGTCTTACCTCCAGAGATATATAGTGTGTGTGTTCATGTAGTCCTCATTGCTTGTGGCCGTGTGTGAGTTTGTGTTCCAGCCTGTGTTTGAGAGGCGAGATTGATGCTGCTGCTGCTGTGTGTGTGTGCATGTGTGGGTGTTTGTCAGCTCCTTTACTGGTTCCCATGGCCAGAGGGTCTTTTCTCTTCAGAATGCCACAACTCCACCTTTTGAAAAAGCTCGACAGAAGTGCCGCCTTAACACGCAGCCCTTCTTTAATATCCTCTTCCATTAGCCAAGCAACCTTGATTCTCCCACTCTCCATTATTCCTCTCCATGCCAACATTTCTCTCATCACAATAATTGCCAAATCCACGATGTGTGAACGTTTCTTATTACACACACTCTCAACTTCTTTATGGAGATGAATGCAAAATTTGACCGGTGCTTGCTAAGATTTGACCCCTCCACCAAAAAGAAGTGTGTCTGTCTCCTTGTGTCCCACCTCCTCCTTTCCCTCCTTCATAAATGGAATAAACTTGGACATCTTTGTGGACTTTTGTTGTTGTGCTGAAGCTTGAAATCTATGCTAGGCAGCGCGAAATTAAAATGCAACAGAAGGACAGGTCTTAGGTCTGCGCTGTCAAACGATTGTCTACATAAAAGAATGGATAAATGAAGCACCATATAGGCAGAAAGCCCGCTCAGGCTTTTTGAATTATTCAAGTTTTCAACATATGGGTTAATAGTTCAAAGACACGCAGTAGAGGGCTCCAAACTAACTTCTATAATGTAGGCATGGGCATGCTGTATACACCCACATGCATGCATGGATGTACGTGCTCATGAAACTGCGGAAACGAAGAAAGTGGTCTCCTTTCTCTTCATTTGCTCAGCTATACTTGAAACAGCATGTGTTGAAGGCTGTAGTTGGATATACTTTTATGCCTGTAAAAGTCCCCTAAAGCTTATTATCTGGATAATAAGAAGTGGAAACAGTATTTTAATGTCAGCTGTCAAACGCCCACATGCACCTGCATGAGGTCGTATGCCTCCCGTGAGCAACAGTACGGAAAAGTTCTGGTATTAGTAATATGTTATGTTGTGCTTTTAGATTTCACTTCTGGGCTGGTTCACGTGTTGGGGGAAACAAGCACTGCTCGGAGATGAAAACTATTTTTCGCTTAATTGCATTCAGATATCCACTGGCTAAAGTAACTTTTTACCCTAAAGACTGCTTGAGGCATTTAATAAACTAGAGGGAGAGTCGAGAAAAGGCGAGATGGAGTTCTGGGCCAATAAAAAAAAAAACAGATGCATCAATCTCTGCTTCCTTTACAACTAGTGTACTTTTATGATTCTGACCGTGTGTGTGTGTGTGTGTGTGTGTGTGTGTGTGTGTGTGTGTGCCTGTATTACAAAGTGATCCTTTGGACAGAGCCTTCCACTTATTCTAAAGTGTACAAATGCCAGTGGATTTTTCATTAATTTTAACATATGCACACCTTCAGTTTTTAGCTCATACTAAAATAGTGGTAGATTTTGTCGTGTGGTTGAAAGCTTCAGAGAAAGCAATTAATGGACCTTGAGTTAGGATTGTTTTGTCAAACTAGTGTTTCCAAGGTCAAGGTCAAGAATGTTTTTATATTTTCATTTCAATTAATAAAAAAAAAAAATTAAATAAGGGACAATGTGCAATATATATTAAAGGAATAGTTTTGCATTTTGAGGAATGCATTTTTTTTTAACATTTTCTTTCAAAAGTGACATGAAAAATTGATTTCCATCCCATGTCTAAGCATTAATGCGTACATGCATTGTAATGCATTGTTGGCAGAGTGAGAAAAAAAGGAAAACCTCCTGTTATTTCAATCTGATTTACAATCACACCATTTAAGTAGCCAAAATCAGCTTCTTTTTCTGTGTTACATATTTGGAACGGTTTGTTAACGAGTGAAACCACAAACAAACTGCATATAGCTGTTTATACCTGCCTTTGTGTTAATGATGGACCTTATTTAGATGTAACTGCCAGCGATGGTGGCTTTGCAGCCATTCTGCCAGCGGTTTGTTGACACTTCTGAAGTTCTTTTCACCAAATGGTACATATCTTACCTGTCAGAAATTCATGATACCTCTGCCTCGGAGGCTGACGTGAATGGTTTTTCCAACTCGGCTGCTCATAATTACAGTGTGAATGATGACATGAACTCAGCATAAGTACAGAGCTGCAGTCAGTCCTGCATGCAACTACCCTTAAACCCAGAAATAATTGTTTTTACATTCATATTCAGGGTTTGTACAGCTTTTTAAGAACACTTCTCAAGCACTTTTAAGGTACCTAAACCAACAATTTCCAGACTCTCGAAGCCTTGATCATCACATCTAACATGTTACTATAAATGCAATTGTGAAAAATAAAGTTGAAGAATTCTTTTATACCAACAGCAATCATCTGAGAGCAGACTGCCCTCATGACGTGGAGTGGAAAAACCCCCTTTCCATTTCGGAGTCCATGTCAGTCAATCTAGCTCTGCGTCCGGTGTGAGACGCCAGGAGACAACAAACAAATATAATGACAGGATCGTTTCATTTGAAATATTAAAAGATTGTTGGTTTACATGAAACACCAGATTATGTTGAAAATCAAGCATTTTTCAAGGAGTACATTCAAATTTAATATTCCTAACCTTGAAAACATAACGCTTAAAATTAAGCATTTTCCAAACTGTCAAGACTTTGTACGAACCCTGCATATTTCTGTATGGCTGAAACAAACCTAATACAGTGTGTTAATCGATAGGTTTAATCGTGACGGCAGGGGGAAAACAGCCACCACAGTCGCCTTTACGCTAAGCTAGGCTAAACACCTCCTGACTGTAACGTTACTTAACGCACTGACATGGGATTGGTATCGATCAAATATTCAAAAATTTCCTTTGGGATGAATAAAGTTCTACCTCATCTTCTCATCTCTGTCTTAGAATGAAAGAAAATAAGTGCATTTAGCAAAACTATTCTCTTCCACATAAATGTTAATGCTAAATGCTAATTTTCATCTGCAGTCCCTCTGCAAGTCACAGTTACAACAACCACACAATGACTTGCGACACTAAACCAACAGGACAGGGACCCTTAATGTGATCGTATGCACACATACTGTATGTACACACACATACACACTAATATACTGAAGTGAGCTGTTTAGCCATGAATGATGAGCTTCTGATGGGAGTGATTTGATTACGCCGGTTGTTTGTCCTCGGATATCTTACCCTCCACCTTTCTGCCTCTCCCCTCTCCCCTCCCACCGCGGCAATCCATTTCCCTCTGAAAGTGACACTTTAAAAGGTTGATAGCTCTTTGGCCAAGTCTCCGAGCCTCAGATCGATGGCTGGCGGAGAGCGGGCGTCGAGGTACAGCGTGCATCTCACGTCTCCAGACGCAGGAGTTGAAGTCAACACACCAGGTGAAGATTATTTTCGATTTGTTGCCACCACATGATCCTCAGGTCCCTGCAGACAGGGAAATGGAGGACCGGTGACATTTTTTAGCTTTTTCCGCTGTTCTGTTCTGAAACCAGCTGGGGCCGTGTTGTTTTAATGGAAGAGAGACGAGTTGGAGTGGAGTTCACACCACTGTACAGATAAAGGGACACATGTACACAGACAGCAAAAAGACAGTCTCATGAAAATTCATGGTTCCAGAAATGTACTCTGTTTAATTACATACGATGATGTGTATGGGTGTATTGTTTCTTTTTTGCCAAGAAAGTTCCCCTTCCAACCTTCTTTCCCCTTCTGTTTCTTATTGCCATAAATTTCTTCCCTGAAACATTATTTTGCAATCAGAGTTCTCATTCTGGCTCCTATAATTACTCTACCTCTTCTGTTCAGCTCACTGCTCCTGAACAAAGTAGCAGTGAAAATGGAACCCATTTTTATTTTGACAATGGCTGCTGAGGTGTGCAGCTGATTGCGAGGAGCTGAAGATGAGACATGCAGGGAAGTCTGACTGTGCTCAGCCTGCAGCCTGTGTGAGTCTCTAACCAGCCCTGTGGTTACCAGTGATCTATCCACACCACCTGGCTCCGGTTCAGCTCCCGCTGAGCCTCCCCCCCAAAGGAGGATCTCCAGCCCAGCTCTGCTGCTTCTCTCCCCAAAGCAGCCTGGGTTTGGCGTCTGTATACAGCCAGCCTGGCCTTGGGGGAGCCGAGAGCTGTGGAGCATGGATGGATAACTACCCATGGGTTAAAGCCCACCTTGAGGTGCAATGAGTGGCATGGGGGTAGCAAAGGCCCCCTGGAGGTATGGAAAAGGGAGTGTAGCCAGAGCAGTCAGCCAAGCCTGTTTCCACACCGGCTCTACACACCCCAGGGCCTGTCACACGATCAAACCATGGAATCAGGGACAAGAAGTAGGGAGAGTTAACCCCCCACCCCACCCCAATCACAAACACACGTTTCCCCATTAGAGACCCCAACTCTGCAGCTTTATTCTCACATTCACAAGTAGAGTGTCACCAGCAGTGTAAAATGGCAGAGCTGAGATCAGGCTGTGTTAAAGTGTGAACAGTATAAATATTCATCAGTTAGTGAGCAGCAGTCTGGAGGAGAGGCAGCGAAGGATCTCAGAGAGGAAACTGAGATTTTCTTTTTTACATCCTCACTGCTGTGGGGTATTATTGTGTCAGAACATTTGCTCCTCTACACTTTGAAATGTCATCCCCGTAACTATAGGTTAAATCTATAACCACCTCTTGCCATTAGGACTCTCTCTCCTAGACTCTTAGAAACCAGACTGGTGGCTTTGTTAAGGCCCCCATTTGTGCTCAGTTTATCACAGGCCCACAGAGTGAAAATGCAGGCTTTTAGTCCACTTTCATACAGCCAGATGATGCTCCACCTCCCCGCCGCTGACCCCCTGCAGGTGTTGGATTGTGACCCAGCATGCCGGGCCTCTGGGCCTCTCCTCTCTTCTCCTTCCCCTGAGTGCGTTGTCGTCGTATCTCTCCATCTCCCTGAGTCTTTATCGCAAAAAAACACAGCACACCACATTTTAATCATGCCCCCAAATAGAAGACACTTTTCCAATTAATGGAACTGCCGTCGTGATGCACTGTGACTCTGGGAAGCCGCAATGCGCAATCGGCCCAATAAGCCACCGCCGCCGCCGCCATCGCTTGATGTATGACCGCCTCACAAGTTTTGAATGTGAACAAGATGATTTTTGAAATAGAGAAATCCATAGTGAATGAAAGGCTATTGGTGAGGCAGCAAAGAGGGGAAAGTGAATGAGTAATGCTCCGGCGAAGCTGCTGAGTGGCCAACAGTGGATGTCTGTGGTTGTACTGGGCAGCTCACAGGCATGAATGTATGGAATTGTATGAATGTGAAGCAGGGTATTACTAAAAAAGAGCATGCACACTCAGCGAAAAGCTGCCCCGGATAAATAATAAAAGGGTCAGAAGCTGTTGTCATCACTCTGGATTGTGTCATTTAAAATCAGAATCTATTGATAGGTCATTCGGTCACACAGCACACAGCCTCTGTTATCCTTCCCAGGCAGCCCATTGAGTTATTTCCAATAAGCGAATGACTTTAAAGAGGGTTTTGAGTTCCCATGCCTGGCACCATAAACAGTGAAAGGAAGTTTAGCAATAAATGGAAGCGTTGCAGAGTTTCACTTGCTTCTGTATTGGCGCTTTATTTCAGGGATATATTTCCCAGTGTGTATTTATAACTCTGGGCTGATTCCAGCTTAGACAGGGACCTATCACTTTTCCCAGAGACACAGCCCACAAACACACAGCGGTGGTGGGGGAGACACAGTGTTGTGTGTGTGTGTGTGTGTGATTATATTTGGGCGAGAAGACATAGTATACGCTCGGCGTCATTTGTACTCGAGTGCAAATGTATGTGTGCACTGTTGTAAAGAGGGGCATTCAATTTAAGCCGCTTGCGTATGCATGCGCACACCCACAAGAGCATAACATTCAAATGGCAGACACCCTCACGCTGCAGCTCTTTATGCAACTTGTGCACTTCACAGCTTGCCTTCTTGTGGCTTCATATATTAACTTGCCCTCCCACTCCATCAATCAGCTTGACACCAATCAGCGGGAATCCGCTATGCGTAACATGTTTATGAAACGAAATAATTTTCCCATTGCCTCACTAGTCTCCGGAATACGTTGAGCATTTTATACCTGGCTCTCCTTGAAGGCACACTCCTTCGAACAGAATTAAGAGGGAAATGGCTTCTCTCCCACACTGACAGGGAAGGTTGAACGAACGTATTAACCAGAGGTAATTGAATGTAGAAGTAACAGTGCACAGTTTAGCGCAGGGATTAACCCCTGCACCTCTGCTCTCTCAACCAAGCTCTGGTAAAGAGGCCGGTGAAGTTCTGGCCACAGTGTGGCTCCCCCTTGGTGAGAGGTAGCTGTTGTGCTGGTCTGGAAATATTTAGAGTTTGGGGCCCTCGAGACCGCCATAGTTCAACTCAGTTCCTTGCTATTTATCATGAGTGACGGGTGGGGAGTGAAAAAACTCGACACCTTTCTGCGTGAGCAATGGAGCTGTCTTATTACCCACAGTTAGGAAACCAACTGGGTGCTTACTAGAGTTCTTTTCTGAAAAAGACTGAAACAAGCGCCGTCAATTCATCCCTGTTTTTGTTCTTTCCAGCATGTTTAACTCTTCTACAGAGATTTCATTAGTTTGAAGGAATCAGACAGCAGAGAAGAGATGTGAAAATAATACAAAAAAAGTGCAGATGTTGCGTTTAATCTTGACTCGTCCGTGATGATACAGCATGCTGACATTTGGTGCAGTAGTCTTGACTTGGAACCCATTTTACAACCAATTTTTATTATTGAATCTGACAGGCAAAAGCAGATATAACCTTATCATGCTAAGGTCAGGATCTTTTCAGTATTCTGTAATAATTTCAACTCTTGATTCTTTTTCATTCTTTTTTTTCTTTGGTCTCCAAAACTTTGTGAACCTTGAAGGGAAACTCTGGTATTTTTAAACCTGGGCCCTACTTTTACAGATTTTGGGGTCTAAATGACTAATAGATACCAAAGGTTTTGGAATTGGTCCAGTAGATTGCCTCCACTGGCATCCGTGAACAGGCTGCAATGGCTGCAACGTAATTCTTGCGGGCAATTGCGCCCCTGAAAAATATGTGCACTAAAAGTGACAGGCTCAGATTGCTATTCTAAGTGACATTATGTAAAGGATCCCTACAGAGACCTTTTTGTTTTTGTTTCTATTAAACCAGAACCAGAAAATCTCGCTCAAGGAAAAGTCTCGCTCTGAAATGTCGCGAGAGGTTGAGTTGTTGTAGGAAGACGAAAGGATCTTACCAATTCCAAAACATTTGGTAAGTATTAGTCATTTCGACCCACAAATTTTTTTAAAATAGGGCCCAGGTTTAAAAATATCGGCGTTTCTCTTTAATAGCGGTGTGTGGCTCAGAGAAGGTCGTGCAGTGCAGGGAGACGTGTGCGAAATGTCGTCCCGATGGAGATGTCAGAAACTGCCATACATATAGCCAGTAATTGGTTTTAGAGCATAATAAAGAGGAGGGTCAAGAACGCATGGGCTGAGTTTAACTAGTAGAAGGAGCAGAGTATACATAGCGAGCCAAGGTCAGAGGAAAGGTATGAGATTTCACATTTACCCACTGCGAGGTTATGCAAATATCCGAGACGACAAGAACTGAAATGGAAAAAGAAAAGAAGGTAAGGAGAGGGAAAAAAGCAAGAGGCGGAGGGGGAGGGGGGCTGTGAATGAGAACAGAAGTGAAAAGTACTCTAATTGCTCCAAAGGGAATTTGTCTTACACATGAGTAGGTTCGGCAATACATAAAGCAAAATCAACAAGACGAGAAAATGGGAGGAGGGACGAGTAGCGGGATCCAGAAAGTGGATGGGGGCGGGGCGCGACGGATGGAGATAAAGAGAGACAAAGTAAGAGAGACGGAGAGTAAGAGGACTACTATGTCTCCATTTCCACGGAACCACAAACTGAGCTAGTTTCCACCAATTACATTCATGTCAGAGTGCGTCCTGGATTCAAAATGCAGCAACAGCCTGGAGGGGCCTTCACTCTCCTGGTACACACTCAACATCTCTCCCTGCCTGCCACTCCAGCAGCCTCACACACACACACACACACACACACACACACACACACACATAACCACCCACATGCGCAGACACTGTGTATGCACATATCACGTTCACACGCATAATAATCTCATCACTCCCTCTAGCTTTGTCTCTCTTTGTCACACACACACACACGCACACACACACACACACACACACACACACACACACACACACACACACACACACCTAACAACCAGCCAAACACATTCCCACCCAGCATCCACTAACACACACACACACACACACAAATCTCCTCTGTCACTTCCCTTCCACTGTCTTCCAATTCCATTTCTCTCACTCTCTTCTCCTCAGGCTCTCCATCCATCCATCCACCCACCCCCTAGTAGTCTCATTCTGCCTGCACACACACACACACACACACACACACACACACACACACACAGTGCCCGTGTGTGTGTGTGTGTGTGTGCCCTCCTCTCAGATGATAGTAATAAGGCCGGTGATTGCTGGAGATGGAGATGAGGGATGGCGCCTATTGATGATCGTGCCTGTGACAGCCTGGCAGCAAGCTAGACGTAGGGCCTTCATTATTAGTGGTAACAATAACCGCAACACTCGGGCCTTAATTGAATGAAAAAGGCCGCTGGCAGTCAGCCTTGCGATCTGGAGGTGGGTGGGAGAGTTGGACAAAAAAGGATGGACGGAGGGTGGGAGCGATGGCGAGATAGAAAGGAAGAAAGATGATGACAGAGAAGCTGGAGAGAGAAAGAGAGAGAAATAGAAGCTGGGGGATGCCCACAGTGAGGGAGGGAGTGTAAATGCACAGAGAGAGACGGAGAAGGATAAAAAAAAAAAAAAAACAAGGAGACATGAGGTGAAGTGGAAAGTGTGAAAGGCAGAAAGGCCCAGAGAGTGCTCTGGAAGGAGCGTGACGAGGTGCGAGAGAGAAGTGTGGACAATTAGGACATTATTATTGAGTGGAGAGATGAATAAATAATTGACAACATTCTGTTTGAGTGGGGAAGAAGGGAAAAAATGAGGGTTATAAAGCAGGAGAGGGAAATATAGGCACAGATAGAAAATACAGGCAGGATTTTTAAAGGGTTGGTTCACCCAAATCACAAAAAAAAAACCCAAAAAACACATTTTCTCATTTTGCCGTGTAGAGAGTTTTTATTTTATTTGTGCAGGTTTTGAGATTTCTGCTTCCATCCCAATACAATGGAGGTGAATGGAATTTAATTTGTGGTGCTCACAGCACTGAAGAATCTAAAAGATATTATGAACCTTTGCTTTGGTTGTTTTGGTTCTTTTTCATATTAGCTGTTCATATTTGGGATCTTAGTGCTTAGATCAGGATGAAGATTCTAGAGGGTGGGTTAGGTATAAATATGTGCCAGTTTTGTCTGAAAGTGGTCTGGGTAGGAAGGGGTTTCTTTCTTCACAGAAGAAAAATTACAAAATTCGAATAGGGAATTGCTCTTTGTGTATTTAACTCTTTTACAATAAAAAATATATTGCAAAAAAAAAAAAAAATCAATAATTCAACAGCAACATGTCTTTCTGAAATCAGTGACCCAGTTAAGGCTCTGTCACACCAGGAAGTAGCACAGCAAAATTCATCCGCGCTTGCTCGCGAAATATGTGGTGAGCTGGCGAGCTGCTCTAGCTGGCAAGCTAATGGCTACACACTAACAAGATGGGAACATGTTAGCACTAATCAGCCACATTAACTCTCCAAGCTCTTTCTTATTCTTCTCGTTAGCTTGGTTGCTAACGGTACACTAATCTCCCACAGTTCATTCAAAACACATATTTGTACCATCGACTCCTGTCTCATTACTGTCTGCACACCATTTCTGTTTTGTGGAGCAGTTTGCACTGACAGAGAAGGGTTAAATAAAAGTGGATGCTACAACACATCATCTCAACATGAGATGGCAGTCAGTCTGTGCCTTGCCCCTTTTTGACAGAGTTGATTTAGCAGCGCAATGGCTCCGCATCCCAAGCTGCTAATCAAATTGTTACGGCACGCCGCAAACATGCTAACAACGCGATGAGACAGGTCCAGGGATCACGCTAACAACATCATCACTCATGTTAATAACACAACGTGCTTTTCCGATACTCGTTCTCTCTCTGCTGGCATTAAAAAGACAGAAAAAAAACATAACTGAGGAAAAAAATCAATTTTCAGGATCTGCACCTTGTTTCCGCTCTATTGTGGAGATGGAATTTATTAATCAGGGTCAAATCACGGTCTGCCTGACATGTAAAAAAAGAGAAAAAGGAAGAAGGAAATGGAAATGAGGTTGTAAGAAAGAGGAGAGTAAGGAGAATAGGGCTCTGATGAAGCGAACGTGGAAAGGAGGGGAGGAGAGACCAGGCCAGAGGTAGGGGGCTGAATATTGATGAGATAGTCATAATGTCTGGAACTGAAGAATGGGAGAAAATAAGAGACTAGCAAAAAGACAGACAGGTGCATCGGCCTGCACCTGAGGTGGCTTAATGACAGAGGGAGGCTCTCTGGTGGCGACAGCAGCTGCCCTGAATTTTTTATAGCTGGCTTCACAGTGAGATGGCTGAGAGACACCATGATATGTCTCACCCATGTTCCTCTGAGAGCAGCCTTTCATTAGCCGTCCCCTGACCTGAGGTGAGAGCGGCAGAGAGACGAAGACAGGAGGAAATAAAAGTCGAAATTGTTTTGAGAAAGGGGGCCAAAAGAAAGTTAATACTGAGGAAGTTGTGAGTGTATTTATGGTCCTCTGAAAAATAAAAGCATTCGGTCTTTGCTGTTGGGAGCCGTTATGATGGATCTTGGGTAATGGAGTTTTGATGGATGACTGGTGTCTGGCCAGTGCTGGGATCTGAGCGGAGGGCGGGTACGACTGACTCCACTACATTGATATCTGACCACCAGAAATTACAGCATCTCCTGCTTCTGGCGCTCTGTACCCGCCATGTTAATTCTCCAGCTAAATTGTTTAGGTATGTTATATTGAATATCCCATAACCTTTTATAAGTGCTATAAAACGACTGCAAACCCTCAGAGACAACACCACAGAGGAGCCTCTGAAATCCACTTTCCCTATGATCTCAAACATGCAGAAATTCCCTTTTGGCCCCCCTCCTTTAAAGACTGCAATTAGGCGAGGTAAAATGATAATGTTTTCGTCTTTAGCGTCCCTTTGGTAAACATTGCCGTTAGGATCAATTAACCAGCGGGTAATGAGCAAAGAGGGGGTCTGCCTCAATATTGCACCATTGTTCATTGGCGATTTTTAATTAATGGGTTTTGAAGTAAAAATCGCAAAAGTTTTTAATTGTTTTTCTTTTCGAGTGAGGGGAGGGTGGAGGGGGGGGACGAGATCAGAGTGTTAATTATAAAGTAAGGGCTTTAAAGTGTGGAGGATTTAGACTTTTAATTAAAGAGGAATTTGATGCGACCAACAGACTGAGTTCAATTGCCACACAATCCCCTGTTATTCTCCCTCGCCCCTCTTCTTTCTATCTGCCTGCCTTCCCCTTCTGTTTTGCAGCCTTCCATCTTCTGCCACTCATCTTGCTCTCTCCCCACCCCCTGTATGGTGTTGATGTCTCCCTCCTTGCAGGGTGTTGCTATCAGGAGCCGGATTAGGGACTTTGAGAGCTCTGCTCTCAACTGGTGAAGATGAGGCCTGGGTGGGGAGGAGAGGGAGGGAGGAGGGCAAGGGCGACGGCTCAGTCACTCCATCGGATTTCCAAGATTGAATTAGTGAGCTTTAGACAAATCAGAGCCCTCTTGGACATGTTCACAATGTTGCGTTCTCCATTTTCCCTCTTTTCTTCTCTTTCTGTCTCCTCTCTCACAGCTTTGCCTCCTCCTCCTCCTCCTCCCCCTCCCTCTGTCTCTCTGTGTCCCCTCCTCCTCCTCCTCCTCGTCTGCGCTCCCTTAATAGCGCATAAGATTGTTTTCATAGCAGTGATAAATTAGGCTGAAGTGATTAGCGTGGTGTGAAACGTGATTACATACTGTAGCTTTGCTGATTTGTTGAACAGATGCCCTCTACCAGCTAGACTTTGGTAGGTTACAGTGTTAAACTCAGTCTCCCCCACAGCTGGAGATCCCAGCAGACGTATACAGGTTAATTGCCTTGATTGTGGATATAGCTCCACCATACCGCCGGGAATGCAACCTGCAGTCCATTTGTTATTGCGGTAGCTGTTTGCGATCGTGCACGCGGTTCACGCCTACACACACACACGCATAGAAAAGACTGCTTGCAATCCTTTACATAAATAAGGGACGAAAAATAGTACCAGCTGGGAAGCAGCAATGACGTGGGATGTTTAGGTGTTGAGTCATGATGCCGTCAGTTTTGACTTCGAAAATTGATGACAAAGTTGTTAAAATTAGAATGTAAGAACACAATATTTGCCAATCATCAGGATTAATGGGCCTGTGGTGTAACTTCCATCAGCAGCAGTAGGATGTGAGACAAAGTGCCGTTATTTTTCGAGGAGCCACATCAGCAGGGGTGGAATAACATGAAAGAATAATAACTAGAGAAATGGATGACCTCCTGTTGTCTCACCGCTTCCACCCGTGTTGCTGTGATTACGCCAATCACTGTCATTAGCATTCCCTGCGATTAATGTGATTTCTCATGCTTTGTTGCATGCATGCTAATGACTAGCACCCAGCTCCCTTCTCGTTTCAGCAGCACACACTATCCACAGCTTAACCCAACTCCTCAAGCTGTACTGTATTAATACATGCCTTGCAGCCGGCAAATCCACTCCTGATTAAGGCAACAACCTGACCCAGCATTCATCTACTCCGTAATCAGCCCTTATCCATTTTAGCTCAGTGTGATTCTCATCTCTCATCCATCTTTCTCTCTCCTTAACTCATCTCATTTCCCCCTGTTTCTTGTTTTTTCCCTCCGAAAAGGGCAGAATAGAGGAGGAGGAGGAGGAGGAGGAGGAGTTGGGATTACCAAATGCCAATCTTTTCCCTCATCCCCATATCTTTTTAACTTTGTTGCTTCTCATCATGTGCGTGCTCTCCTTATCTGTTTATCCCACTCTCGCTAATCTTCAGGGTTTTTTTACCCGCTACCATCCCTTGCTCTCTACATTAATGCCTTTTGTTGCCTTTATCTGACTCTTACCGTCTCCCACTCTCATTTGTTCCTTGGCTTTGCTCAAGGTTTCTCTTCAATTGTACATTAAGCGTGTTCTTTGCACAGGAACTAAGAGATACATTTTGGCTAGTAGCTAGTTCTGGCATCCAGTATTGAGGTCACTGGGGACAATTTATAACATAAACAGGATTTGGAATATTTATCTGAAGTAGAGGAACATGTGCTATTATTGTGAGGAGATTGGAATATACTACTAAGATTATAACTCTATATATTTGTTCAACAAACGGCCCAAGTAGCCTGTTTTGCTATAGCTGTAACCTTTAGCTACATGTTGTGTTTTTAGCCATGCTAGCAGCATTGCTCTAGGTTGACACTTGAAAGTGAAAAATCTCAACTATTGGATGGATTTCCATGAAATTTGGCACTGACGTTCATGTTCCCTACAGGGTGAACTGTAATAACTTTGGTGATCCCCTAACTTTTCATCCAGTGCCATCACCAGGTGAACATTTCAGTTTGTCCAATACTTTGGTTTAAGACCAAATAACTCTCAGCCCCAGCCTCTACTAAGTTTGATGCTAATAAGCTTGCTTACACACTAAAATAAGATGGCAAACATGGTATTATACCTGCTAAACATCAGCATGCTGCATTGTGAGCAACTTAGCATGCTGACATTAGCGTTTAGCTCACGGCACTGTTGTGCCTAAGTACAGCCTCACAGGGCAGCTAGCATGGCTGTAGACTTGTTTAAAATGCAGCAGCTCACAGTTCAGCAATGAATGTTATTTCAATGGCACTCTTAGTGTTAAAGTCGGGACTGAAAAGCAGTTTTTCTCCAGCCTTGCTTTCTTTTGTCTACTTGGACTGTTTTTCTTGACCTGTAGTATTTCCAGGCTGAACTGCTGCTTTTTGTTTTTTCGATTCTGAAGGCTCACTCGATGCAGGATAGCATTCATCATGATTATGCCGCCCTGATAATGAGAAATAGTGGAATTAATATTAATTTGTCGCTCTCCATCCACAGGGACTGGGGAGATGTAAATGAGTCTACTCTTGTGTGGCACACAGGCACCAATCAAAGTGGGATTCAAAGTGAAAGTGTGTGGCGTTACTTTGAAACTTAGTGAGTAAGTCAAGCATGTAGCTTGGCGAATATGGCCTTTATTCTTGTTGAATGTAACACTAGTTATTAGTAAGATTTGGAAGTCAGAATGATGCAGTGCTGTAGAGACAATCCAACATGAGGAGCATTTAGTGCACAGGGATGTTATTTTCTCTCCGTAGCACTTGTGGCCAAGGCGTTTCGCTAATTAAGTGGAAGCGTTTTTTTTTAGTCACAAATGACTTTTACTGGCACAACTTGGAGAAAAAAAAGGCAACATATTTAGATTTTTAAAAGTGCACCTAATTATACTGGTGGTTGCTCATGCATTGCATTTGTTGCTGTTTCTCCTGAGCTCAGCCTGTGCTTTTAAAGTAAAATGTTCCACAGGGGGTTTGAAGTTGAAAATAACATCAGGTGTGCATTGGACAAAATGAATGCCCCCCCCCACACACACAGCTCTGACACAGAGCCTTGTGCATGGTGGAAAATTAGAACACTATATTGTATATAATGTGTTTCTAATCACTACAGGATTTGTTGAACCAAAGAAGCTGTGGTGAAAAGATATATTTTTGGATTTGTGTGCTGAAGGGGACAGTTTCCACTCCTAGCCTTTAACTTTGCAGTTTATTAATTCCTCTCTGTGGTGCTGTAACCTGCCAACAGTGTACACTGTTGCCTCTGTTGATGGTTGATAAGTGCTTTCTGCGCTCTGAAGGGTAGAGGGGGAGTCTGAGTGCAATCGAGTACAATCAGCAAAACTCATCAAAACGCAAAAGCTGAAAAGGTTAAAAATGAAAAGCCGCTTTTGAAAAATGGGACACATTTGAACGTGTCATCAAGGTGCGCTTTTCGATAGCAAAAAATTTTGATTTTTACGCTGAATTGAATCTCACCTTAGCTACAAGTGTTTTGGTGCTTTCTGACTCCTCCAAGTGTTGTGTCGGATAGCGGGTGTTAACATCTGCTTTCTCTCAGAGTTTGTGCCCATGATGGACAGCAAGCAGGTAAGGACACGGCTCAGGGTTAACAGGCTGGGTTGAAAAAAGTCCCAAGAGCCTTTTGAAGAGAGAGTGAGAGAAGAAAAAAAAAAAATCTGAGAGCGAGAGGTGGAAATGGAAAGAGAAGGCGAGGGAGAGAGACACGAGGGCAAAGCAGAAATGACCTCTGCAGTTTTGTTGATGACATGAAGCAGAATGAGAGGAGAGACGAGGGAGAAGAGGGGAGACAAACTGAGCAAAAGGGAGGATTAAGAAAGCATCTGGTGAGGATGATCCAGAGGAGAGCGAGGAGAGGGTGGGAGAGAGAGAGAGAGAGAGAGAGAGAGAGACGAGGAGAAAGAAGGAGGTAGAGGGAAGTAGAAGAAGGGGAGGTGCAAGAGATTGATGAGTGGAGAGTGAGAAACTAATTCTCACTTCACTCTGGGCTGGAAGATTAAGGAAGATTAGAGAGATAGAGTGAGGGAGAGCGAGAGAGATGGGGTGATAACTTCTACCACATGCCACAGAAAGATCTTTGAATGCCTAATACCCAGAGAGAGAGAGAGAGAGAGAGACAGAGAGAGACAGAGAAAGAGAGAGGGGGAGATTATGAAACAGAGTGAGAGGTAAAAAAAACAAAACAACAACATACAGAATGGATGCTCAGAGACAAAGAGCTGGAGTGACAAGAGGATGGATAGATAAGGACAGGAGCAAATCAGGCTCAGAGGGGTCCTAATAGTAGTGATCCGTGAGCATATAAATGTCCTTTATATTACAGACCATTTCTACCAGTGTGCAGTAATCCATGTCATGGGAGCGCGGATACAAAATCCAGGTCATCTATATACCTCTCCAGCACTCGCTTTTACTGAGACTTCCCATTGGGATTCATTCTCTTGTACTGTGCAAGTCTGTGTGACGGTATCTTTTACATTCTGTTCTTTCACTTGCAAAAAAGAGGAACCTATTTTCTATTCCCTGCCACTGCCATCTATTTATTCACTCTCTTGACTGTTGGTGCAACATTTTGACAGTCACAGCTATAGGCTGCCGTACATTTTTTAAGGAGGAAGGGGGTGATGGAATGAATGCAAAAAGCGCACATAGACATACGCGAGTGCATTACGCCGATGTATACGCACCCCGCACACACACACAGAAATTACGTTGTCTTTGACGAATGTATGTGTCCGCACACTCCAGCACACGCCTGCTGCAACAGAAGTTTCTGTGGGAAACAAGGAGGAAAAGAAAGAGGGAAAAAGAGAGGGAGAGTGCTGCAGTGGCAGACTCAATCCGTCATGCAGGATTACAGTGTAAGCTTCTCCACGGCCATAGATGTGGTTTTTATGGAAGAAACACAGAGCTTTTCTAAACGCAGCGGCCCCTGCTATCCCCGCTCCATATTAGAGACAAAGGCAGAGGGCGGAGGAGGGTGGAGGGGAGTCTCCCCCTGCGGTCTTTGCTGTCTGATGGCTGCTATCTCCATCCCCGATGCAGGGAAGAAGGGGTTTCCAGGGGACAGGTTGGAGGGTGACCTCGGCTCCCAACTCGGTGCCCTCATAGTCTGGATCATTACTGCACCTACGCCGAAGATAAGGTGACCTTGGAAGGCGACAAGATTCTCAGCTCTGCTTCTTTTTGATGCTGGGATTATTGCGAGGTGATCGTGTGTATTTGAGAGGATGTTTCTGCTTGTGTGTGTCTTGTAGTGTGTGTGTGAATCAGCCCCCCCACGTCTTAAAGGGAATTTATAGTCCCAGTGCTGGAGTGACGCCAGAACATCCCAAACATTACACAGCATGAATGTGCCCTGCAGAAAAAAATCGCCCTGAAAATATAACACTGCCAAACTTTGATCTCCTGCATCGCCCTGCAACACACCACTGAGACAGGCAAACGCGGCTTCCAAATCTGCCCTCAACATACACCCACAGCCTTGTTGTACTTCTCTGAACTAGCACAGAAGAAGGTACTAATAAAAACAACGCTGCCACAAATATTGTTGGAAAGTAATAAAAGGGAGGGTGGTGAACTGCTTGTCCACGAAGCAGAGGCTGTCGTTTCAGCTGACGACTGCCCCGCTGAAAAGGAAACAACTGCTGCACTGCTGATGCTTTACTGGATGTTGCACAACATCTTGCTGCACAAAGCACTCAGTTTTAATTTCCACATCCTTTATCCGATCCTCACCCAAGGTGGCCCCGCGCTATAACCTGCCAGAGATAGCGACTTAAACATGCTGCAATCTGCTCTGTCTCCCTGAGCCGCTGGAAAATAAACAAAACAACAAACTGACCCAAATAGAGAGCGACAAAAGCGAAATGAATTTGCGATTGTGGCGACGTCATTAGAATTACAAAAATATACTGTCAGATATGGTGCCGAAGCAGGAGAAGACCTAGGGAGCATGAAAGTCATACAAAGAGGGGAGGGGGATATATGCTAACAAGGCTGGGACTTAGTGACTTCAACGAGGGGGATTAAAAGCTGTGACAGTACAGGCTTCCAGGCCCACATGTTCACACAATGTTCAACCAGCGCAGCAGAAGCATGAATGCAGCAGGCTACGATAAGGCAGCAGGACACAACAACATCCTTGGGATAGATGGTTCTGACAAAACACAGATAAAGAGTAATTGTTGAACAGACGCGAGCAAGCGGAGTACTGTGTCCTATTTTTGATTTGGTAGAGCAGCGGTTCCAGCAAGAGTGGGCCAGGGGCCTCCAGGGATCCTAAAGTGGGAAGAAGGGGACATAAGCAAAATGTATAATTTTATGAATTAATTATATGGATGAATGTTATATATTGGTGTATCCCAACCTTTTTGGATGGTGACTCCTCAGTTCCAAGCAATGTCTATTTGGGACTTAAGCTGCTGCATGTCTATGAGTTGTGAGCAATTCAATCAAAGATTTTCCCTTTTCGACGTTATATTTGAATACATTTTAGAGGCCTCTTAGATTCATCCTGTGGCCCCTTGTGTGGTCCTAACTCAGGCTGGGGGCCACTGCTATGAGGTATATTTAGAAATAGAAGGCTGGGCTGTGGTGCAATGCTTTTCAAAAACCAGTTTGCGTTCAGAGGGAGTGGCTCCAAACAGAAGCTATCTGTTCCTGTTGGTTTTTAGCCATGCTAGCAGCAGGGCTCTAGAGATGGCAATATCAGTCAGTCATTTAGTTGGTCGGTTGTTCTGTTGGTCAGTAAGTAGTTAAGTCATTCCACTACTTTGGTCCCAGCTGAAATATCTGGACAAGTATCCATCAAACTTTGTATGGACATTCATGGTCCCCAGAGGATAAATCACTGACTGGTGATCTCCTGACTTTTTATCTAGCACTACCAGCAGGTTAAAACAGTCAATTATCTCCACATCTACTAGATGGATGGCACAAAATTTTGAACAGACATTCATGGTTCCCAGAAGATATATCCTAATGACCTTGGTGCTCTCCTAACTTTTACATTTTTGGTTCAGAGTAAAATTTCTATTGGAGGGATTGCCATAAAATGTGGTACAGACATCCATGTTCCCCACAGGATGAAATATAATAACCCAACTGAACTTTCATCTAGTGCCATCATCAGGTCAACATTTCTATTTGTCTATTACTTTGTTCTTTTAAATAAATACCTGCAAAACTAATGACTTTCCCATCAGTGTCAGCTGTACTATGTGTTTAGTGCTAATTTGCAAAATTAAAATAGTGAAGATGGTACATTGTACCTGCAAAAACATCAGCATGCTAGCATGGCCATTGAGGACTTGTTGTCATGCTGATGCCATGAATTTAGCTAAAAGTACCTTGTCAGACTGTTGGTTTCTGAAAATTGTTGGAGCCCACACAAATTCAGATGTTGGAAAGGTACGGGGGTTCAGGCACAGTTTAATGATCTGTACTAGCGTGGCTGTAGACTTTTTACAGTGCCTGGTAGGCAACTATGTGTTAAATACATTTTGCAGCTGTAAAGATCTCTGAATATTTGTCAGGTTTGCAGTCATTTAAAACTTAAACCAAATATACACAGAAAAATACTGTTACCAAATTTAGGTAGTACCATGAAATCTAAACCAAACACTTTCTCAGATTCAGAATCAACCCTCAGGTGCTACCACACCCTTTCATCATCAGAATATTACACCTCCATTTTTGCAACTAGCCCCACCAGGGAATAGTAGCAGAAAGCAAAACCCTCAACCCCTGTGGAGAACACATTCAGAGAAAGTTTTTGGTGCACAGCAGAGGCTTATTGATTCTATCAGATGGCCATTAAAAGTAAGCCTGCTCGATCTCGCCTCTTTTCACTTGCCGCCTGCTTGGATGGGAGATAAACATGAAAAAGATCCTTAAATGTGAATTGAAGAGAGAATGGAGTTGATTAAGGTGGAGTATTGAGTGTCATTATTCACTTTCCTTCTTGGCCAATAGCCTTGGAGCTATTCTACAATGTGCCATCTCCTCCCTGACAATGCATCACATATTATTACCGACAACCTTGGGTGTGTTGTGTTTATTCATCTCTGAGACAGACCTCTCCCACCTCCCCGTGTCCTCTCCACCAGCCTCTTATCCAGCCTCAGTGCCTCTCCAAAGGAACACCCTTGAAAGGTAAACAGCAGAGGTGGAAGAAAAGGGTGTCATGAATTAAACCTCAGACAAAACATCTTCAAGTGCTGTGCAGTAAAGAGCCTCTCTCTCCAATAAAGGACTAACTTTATTAACCTGATCTATGATGCTTCGTGGCTTACCGAGATGATAGGTGAGCGTATTCTGAGCTCATGCCAAAAGGCTCTTTTAGTGGGTAATTTTCCTACAATCTTTCTCTGACAGCTTGGATGAAAAATTCTGTCTTTTCTCATTCTTTCGCACACATCTTGATACATACTATTCACACACACACACACACACACACACACACACAGCTTCGGGGAGACAAAGTCCATCTGCAATTCCCGAGGACTTTTGCTGAAATGTCAGCCAGTGTGTGGAAAGGATCAGATAGCTTTTTGATGTTGCACATGCAGTCAGGCGGAAGAGGAAGAGAGACAGGCTTGATAGGCATCAGGTGTAATTTTGGTAACTGCTGTGGCAGCTGATGACTCACCATTCAGAAAACGCAGGCTGAGCACCTACCTAGAACGACGTTGGCTCCAACCAGATGAGCTGCCTGACACAAAAAATCATCCCCTGACCTTTGTGCGTGAAGATCATTGAAGCTGATCAGCTCCTCCAACTACTCAGCGGAGAAACAGCACAGGGTCCTATAAAGGTGGAGAGATATCAGATGTTGTTATAGTTCAGTAACATAATAATAATTGTTGGTGGCCATATGATGTAGTCAGAAGCAGGATCATCCACCATGAAAAGCACATTATCTTTTATTTTTTTAATTTAAGGATACAAGACTCCACCACAGCAATGGTGTTCATAAGTCATAAAAATGACTGTGCTTGTAACTTAGAGCCAGACTACATCTGAGATTAAATCAACTTTACTGTTTTATGTAAAATATTTTATCCATAATAGATGTAAACACACCTAATTTAAAGTTAAAGAAGATATTTTCTGAAAGGGGTGAAACCAAGCATCTTCCCCTTGTTACTGTTAATGGCATTTGTCATTTGGATTTTAGTTGTACTGTTGACGATGCTGAGGTGATAACTAAGGGCAGGAACACACAATTATAGTTACGATTTGTACGTCACGACTGTTCGGACAAAGGTGGACCGAGTCCATTCCACTCTGGGCTAGTTGGTTCTTACAGCTGGCAGATAAAATCATACAGTGTTCGGTGTTTATGGATTGTGTTCTTTGCCTTATGATCAAGTCGTTGCCCGTCATTCTCATGAAAATAATTCCATGTTTGATTCCAAGTTTGATTTTTAGGATTGGAATTGGAAGTGTTGACTTCACATAGTGGGAAAAATTGGATATGCACCAATACGATTAGCCCAGATACAGACCTTATTAAACGAGTCAGCTATCAGCCGTAACGTGACCGCTACACATTAGTGCCACAGGAATGCCTGGCACGCAGTAAGGTACACAGATATAAAATTTGCAACCCGTCTTCTAGAACAACAGCAGATACGTTCAGCATTGTTTAAGCATTCGCAGCAATTGGTTAAGGGAAAGATGGTGGTCTTGGTTTAATACAGAAAACATCAGCAGTGACTTGAACCACGAGACACAGCATGATTATTAACCACAATCTTTTCCTAACCTTGAGTGCTTTTGTTGCAAACCCTGGACTCTGGTGTCAAAGTCCTGCGCTTTTTGCCATCCACCCCGACCGCCTTCTTGCGCCTCAGGTGCAGTAGATAAATGCAGCGCTTCATTTGTTTAAAAAACAAAAACAAACGGTGAACATAATCCAGGCAGCGATTACATTTGTCAGCACAACATAATTGGGAAAACAATTTAGTAATATATAAATGTCATTTCTAGGAGACAGGGTTGGGAAAAGATCGTATCTTCAGACACCCTGAGTTGAGCTATCAGTAATGGTATCATGAGAGAAAATGCTGGATTGGTGCATCCCTCGGAGGAATAGCAACAAAACAACGTCCAATGTGAGAAGACGGCAGAACAGTGCAGTGTTCCGTGATTTAAATTTGGTTTCAGTGTAGAGCCACAGGTCAGCTGAGATTCCCCTTACTTTTATGAAGTTCACTACCCTCCTGCAGAGTTTAGAGTTCTTACTGCCCTCGTCTCTTCGCCCACCATCTAATCCGAATTTTGCTTTTTTCCCTCTGTTTCTTTGACTTTTTGACACAAGCTGCAGCATTATTTTAAAGCATCAAGGCAAACTGTTTTTGATGGATGTCCATTTCTGTTTTAGTATTGGCGTTCTCACTGGATTTCAGGGGGTCTCCTGGTGACTTGACTCTGATCAGAGTTTATCTTTCATTGAGTGTGTTGTACTCATTTACTCAGTCATTAAATACTCCTTTATTGACTAAAATATCTGTAAATTTTGGCTGAAATAGTTGTTATTTGTAGGGTGTCTAGTCTTTGTAGGTTTAAGTGTCTTATGGTCTGTATGGTCTCAGCTTTACTGTTTACCATGCTACAGTTGTTAGTTTGTTTTTGATTTTTTTTACCAATAATGCATACACTCTGCTACTTATGCATCATTTATATCTTTTTAAAAGGCTTGAATGATGAGCAGAATTTGGCAGTAAATCACAGGCAGTCAGTGGGTCAGCACTGTCACTGTTGGTATATCCACACACTCTTAGCCAGCACTTTACCTTACGACCAGACAAATCAGACTGAGAACTACTTGAACCCTTGCCAAGGCAGTAAAATATGGGCCACAAATGTTGTCCCTGTCTTGACCTACTGGCACGTCTCCTGGCATTGTGATTCTCTGGACTGTCTCCTGTCAAGATTTATTTGATCTTTATGGCACCTCTCACATTTTATATACTGTAGCCTAAGATAAAACAGCAGCAGAGGAGCTTGCATTCGAAGTACATAGTAGAGCTGGAAACAGTTGCACCAGCTCTTTGGTTCTAACACAAGTGGTTTCTAAGTGAAAATGTATACATCCCTAAATTTAAACTGGTTGCACCACACAAACTTAGGTAGAGTTGTTACTAAATATTTACACACAGTAACTGTGAAGGAGTAGCGTAGAGTAGAAGAGTTATTGTGGAATATGGTCGACACATCTGACTTGACACTTAAGATAATCCTGTTTAAAAATTACGTAAACTGGGACGATTTTAAATTCAATTTAAAATAATAATAAATATTAAATTACAAAATGTTGTGCCAAAATCTTTTTGCTGGGTTAGCATAAGTGTATATCTCATGCTAAACCACACCAATACTACTAACTCTAAGGGGGCGTTTTCACACCTGCCTTGTTTAGTTCGGTTGAATAAAACCCTGGAACAACCAAAACAACCGCACCAAGACCCTTTAGAGGAGGTGGTCTCAGTCTGGTTCCAAACGAACAACTACCAGGTGTACTCCGCAAGTTTGAGGTAGATATTAGCTCCCTTGTTCTGCTCAGTCATCTGATGGCAGCACGTCTTCTTTGCAAAGTGTGAAGGAGACGTTTCCTCGAAGTGCATAGTTTTGGCTGGTATATTGACGAGATAATTACCATGGTTATGAGCAAATGCCAACTGTGGTGTTGCTCCATGTTAAATTGTATAGCAATGTTTCTTTCTTCCTGTATTTACTTTCTTGCTCCCGCCCCAGACACATCTGACCAATAAGCGGAGTGAATGTTCTCACGTGGTTTGCAGTGATGCATTTTAGGTTGCTTGTATTTCTCTCTCCGTGAAAAGAAACTGAACCAAACGCTCCAGCTTTACAAACTCAGTAACTTTGGACCAGAGCAAACCAACTATAGGTGTGAAAACGCCCTAAGTCTGAACCAGCTAAGACATTTTTAATCAATTTTTAATGGTGCAACGCGATGTAGTGAATCACTAGTTTAGAAACTAGCCAGTAGTTACCAAGAACTTGGATGGATTTACAAATAGCTGGTTCAGCCCAATCCTGTATCTTCTTGTAAAAATGGCTGAGACTGAACTCTCTGAGACTGAACTCTCACATCTCTCATGTTTGCTGTTTTCAGCGCACATACTGTATTTTGAAATGTTCTTGCTGGATGTTGTACAAGCCTCTGATCTTGCCATTTAATGTAACCCTCATTGATCTAGCTGAAAGCCAAGCAAATCCAAAGCCCCCAGTTGCTGCTATGTTACACTGAGTCTTTTTAGTCTTAATCTCACCAATAGGCAAACAGCCACCCTTAAGCTGACCGAATTTCACAGCTCTTACACCATGCAAAACTGTAAATTCATTCCACTGTTCTTTTTTTTTACCGTAAAGCCGGCGCTGTCACATTGTTTACCTGCTGTTGTTCCTCCCCTCGTCCTCCACAAACCTCCAGCCTCTGGGGAATTATCTTCTGTCCATAGGCTGGCGCTATGCAGTCTCCCAAGGGAGGTTAGCACCTGCTGTCAGTATATCAGTAAGGCTGAGATAGAGACAAGACTGGGGACACAGGTGAAGAAGAGTATTCATACATTAACAGACGAAAGCTCCTGCTGTTTTTCACCTCAGGTCTGCTTTTATCTGCCAAGGTTCAAGGCGAGGACGGAGCTGCTTAACGGCGCTTTGCACTTAAAACTACCCGGTCGGTCTTCCAAGGAGGACCTGGCGCCCCCCCTCCTGCAGCCGCCCCTCTACATCTCCCATCCTCTTCTCACACACATGCTTACACACCCACAACCATTCCACCAAACCTCCTCCTTCTCCGTCTCTTTTCTGAAGCACACCTTTGTTACTCCATGCATAATTCTTTTGGGGTGGCTGCTTTTTCTCTTCCCTCCTGGTGCGAGGGAGTGCTCCCTTTCTTCTCTTTGACTTCACTGCGTCCAGAGAGGCAGTCCCCAGAGCTTTCTTTATTTTTCTTGCCAGCACAGATATAAGTGGTAAGAGAAGGATTTCTGTGTGTGTTCAGGGATGTATGGAGTATTCAGGTTTTTTTTTTTTTTTGTGTGTGTGTGTGTGTGTGTCTTCATGAATTTCATGAACACACACAGTTTGAGAGGGCGGATGAATGCGGCTTTGTGAGTCCAGGCAATTTTTTTTTTATTTATGCGTAAGTAAATAAATAAATGTTTTTTTCTGGAGAATGTTTTGTCGACAGGGCTTGAAGTCACACAGCATGCGTGTGTTTGTTCATTGTTGTGGAGAGGGTGCATGTGGGCGTGCTGCCGCCCGTTCGACAGGAGGGTTACCGAGAGAAAAAGGAAGATAGACAGCATGCAAGGAGGTGAATCGTAATTAAAATTTTCAGTCTCGTTAAGTTGGTGACAGCTCACAATCGATGACGAGGATCTGCCTCCAATACTAACGAGCCTATAGTTGAATTTTAGGTGGAGTGGGACCAGTAAGGGGGAATTAATTAAGATATTTATGGTCCCAATTAATCAGGTCACTGAGAAACTTGCTGTAGGTGTACATAACTTACAAAGACAATACACTACAATTGGAATCACATGATTTGAAACCCTTTGAGAATATACTTCAACTATACATTTTCAAAAACTCTAATTAGGAAGTGAGAGCATCCTGGAGCTACCAACTGTATGACCCTATTATCTCTTCTTTACACTACTGGAAATCATGGTAGCGTATGTAAAGGCTACAGAAGAAATCCCCGTCCTGATCCTTGCTGGTTCCACAAGGATGAAAACAACAATAGCGCCGTATTACATTATATAAAACTCTAATGAGGAAATATGAGCTCCCTTGTGGTTCAAACTGGAGCACCCAATTATCTTCACTTACTGCAGCACAGGCCGACGCACCCAGGGTAATGGCATAACAGTAGCTCTCTCTGAAGGTGCCCAGCACAATGTGAAAGGCTGTGACACAGATCAATACGTTACAGTGTAAGTGCCTCAACGCTGTTCTGAGTGAAATTTGGCCTTGAAAACGGTGTAAAAGATAAAAAGAATCGAAGAATAAAAGCGCTTTTAGTCCTACTTTGGTGCCCCAAAGAAAACCTCACATTGACAAAACGTCCCACGTGAAAATGTTAAAAAATGTGTGTTCAGCTAGGGACAGTGCCATGTTGATATTCTGCACTGCATCCTGCCACCTGCCCCAGGCTTGTTAACAAGGTGCCCGTAGCAATGATTGCCTGGCCATCAAACTCCCAGCTGATAAGTTCCTCTGGGAGAGAGAGGAGCTCTGTCATTGAATTCACCCCGATCGCCTCCCCGTGCTGTACATCCGAGATAACATGCAGCCAAACCCAGCCTCACATCCTCTATAATGGCCTCTGTGACGTTTATATATAAATTATTTTGTAAAATCTGTCCAGCATTTTGCCACTAGTCCCATCTAACTACTGGTTATATCCTGTTAGCCACATTCTAGATTTATATGCACAATTATGGCGTTGCAGCCTGTCGTCAAGATGGTAGCCAGCGAGACACCTGTCACTTCCAATGTGGCAAGGCCGAGGAAGGAGATTGGCTGATTGATTGAAGCCCCAGAGTGCACAGAGGGTGAGGGACGCAGTGACAGGCCTGTGATTGACACAGATGAGAGAGAGGAAAAGAGGATAGGAGCGAGCAGTGGAGAGGACAGGATACTAAAACAATAGCGAGTTAAAGCGAGGGGATAGAGGGAGATTTAGGGAGATAGATAGGCCGGGGAAGAGACAGGTGGTGAGTGGGAGAGGTGGGAAAAGAGAACACGGAGGAGGGGGAGGGGTGGATAATCTTTTTTTTCTCTTCACTGTTCATCAAAAGGGTTTGCTTAGAGAAAGAGAGACTGAGAGAGAGGAAGCAGAGGACGTTGAGAAGATGAGAGAGTGGAAAAGGGTGAAAAGTATTCCAGGAGGAACATCCCAACTTCAGTCATGCCCCAGTGAATGTGCTGACAGGGTCTGTCCGCGCCACAGCGGAGCAAGTGTCATACACCCAGACAAACCACACCACGCCGCAGAGGACAAGATGAAACTGGCACTACTTAACCCTTAACACACAAGTTTTACAAAATATATAAACATTAAATAGAGTTTTACAGAGTTTGCTAGTTTTGTCCACAGAAAAATGTATGAAGAATACAATTCAGCCTTTAAAAACACTTTCTGAAGTCTGAGAAAACTAAATAACCCTGATGATGTAATTTGGGGTTATCTTGAGCTTGAGGTTTCTAATTTTTAACAGCCATCCTGTGTTATGAATTTGGGATGTGGAGTGGGTGTGTGTGTGTGTGTAATGTCTGACGCTATTGAGTTGCATTGTGGGAAATGTAGGATCCAGTATTTTTGGAGCTTGACCCATGCTACTCTGTGGACTCATGGACTCATCGGATTTGTGTGTCCAGACATCACCAAGCTATCTGCATGGGTTGCTGTGGTAACGACGAAGGCTTCAGTAACTATGTACGCTGGTGACACAGCTTTCCAATGCAGAAGCATGAGAAATGGAGAGCCATCATCTCACCCTCCAAACAATCGTGCTGCCAAGTCGCGGTGCAGAACTCCATCACACCGGACGAACTCTATGAGGCACTTCTGTCACTCTGGATTTGACGTCGTTGTTGTGTGTTGCAAAAGCGGCGCAAAAGACAATCTGAAATCCGATTTGGCTGGACTGAGACACATCTGTAGAACTCTGATTGGAATCGCATTTCAAACCACCTCCAAATGTGGCTTGGATCCGATTTGCAAAAATTGCATTTCATGTGTTTTTTTGCTGTCCAGACTTTCTAAAATCAATCTGGATATAATCTAGATATGCCAAAAAATGGATTTGGGCTGGTAGTCTGAGCAAGGCCTAAAAGTCAGAATATATCAGTCTCTCCTTCTTCGATTCTGACCATTCTTTTTTAAAATCTGTCCCTTGTGAGTCCTCCAAGGTTATGGAAGTGCAATGCCAAATCGCTGGAGTGCCCCTTTAAATTGGAGTTTTTCTGAATTACACATGCACATGCCTGTCTTTTTCTACACACATAGTAATAATACAAATGTTACGTTGATGCAATCTGGCAAATAGTCACATTATTGACTTGTCAGATGCGTGGGCTGATGTTACTAAAATACTACCATGTGCCCGCTCTTATCTTAGAACAAGCTCACTGATTGATATCTGACATTTTGATTTGGCGTATGATTTCCATTTGAGGCTTGAGTGCATGAGAGACACACTGAGAGCGTGAGTCAGATGCGTGAGATGAGAGCCAAGGAGCCATTTACATCGCTCAAGGCGCTGTGTACAACAAAGTGCATCTGCATCTACAGCTTGCATCTGTATTGACATTCTCACTGACTGATCAAAGCACAATATTAATCCAGCTAATTAATCACACATCAAAGTGATATGAAGCTAGTTTCACATCATAGCTGGTCCCTTTTTGCAGTGCAGTCAGAAATCCTTGACAGTCGGTCCCATTAGTAAATGCTTAGAGCGTTTTCTAACAGTGTTCTCCTATCTTTTTCCATGTAGAATTGTACGATGATAACTTTGTCCCTGTCTATCTAATAGATGTGAGAAAAAACACTTGGGTCATTATGAAGGTATAAATGGATGTGTGTTCTGGGCCTAAAGAGCCCTCTGTGCTTATGAAAATGTGATTGCTGCTCTGTTAAAAAGGTCTGTCCTGCCTGCCTGTCTCTGAGTTCTCCTACCTGTCTATGCCGCGCCACTTTTAATTAACGCAGTGCAATGATTAAAGTTTTAACTTAATTATCTTTATCTTTTCTCTCAGGGTGTTCAACCCTCCGTGGGAAACTGAATGAGACGCTTCACAAGAGGAGTGGGAAAAAACCAGCAGAGAGAGGCTTGGTGCGATAGAGGAAGATATTAGGCGGCGTGAAAAAAAGAAGGAGTGACTGACACCTGCCCTCCAGCTCAGTGTGAAGGGCAAAGAATGGGAGAGTGAGAGGAGGGGCATGAAAAGAGGGAAAACAGAAGAGAGAATGAAGACAACCGGAAAACAAGGCCTGCCTCACAGCAAACCTCGCTCAAATTAGGACAGCTCGCCACAAGACAAGATGATTACAAGAAATCTGCTCCTATTGGTTTCCCTGTGCCTGTGGGAGGGGCTCGTGGGAGGTGCCTCGGCCAGTAAGATTGTCCGGAGGAGAGGAGTGGGCGGATCGCACATAGTGAAGCTAGGGGAGAGCAGAGCTGCGGACCAATGGGATGCAAGCGTGGAAGCGAATGCAATGCCCGTGGTGACTCTTAGAAACCTGATTAGTCATGAGCAGGCGAGTGATGCTGGATCTTTTTCTTATTCCAAAATATTGCAGAATCATGCTACTCCATCAGTAGCTAACAAGGAGAGGCAAGCTTTCAAGCCCAAGCGTGAGGTTGACTCTGTCAATAAAAAAGAAGTGACTCCGCACATATTAACCAATAACAAGGAGTTAAACCAGGATGTAAAGAAAGTTAAGAACAACACCAAGAATGCTGAGACTTCTGCCAAAACAGGAAGGTCAGAGAAAACATTCCCAATCCATCATAAACCAGATCTTCACACCAATAGAACGAGGTTTAAATCAGGATCTAGATCCAGGAGCAGACCTGATTTGAATGTCCATACTACAGGTGTGCCAGGAAAAGGATTCAGCATGGATTCAAACCGAAAGCTGAACCTCACCGGCAGTTATGGGGTTCTGAAGCTGCTGTCGAAAGAGAACCTAGTCAGGATCGTCAATTCCCAAATGCAGAGCGTTCCTAGCCTGAGCTTTCCGAGCAAGGGCAGCCGGAGCAGGAAGAGAGATTTGATTGACGTTAATCACGGACAGTTAGAGGCTCAGAAAGTGCCGAGACAAGATATGGCTGTCACTCAGTTTCACACTGGATTTGATTATCAGACTGCCTTTCCTTATGTAAGCCCAGTCACCACTCCAGATCTCAACCGAGACCTGGGCACCAACACTCGTGTTAATCCGCAAAGTGAAGTCAACCCAGCTTTAAGTAAAGGACAGGGCAACTTGGGAATGCAGGGTTCAGATAGTGGCGATAGCAAGAGCAAACACCTCGTCCGTTTACTGTCAACACCTCGCAGCGAGGTTAGCCTCAGCCCCGAGAAGGAAGTAATAATCAGCCAAACAGAACCACCATTTACATCGACAAAACATTTCCCACTGAATGTTCCCTCTGAAACAAATGATTCTCCACCGTCTGTGCTGACAATGCAACCCCTGGGAGTAAGGCCGGGGAACAGAGCAGCAGATTCCCATAGAGACCCATTAACAGAGTCAGTTCACACTGCTCAAACAGAACTCAGCACAGCTCAGTACCCTGCAGATGAAGACAACAAACTTGTCAACAGCAGTCATGTCCTGAGGCTCCACCCAGCTCCCGAATGGAGCCACGATACAAAAGACGCTGGGATGCAAGCTGTCGATCCAGATAACGGGATGGGCCTTGTGTTTGAAGAAGCCGAGTCAGAGGTGGAAGAGGAGGTGCATGACCGAATGGAAAGGAAGGGGTCGCGCTCTCGCAGCAGGAGGAGCTGGATCTGGAACCAGTTCTTTGTGATTGAAGAATATGCCGGGCCAGAACCTGTGCTCATCGGACGGGTAAGGAAAAAGAAAAATTCATTCATCATTTACAGGGGCTGTGAACTATTTTATGAATGTTTTATGAATATTTAAGACACTGTTACAAGTCTCTTACATGGCTTATTTAACCTCAGGTCCTTCTCTCAGGTACACATCTTATACAAGAAGTGGTTAGCATAATTTAACCCCACAGTCACGCTCCCAGTTTTTTTGTGCATTGATATAAAACCTGCAATTGGAATTGATTTACATTGCTCCAGTGCGATGTGGTGCCTTCCAGATAGCCGTAAAACCTTCAATGAATCAATGGTGTGCTGAGGCGCAACAAAAGCCCCAGATCCCATCTGCCCAAGGGGCTAGTCATGATCACTACCAATCCGCACCCGCCAATGGGAATTGACATATCCAGGAGAATTAATAGCTTTACTTTTTCCTTCTACCATTGATCCTCACCTGAAGGCAGAAAGCAAGAGTAGTGCGAGTGTTCCCTCATCTCCCTGTAGGTCAGACCTGTCAGCTCCCCTCCCTCATGGTCAGAGGTCTGCAAGGTCCCGCTAATGCTATTGAATTCGGACTGATTTACACTTGGTTTGACACGATTTATCACCACGTTCGCACACACAGGGCCGTAGTCCTACTGCTCTGCTCTATAATTTATTAGAATCATTGACTGGGCATGTCTCCCCCCCAGTGCCCGACACACACTCCCTACCCCTTTGAAAGAGTGAGCATGGAGGAGGTCACGTGGACTGGCCAGAAGGTGTCTCGGAGCCCCTCGCTGTAATGGCTGCGCTCTCAGTCCTCAGCATGCGCCAACTGTCTCAGTACCCAGCTGCGGTAGATGAGCTAATTTATAAGCCTGTGTGGCCAGTTTGCTGAGCAAATGAATAGTAATGATCCCTGTGTGACTGCTGCAGGCTGTTGGAAGCCACAGAGTTAGAAGTTGGTGTGTGTGTACGCGTGAGTGCTAGAAGTTGAGCTGCTGGTTAAGAGCTTTGGCTCAGTGGGAGGTGTCTCGCACCCGATAGACAAATTGCTTTGTGCTTTAAGAGTTTAATATCCAGGTGCATGCAGATGGGCAGGACTCTTCAGCCTTCACATACAGCCTCCCTGAGTGCACCGATAATTAGCCAACATTTAATTTGGCTGTTTTTGCCTTTGCACTATGACTAATGATGGCCTGAACTGAATGCTATGAAGCCCCGTTAGTGGCCATGGAGAAGATGCAAGAGCTAACGGTCCAGCTTACAGATGGCACTGTGTGTAAAGCCATTAGTGCCAATCTGCTGTGTCAAGCAGGTATTTATGCCAGCACATTGTATGGCACTCAAGGTGGGAACAACGCCAGGCCACACACACATGCCCATATGATAGTGCTGACACTTGGAGTACACCCAGAATGTTATCGTGACTGTGTGTTTGTGTGTGTGTAGTGGGCTAGAGATGCATATGATTAGTACCCTACTGTATTAGACAGTGACGGAACACATGAATAATGCTCTTATAGATCTTAATACGCTTATGAATTTTTAATCTCCTGCTCTCTCTCTCTCTCTCTCTGCTCCAGTGTAGGCAGGCGCTATAGGTAGAGAGATCAATGCGGACACGCTGCCCTGTTTTTCCCCTATCAGGGACCTGATTGTGCTTTAATGGAGAGAGCTGTGATGGAGAGTGTGAAGAAATTGACTATACAGGCCAGAACAGGTCCACCTGCCAGATCCTAAACCAAATTCAGGCCCAATCACTGCAAACACTGTTGCCTGTGACTCACAACACGTGTCTCTCCTTCACTCGGCTAAACCGCGTTCGCGCACACACTCAGACACACAAACCATGTACATGTGAAGGTGTTATTCTGTATTTAATTGTGGGCTCTCTTTAAAAATCCGCCCTCTAACACTGATTCATGCTATTTTGTTTTTTTGTGTGTGATCTCGGACAGTTCGGCCTGGATAAATCTCTACTAAAGCTGGAAACAAGAGCCAAAACTCTAATCTGCGATGTGAATGGGAGACAAAGGCTCTGCAGCTAAACTGATAATGAATTAGGGGCCGACTTTGTGGACACAGTGACAGCACCCAGTGTAGTTTTGCATGGATATTCATACTTCACTTTCTCTGATTTCAAATTGTTAGAAAGCACTATAGAAAAAAACAGCTCATTTGGTATTAAATCAAAAAGAAGAAGCGAATAAGTCACCAGCTGTCCATTCACTGTTGTTGGAGTGGCCCTTGAAATCTTTTAATACCGTCAAAGATCTGAGTTTTTGTTTACTGTGGTGTCTTGTTTTTGGAGAGTTGTTCAGGTTCACAAGAGTTGCCAAAAAGGGCAAGAAACATTCTGAGTAGTGAATTGTCTGACTCAGTTTTCTGCTCTCTATCAACACGCTCTCTTTCTCTATCTCTCTCTTACACACACACACACACACACACACACACAGACCTACACACACAAACACATACATGCACACATTCACACACATGCGCGCACACACCCAGACTCGCAGACGATGCCGTGTTACTATATTTTCTCACGCTGGAGTGTCTCTGCCCCATGATAATTGTGAATTTAATTGATGCTGTCACATGGTCTGTAATGGGGTTTCAAGTGATTGCAGAGGCAGAGTGAAAGAAACACAGATTTTTCTTGAGGAGAAAAGGCGCCTCAGCAGAGCTGGGATTAAGAAAAAAACACCACTTTCTGATTAGCTTTTCTTCCATCCTCACTCTCCTCTTGAAATGCAAACTCCCTAACACCTCGTGTGGGGAGAAAACGTGACATATATATAGTAGTTTCTTCCTCTCTGTGAGGAAATTCCAACGTCTCTATCTTGCCCTGTTTCACCTTTAGAACAACTTAAGTGTGTGAGCTACCTGGCAAGTCGGCGAACACGCATATGTTATTCACCAGAGCAACAGGAAATGGACCTAGGCTATCATCATCATTAGCATATCATTAACATCAGCATGAACATACATAATCCATAGTTAGTGAAATATGCCTGTATTACACAATTAACCGTATTGTCTTTGCCACACATGACAGTACAGTATGAATATAGAACATGCAGAGATCAATGTGAATCAGTAATTAAATACTTCCAGATTCTGACAAACCAAACACAGATTCCCAGAGTAGCGTTTACTTAGCTTTCTTATTATGCTGAATCATTCATTAACATTCACAGCTAAAGGTTGCTCTGCAAAAAGCCCTCAGGCTGGAGGAATCATCTAAAGATATATAAATAACACAGTTATTGACCGTTCTGTTATTGATAACGCCTGCGCTTCTGTGTGGGCGCCTCTGGGTGCAACGTGCGCACACATGATATTGCGAAAGCGCTCGCGGGAAGTCGGCGGTGTGATGCAAGGACGAGAAGGAGGCTGTCACAGGAAGTTAAGTGCTGGTGTTTAAGACTGCGTACGTGTGCATGCACATTATGTTTTTCTCTGATGTTCACTCTAGCAAAGTTTCTTTCGTCATTAGCCTAAAGCCATTGGTGAAAGGTAACTAAGTACATTTACTCAAGTGCAATTTTGAGGAAAAGTGCTTTTACTTTATTTTATTTTACTATTTTATATTAATTTATACTTCTACTCCTACATTTCAGAGGGGAATATTGTATCCTTTATTCATTTCTCTGCTATAGATACTAGTTTTGCAGATTTTACACACAAAACATGTTTGATCAACAAATAGGATATGATGCATTGTTGTAGATAAAACTACCACACTGTATAAAGTGGTTAAATTAGCTCAGCTTATGCCTCTTCAACATTGAAATGCTGCTTATATGTGGATGCATCTGTAGTAATAATCCAATAATGCTCTATATAAGATAATACTCTGAAAGGGGTCATTCTGCATATTGAGTACTTTTATTTTTGATACTTTAACCCTTTGCAATAGAAATGCTCCGCCAGTGCCTACATTGGTATTTTTGCTTTCTGTGATGTCATTTCTTGAAGTATCATCAAATGCTTCATATCACTAAAACCTGTACAACCTAAGCTAAACGGTTAAGTCAATAAACCATAATAATTGATAAAGGTATTGAAATTGTGTAATAACTTTTAAAAAATACAAAAATCTGACATGTTTTTTCATCAGATTTTACTAAATAAACACACAAAACATATTGATCTAAAACAATTCTGAATGTAGAAACATGAACAAAATGTTTCTTAACACTCCAGAAGTTATTTGAACTGGTTACATTTTTTTCTCATGTTTTTGATATGTGCTCATTTTTATGAGCAATAGAAATGCTCCGCCAGTGCCTACATTGGTATTTTTGCTTATTGTGATGTAATTTCCTAGATTATCTTATAATGCTTCATATCACCAAAATCTGTACAACCTAAGCTAAAAGGCTATGTAAGTCAATAAACCATAATGACTGATAAAATTATTGAAACTGTGTCATAAATTAAAACAATGTCACTGTGCGCTGTCATCACATTTTGACATCATCAACTTGCGACAGGAGCGTACAACGTGATGACACAAAAGACAGAAGTCTTAGTTTTTAGCTGCAAAAAGAATGAATTCTCTAGCTATTGTGGTTTTTATTTTAGCTCAGTTTAAAAAGGGTTATGCAAACCGTTTTTCACATGTACTTCTGTCCAGCACCTAGTATTCATAGTGCATACTTTTGTAAACATTTTGCACTTTACAGATTTTTACACATGATTATTAACCTGTGGTAACAGCTGTATAATTTCTTCTGTGGCTCTGGAGGGACGTTCCTAAAATCTGAGAAAATAACCCCGATGTCATCAGGTCACAGGGCTTGAGACTTCAAATTTTGGGGCGTGGAGTTTGAAACATGTGGCTGTTTACCAGGCAGAGGGGGTCTAACCAAATACGCTATCAAGTTGCATTATGGGAAGCGTAGTATCCTGTGTTTTTGGAGCTTGATTCATACTCAAGTCAGGATATCGTGACCATTTTCTTTCTATGTCAGTCTCTTGCAAGTCCCCCAACTTTATAAAAGTAAGAACTAAATTGCTGGAGTACCCCCTTAAAGTTATAAACCTTAAACATTTTCATAATACCAAACCCAATTTTTGATACTATTTACGGCAGGCATTTCTTATGCTTTAGTTATTAAATGTATTTACACTCATTAGTTTCCCCTCTCTCTCTCTCTCTCTCTCTCTCTCTCTCTCTATATATATATATATATATATATATATATACAGAATATTAGTTTGCATTGTCAGTGGTGGAGTCTGCCATTCCAGCGTTATATTCAAATGGCATGCACATGCACAAGATATTCACAGGAAACAACTAATGCACATACTGGACGACCTTTGCTCTTTGCACACAATTTGTGCCCATATGCATTTGTAACGTAATGCTGTTATCTTGAGTAGTGGAACAGCAGGCCCCAGGCAAGAGAAACCATGGTTGTGTTGGGACAAGTATAGCTGCAGCAATGTATAAAGATCACAAGCTGCTAGAGTTGCTCCTCTTCTTCTAATGTATTTCTGACAGAGTAGCTGCTCAAAGAGAGTTTCTGCCCCCAGTTATCAATAAATGTTTCATTTCGAATGCAACTCTGGGACTTGACTCTTTTAGTGTTACCACCAGTGACCACATATGTTGCCAAATCAACCAGAACTGAAATCTCATATCTTTAAAGTCTGTGTAAAGCAATCATAAATATGTGTTCTGAGTTCGTCACACCACAGAAAAATATGTTATAGAGACAGAGCGCATTTAAGTCCCACCCATCGCTCTCCATTGACTT
Source organism: Macquaria ambigua (assembly GCA_008360985.2). Lineage (NCBI taxonomy): Eukaryota > Metazoa > Chordata > Actinopteri > Centrarchiformes > Percichthyidae > Macquaria > Macquaria ambigua. Next base: position 118,119 of record VMKM01000312.1, read on the forward strand.
TGTATTGCGTGAAGGTGCCTACTTGTCACTTGTCTGCTAGCAAACAACAGAAAAATGCAATGTGACAATACTGAGTTTGTCCTCTCTGGTAGACATAGGGTGCTAAAATAATCCTTTGACATGCTGAAATCGAATGTTTTTAGCTAGCTAAAGGCATTTTGTTAGCGTTTCAGCCCTTGGTTGCATATTGTGGCGCCGATGGTTTTCCCCTCTGGTAGGCGTGGTTTTCAGAGTGTGACGCGTTGCGCTCTGTCTCTATTAACCACCCAGCCAAATTTGAATGATTAAAAAAATTGCCAAGTATATAAAATTAGGTTTCAAAATCGTGAAAAAATAAGCAGTTTTCTCAGGTAGATAACTTTACTGTACCACTAGCGACAGACTCTCGTTCAGGGAGCTAACCCAGTAGCTTTTATATAGTGTTAGGGGAGGGGTCATGCTCAGTATGGCTCCGGTGCGTCATCGAGCCATGATTTCAGGCCCCGCCCAAAAAACTGTCTAACTCCACAGTTCAGTACTACATAGTTGACAGTCTCTTCACGTTTTCAGCAATTATTTTCTAACATGTATGATGTGTTTAGAAGAAAATCTCTGAATTGCCTTTACACAGACTTTAATCACATAATACTTTTGTAGAAACATTTTGATCGCAAAACTTTTACTTGTGACAGAGTATGTTCACACTGTTCACACTTACCTAAGTGAAAGATGTGAATACTTCTTCCACATGCTTAACTCCCTCCCCTGACCTAAATGGAGGCTGACATAAACCCACATTTTGGAAAGCACACAAACACTTGCAGATTCTAAATACATATTTGTTCAAAAAATGGGTAAATTCCACATTGTGTTAGCACACAAACACACCACACAACACAGAAAGCTTGTAACTCCTGCTTCAAAGTCATAAATAACACTACTCGGATAAAAGGGTCCTTTATTAAACTGAAGAAAGTAGAGAGCAGAGAGGCATGGAGTCACACAGACATAAAATATAAAAAATAATAGAGTGTGTGATGGTGCCAATAGGAGGGCCAACACTAACTGTAAACACACACACCTCCTGACAAGGAACTCATCAATAATGATAAAAAAAAGAGAAAAGTCTCCTTGCAAACAGCTCTGTGTTTTCATGTGCTTCCACTCTTACTCTCCCTGTAGAAATCATTTAGCCTGCGGGTCTGAGCACAGCAGGGGTGAGACAGCAATTAGAGAGTGACTACAGTGTTGGAGGGAGGGAGGGAAGAGAGGAGGGGGGGGGGATAACAAGACAGAGGAGAGCGAGATTACCATGCAGGACGAAGAAGGGATGACGCGGAAGAAAGGGGGTAAAACCGGAGAGAGAACAGAGAGAGGTTAAAAAGGAAACGGGATGTACAGTACAGTAAGGGCAGCTTTAATGGCATGCAGATATACAGAGCGGAGGGGTAGGGGGAAAAAAGTGAGAGTGGTGGAAAGTGAGGAAAGGTTAATGGCTTACAACTGGCGGGAGGGGAAGAACGTGTGAGGCAGTTAAAGGAAAAATAGAGGAGGGGAAGGAGTGAGAGATCACACACGTTTCTAAAGCTGACCTCGCAGCCCATCGGGGCCTGAAGCGAGCCGGAGAAAGACAGACCGGAGAAAGAAAGAGAGGGTTATGAAAAGAGGCAGCCGGGAATCCAGGGCATCAGCGCGGGGGGACGGGCTGGGTTTACACAGAGAGAAATACAAGAGAGTAGTGAGAGAATGGAGAAAGCAGTTAAATACCATTTTATTGCAAGCCCCTGTGGAGGCCACATTCAAATGTGCCTCTGTGCTGAGTGGGTGCAGGATCACATAGAGGAAATAATAGACGGGATGACTGAGGGAACAAGGCGAGGAGTGGAAAAGAAGAGGAGAGACTGTGGAGTCTATTAAAGATGGAATTCAAAAAGAAACACAGCCTGCCTTTCTCTCCTTTACTTCCAATCTCCGCTCTCTCTTTATAGCCCGTGTTTCATCTCGGGATAATGTCGAACAAATCAGCAAAGAGAGCATCTGAATTTAAAGCATCGTTCTCGCGAATGTGAGTATGGCAGTATTTTATCTCGGAGAGTATATGGACCGCTTAGAATACATCTACACCATTTTCAACTTCATATAAAAATGCATTTGCAGATAACCCTGGAAATGCGGGTTAGTATGTGTGTAACCTTAACGACCTGAGGTTATGTAATAACATAAAATAAAGCACAATTTGGAGTTGGAGTTGCTTTATCTCCTGAGGTTAACCCTTCAAGGTTAGCCGTGTCAATGGTGAGAAATACAGTGTGTGTGTTTAGCCTGTGTGCAGCAATGTGATGTAGGGAAGATGTGAGGTGCAAAGAGGCTGTGCAGGAGTTGAATTCATGATTATGCATAGCTCAGTGTGAGCTCTGCGACCGTGACCTTGAGCTAATATTTATGCGTCGGCCTGGACCGCGCACTCCACTTCTCCCCGTGGCCCTGAAGGAGCCCGTGAGTCAAGGAGCGGAGGGCACGGGGCGAGAGAGGAGGGCAGAGGAGGCTAAAGGAGAAGAGGAGTCACATGACAGGAAGAGAAAGAGAGAGAGAGAGAGAGAGAGAGAGAGAGAGAGAGAGGGGAATGAAGGCAAAAGCTGTAAGGTGACACAGCTCACCCTCAGGCAGCCAGAGTGGAACACATGATTGCAGCTAATCAGAAGCTATGGCCATGTAATCATCCCTGTTGCTAAACATGTCTGATTTACAGGGTTCGTACAAAGTCTTGAAAGTTTGGAAAATGCTTAATTTGAACCGTTATGTTTTCAAGGTTAAGAATATGCTTGAATTTGAATATACTCCTTGAAAACTGCTTGATTTTCAACATAATCTGGTGTTTCATCATCTACACAATCACTCATGTAAACCAAAAACCTTTTAATATTTAAAATGAAACGATTCCGTCATCATATTTGTTGTCTCCCGGCATTTATAGTAACAATTTAGATGGTGATGATAAAGGCTTCGAGAGTCTGGAAATTTTTGGTTTAGGTACCTTGAAAGTGCCTGAAAAGTGCTCTTAAAAAGCTGTATGAACCCTGGATTTGAACTTTAGCATATAAATAAGCTACCAGTTAAAGCTAGCTAAAGTTAAATGAGCATTGACTGGTTGTCTGTTTTTTGGTTTTAACTAATCTTAGCTTCAATATTACCCAAATGATCAACACATTATCAATATCAAAGTAAATCAAAATATTAATGTTTGCTTTAGTCAGTGTGGAGTTACTCCCATGTTAACATGAAGACTGTGGTAAATTAGGTTGTTGGGTAAGCTTCTGAGCTTTAGTTTTCTTGGACTAGATTCCAGCACTAAAGGCAGCAAAGTTGGGAATCTAAATATGGTAACAAATCTACTTTGAGAGCATAATTATTTTACTTATAACATGGCTGTGCTCCTAAAGTCACACAACATGCCACATATTAATTAGTCGTAACACTGATTGTTTTTGTTAAATCGAATCAAATGAACTAGAATCAGAATCACTTTGGTTTTTTGGCACATTCAAAGAATTTAACTCTCAACATACTTACTCACAGTGTAGCGAACACATTTACAGGACGGTACAGATACAGACATATGGCTAAACAAAGATAAGTTACTGAAATATAATCAGATTTCAGTTAGGTTGAATTCCAATTCAATTGAACCAGCCAATTGTAAGATGGATAAAAGCAAAAATGGTTAAATGTAAAAATACTGGTTGTTATGCTAACATGCTTACACTGACAATGCTAACATGTTTAGCAGGATTAATATTTACCATGTTGGCAAAGTCTAGCCTGCTAGCATGCTAACATTAGCTAATTAAAAGGCGATGTCAGTGGAATTTTTCATTTAGTTTATTTAGATCATAAAAAATGTATTTCTTGTAAAACTAAATGAGCAACCTTATTTTAGCTACTATGGTTCATTATTTTTTTTAAACCTGAATTACTTGAATTGTATTTGTTATGGCGAATGTGTAGGCAACAGACAAAGGACAACATTATCATTCTGAAGTCGTTTCTGGCCACCTGGCAAATTTAAATCCAACATTCACTCTCTTTTAGCTCTGTTTTTGGTCTCCTGAGCAAAATATCAGGCACTTTAGCTGCTGAATGCTCCACTATGTTCACAGCTGGTCTGTCTGTCTGCTGTTTGGTGCTAGACAGGTAGCATACAGTTGGTTTATGAGAGCTCTTTTGTTGAAAACAGCCACCTGCTGAGGCTGAAAGCAAGGTTGATGAAAGTAATGAAAGTGAACCAAACATCAAAACAATGGGTTTTAAAACCAAAATAATGAGCAGAAAGACGCTAAAAATACACCATAAAACTGAGTCATTTCATTCATTGTTAATATGAAAACATGGATTGGAGCAGCTTTAAGTTTCTCTAGCATTGTAATAAAAACATCAATATATTAATACATTTCTTTGAACACTTATTCATTATGGAAACTGGGCAGTTCTCAGCTGGTGTGAGTAGCGGAGGCCATGGGAGAGAGGGAAGAGGCTCGGGCCACAGAAGAGAGGAGGTGCATAGCGAGGGCAGGTCAGAGGAAGAGAGCAGGGTGAGGATGGGACGAGCAGGAGGCCAGGGGAGAGCAGAGTGCGTGAGTGACAGGTGGCACCTGATGGGAGGGGGGTGGCAGAGGGGAAGAAGTAGGAGGAGGAAGATGGGAGAAGAAGAGCAGGAGAGGGGGGGATCTTCTCTTCAGCCTGCTGACAGATGCAGACGCACAGGTTAATATTTTAATGCATCCTGAGAGGCATGCCAGACTACAATGACACACAGTATTAATAAAGCACACAGTATATACTGTACACCCAATACATCTTACTATAAAATATATTAAGAGTCTGTGTGATAATATGAAAGGACTAGACATACATTTTGCACTTTACACTGTATGTTGTACTTGCTAAACAATATATAACAAAATACAGTTAGAGTACATTGCCTATGTTATCCTTTATTTATATGTAAGTAACTTTGTGTACCATTGTTTGCACGTCTTAAGTGTCATACAACCTGTACATTTGTGCCAAAAAAAATAAAAAAATAAAATCAATCGTACCCCCCTTTCACAAAAAGTCAATACTAATAACAAAGTAATGAAAAAGATAATAAACTGCTTGAAATTCCCTTTCATTATTGCACATTGCTCTTTTTCCTTTCCACACACACACACACACACACACACACACACACAAACACACACACAGACTTTTGGTTCCCGATGGTAAAAGCCATTCCTCTTGGCAGTGGCACGCGGTGGCATATATGTGGGCGATTTGCCCTTTAAATGTACAGCAGTGAGTTAAGCCTCCAGTGGCCTTTTCCAAGCTCGTCTCTCTCCGCTAAAAATATGATGTGAAGTATACACCACCAGAGTGGAGCACTGAAGCAATAAAACACAAACAATCAGCCGACGAGCCACCATACACACACACACACAAACTCTATCACATCAGCTGATTATGATAATCAAAAGTGGGATTTGCATACTCTGAGGCTAAAAGCACAGTTTTGTCCTGAATAATGTATTGCAGAGGAAGGGAACAGTGGCGAGATGCATTGAACAGCTTATGGTGCTAAAGGAAAAGTCTAATAATGATGAATAATGAATGTTCTGTTAGGAAGTGCGTGAGTGGGAGGAAGTGTGTGTGAGTGTGACAGAGAGAGATTTAGCTGTCTGTGTGTGTGTGCGCATGTGTGTGTGTTGATGTGGAGGCCACACAGTGTGCCCTCCAGAGACAGACTGAATTAGATCAAACGAGAACAGGGCAACATGTCCACACCACAACTGAATTAAAGAGGCACTCGACGCCAACCAAACTTCAATGCCAAATCAATGGCGGATCAATGCTAAACAATTAACTGCTGCTCCTCGTGACGCATTAAAACCGTGTCCCGCTGTAAGACAAACAGACAGGGAGCGAGAGGAGACTGTTTTCAATATTGTCTGACATTTCACTATGAGCGCAGAACAAAAGGGAATTTCCCCCCCACACTAGCTGCGAGAATGGGTTTGATTGAAAGTTCAGATGGAATTTAAAACTTGTCACAGTACAAAGGTCTGTCTTCTGAAGTCACAAGTGCTCCTCAGAGGCTGGCTGGTTTCTGCTTCTGTTTCTGTGCAGGGTTTATGTTCGAGTGCCTCTGCATAATTGGAAGGTGTTTTTTTGTTGTGTGTGTCTGCATTGATTAGAGGGGAGAGGCGAGCAGTCGAATGAGAGCATGCAAATTTGCAGGCATGTGGATGCATGTGTGTGTGTCACACCTGTGAGAAACATGATTTGCATACTTTTTATGGTTGTGGATATGTTTTATGTGGTTATAATGGTTTGTTTTAGCCTAGTAGCGAGTGCTTTCACATCATGACAATTTGCAGGAAATTCATTTTAAAGTTGAATTGTATCTTTTCCGTATAGTTTTGGCATAATTTCTATCTATTATGATAACATTATAGTTACCAAAGTAATTGCTACAGGTTTGGCAGGGCAAGAAACAACTGGTCAGACGATCAGACAGGGTGTATATAAGCCAACTTTATATAAATAATCTAATGCGCCTTATTCAGAGGTAAAATCACAACTGTGTGCAAAAGTAATGTTGGTAATAAATTGCTCATTGCACTGAAAAAACTGTGTGCACAACTACAGCAAGTACAGCTGATTAAAGTTGAACCAGACACTCTGTAAACTATGGTCTGTAAACTGTGATGGACGTTTATGATTGGCAATTCTGGTAACAACTTTTATTGCTTGCCCTGTTCTCTCTTTCAAATAAGTTTGACTAACGTTAGTGGGACTACGTGTACGTGTACGTGTACATGTATTTTGCCCTGTCCGAGTTGATTTTAGCAGCGTCGCTGCATTTCCTGATCCCACCAGTGAAATTGATGAGTACAATGTTATTATCATCAACAGAAATTATGGCCAAAACTATGACAATAAGACCCAAATTCTAATTTATGTCCTTTGATATAATCAGTGACTTATTAGGGACTGTATGCAAATTATTAGGTTCCCATTTGAGCCCCCCTTGAGTATCCAAGAATGTCTGGTTATGTGACTCGGAAATCGTGTATTTGATTTGGTTATGACTGAGGGTGGGGCAAAAATATTACGGTGCTAAAGCCCGTCAGCACCCACAGATCTGGGGCCTGTGCCTGGTCTGCTTATTCAGTGACAGTAGTAATAACTTGATTTAGTAGCTCTTGGTTTAAAAACTAATTTCTAGTGTGTCACATTGTGGCAAAGGCTAATTTGGTAACGCTTTATTTTACGGGTTAGTCATTTCTGAATAATTTTCTAATAATTCCCAATACATTTCCTGGAGAGAACCATGTGATTTGGCAGCAATTATGGGAAACATGAGATCGCAGTGTTGAATTGGTACACTTCCAATGAATTAATTCAATTATTAGCATATCCAATAATAAATAAGTAATGGATGCATATTTACTTAGATTTAAATTAAGCTTTTCTTTCAAGAAAATTCCTATTTTTTCCCAAACTAGTACTAAATAACATCAATTATTATCTTTCCAGGAAATATCTTATTTATTTCTTATTTCACTTCATTTGTGATTTGGTGGGTATGTGAAACTTATTTTGTTCCATTTACATATTAAGGTTAAAATTTGAGGTTAAGTTGAGATATTAGGTGACAGTGTGCTTTAAAAAAAAAAAAAACACCACCAGTAATTTTCATACAGTCCCTTACCTGTTAACTATGAATTGTACTGATGCAGTTAATCACACGAGCCTGTACCTGTGTCCACACACTTGTTTTTGTTTGTATGTGTGTGTGTGTGTGTGTGTGTGTGTAGGTGTGTGTTATATCTTGCTCTCCTGAGGCCCAGATGGGGATCCATTGCTCTCCAGATGGGAGAGAGAGCAAAGACATCTGATGGTGGCAGAGCTGATCACTGCCAGCCCAGAGAGTTGTTGACTTTAATTATTAGTCGCTGTGTAGATGTTGGCCTCAGCTTTGTGCTGTGCTCTATTAACCGCCCCACACTTCCTGGCCTGCTCTCAACTGTTTCTTCTCTGCAGGTCAGGCGCCGCCGGCACTCACAGGCACACGCACACACACACACACACACACACACACTCACACACACACACACATTCACGCCTTGGCTCCTTGTCCACTCTGTGCAATGACTGTGCCAAGTGGAGGTTCAGCCAGGGCAGAAGGAGACTCAGAGTCATTACACCTCTTTCTTTAAAGTTACTGTGGCCAACACATACACACACACACACTTACACCTGGAAAGACTGTTGTTAAAATTGTCACGTATAGTATAAGACACATATGCACACAAACGCACATACATAAAACACTTACACATACCCTCAAGCAAAACTAACGATATCTCAGTGGTAGGTAGGCTGGCCACGAGGCACGGTTTCATTTCAAACAGGCTCTCTGAACTCATATGGGCCCCGTCCCAAATTAATTTTGCTGCCGTTTTCCCTGATCGGCCTGTTTCTTCAGACATCTCTCTGAATTGGTGGGCCGGCTCCAAATCGATTGGCTGACCCTCTCCCCTCTGCCCTGCTTGACACTCCCTGGCTGATATGAAAGAGCTGGCTCAGTCCCAGCCCCCGGCGATACCTCCACCCAGGCTTGTTGTGAAATTTGACTGGCTGGTGGGGCCAGCGGTTGTCCTACAGGCCTCCGGTTCTTTTGAAGTCGCCACACAGAAGATGAATAGCTTCCCCTCCTTATATTCTCACACCTGCCTGTGTGCCCTTGCAAACTCTCCCTGATGCGTTTGGGGAATTGAACCTTGCTGCCAATCACAGGGCTCAGCGATGCCCTGTATCGCCGCTGGACGCCTATTGGTGTTTCACGTGTGCTGCCAGCCGATTTTCCACAGTTTGTGGTTTTTTCCTGCTACTGTAACCTCGCCTCCCTTTCAGCCTTACATAAGCACAGCAACCACATGCACAAACACAAGCTGAATTTGTGGGGGGAGCATCCACATTCATTAGGCTAATGCACAGCTGTGGAAAAAAACACATTTTCCTGGTGTTTTTATGATTTATTGTGCGGCAGAAATGTGAAATTGTGTATATGGGATATTAGTTATTTAAGTGATTTAGAGGTTGGCAGAGTACTTTTCCTCCTCGCTTCATGATTTATGGTTATTGCAAAAATGTGAAATTTAGTATATGAGTATAAGCATATTACCTTATGATAATATAAGTAATTGAAGAGATTTAGGAGTCTGGGGAGGCTGGGTGTTGCATTCACAACTGGCGCCAAGGAAAATGGAAATGGCAGCTTATCAGGCTGAAATCACTCTCCAAGCAGAGGTGACACATCAGTAAATTTGGCTTTTGTGGCCAGTGGTTTCATATTGTTTGGCTCTTGATATATTTGATGGTATATCAGGGGGATATGAAATGGAGGAGTTATGAGATGTCATATTATTCAAGTTAAGCGGATGTGAAATATGGTGATAGTTGTGGTATAATATTGTTTGGATATTTTTGCACACTGACAGGTGGCTGAAAGATATTCCAAAGCTGTGCCACCTCTGCAGCCATAAAATATCCATACCCATTATATCTGGTTAAGTGCGTTTTCCTTATTATACTTGACAATTAATCTTGGAGGAACAGATAAGGGTGAGAGGTCAACCTTAAATGGATTTGGTTTCCTTAGGCTGGGCTGTCTTGCTCCAGAATGACTCTGAGCAGTGCTTTCCATCAAGGCTGCCACCACTCACTGTGGTAATGATGGCCGGGGCTTCATTAAGAAGCTCGTTAAGTCCCCTCGTTAAGCTGCAGGGCCGTTAAGACTTTGATTGTTAATGGCTCTTCGTTAAGGAGAGTGAGGAACCAGGCTCCCATGGTGGTCCTGACCAGCCGGGTGTTTTGGCCAATTGGCCCCAGTTGGCCTCGACAGAAGATGGAGGATGAGAGAAAGCCTGAACCTGAAAAGTGTAGGGCAGTCAAAAATGTAGACACTTTTCAATGAACTTGTTTGTAATGGAGTTTGTTACAAATTTGTTATAGTAATAAAACTTGTTAACCGACACAGATGCACTGGTGATGGACCAAAGCAAATGGCTGGACCTCAGAAAAACTGTTTATAGTACCGAGCTGCACTCTGTAATACAAAAACAACAATGACAAAAACTGGTCAAAATTGCTTGTAGCAGGTCAGCCTCAATTATTATGGTATGACCTGACCTAATATGAGTGAAGCTTTCCTGCTGGTTGCCAAGATACTGTAAATATTGGCCTATTGTTGGCTGCGTGCATCTAGATTTTTCTATGAAATTCTTTTTTTTTGTACTTTCAGGCGGTCAAGCTCACACTGTTTTGCTTGCCCTGCACTGATTGCACACCATTACCCTTTGTCATTTTGAAACACCAGTTTGCCTGAACATGTGCAACACTGCTTCTGCCAGCTTTGCATATTGTACCAGGGCTGCCTGCAAGAGGTGCATGGGGAGGTCATTTGTATACTTTACTATAACTATAAATGATGCACTAACACATATTTGATCTGGGCAGTGAAATCTGATCACAAGTGGTCACTGGAGATTGATTCTGAGATCCATTTGGATGCTGTGCATCAATGCAGTCTGCCTTTGAATTATTATTTCAATTCACATAGCCAGGTCTTAATAGTGCCATAAATATGAAGCCTTGTCACAGTTCTGCTAGGTGTTGTGTGGGCTCCAAACTAAAGCAGGTAAAAAGGGAGGGTTACTTCAATACTAGTCAATGTTCAGAACATACAGAATAGGCAGACGAGTAAAATCAGGCAGGAAGGAATGCCTGGAGTGCAATGGCAAAAGCTATTGTGTAATGTCTTTGTCACAAGCAGCATCTACAATAACCAAGCCTCTTATGATGATACACAATTGAGCAATTACAATTTTGGACAGGAAGCTGATAAGATCACATCATTGCCGTGTTCTTAAGAAATTAAATATCTTAAGTTTTGATTTTTTTTTTTGTATTTGCTAATCTTAAACTCATCTATAACTGCCTACATAACCAGGCTTCCCAGGTGCTCAGCGACCTTGTGGTTCCACTCAGAGCTTCGGGCTCTGGAACACGTGGAGCATCCAACGGGAATTATGATGTGCCCTTACATAAATCCTCATTTGGACAAACAGCTTTTTCTGTTTAGGGGATCAACATGTGGATTTCCTTACCTACATAAGTCAAACTGGATCCTGACTGGGATCATTTCATCATCAACTCAAACCGAAACAGTTTTTAAAGAGGGATCAATCATGTAGTCCTGAATGATCTGGTGCTTCTTGTTTTATGGTGCGTTATTTTATTAGTTTGAGTTCTGAGTTTTGTGTTTTTAATGTATGTACCCATTGTTGAGTTTGTGTTTTGTAGTCTCTTGTGAATGTGCTGCTGAGTTTTATGTATTTTAGAGGCCCATCTAGGGACTGGAATTGCAAATTAGCTTAGGCTATAAATGCTGTGGTGTGTAGCATTGGTTTATGCTTCATACTTGTCCCTATACAAATAAACATGAAATAAATAAACTGACAATCTGGCAGAGGACTGGTGTTATAGGTAAGGTATAAGTAAATATAGGGAGTGGCTGACTAAGGGGAATGCGGGGCAGGTGTGCAGACAGGTGCTGATCTTATGACTGAGGAATCCTGTCTTTTGAGAGTCTTCATACCGGAATAAATATCCAAATGTCAATAGAAAATCCTCTGCCTCAGTATGTTTTACCAAAATTGTTAAATACACAGCTTCCTTAGCAAAGCTTACACTCTACGGTCTGACCAATGGAAAAGTAGTACTCTAACGAGTGCCCACACACACACCTGCTCATACCACTAACAGCTGACCAAAGCCTCCTTCTGAACGTTTTCACTGCTAATCTTAGAGCTTACAGGGATGAGTGTTTGATATTTACAGTAAAAGATTTCAGGTGAAGTACCATTTTAACACTTTAACACTTTAGTTATGGTCACAATAGTTCCTTGGGCTAACTTCAGAAACAGAGCTAGCATGAACATGCTAAAGCTAGCAGTGGCATATTTGATCAAAGATAACCCCCCACAGTTGCATTACAGGGTGCATGAATATAGAGAACAGACATCAAACCAGGAGTAGGTCTATCTTTAGTTTCCTAAGTGCATACTGCTCTCACACAACACCCTCTATGTTGGCTAGAGCGCTTTCAGATTTAGCAATTTGCATTGTCATTTAAATAAAGGGATCTTTTGAAGGTGAAGTGTTGTTTAACTTTTGAGTTCATGCCAAATTGTTCACACAGTTTTAGCTTTCAACTTTCAGACAGTCTGAACTTATGATTGCTTTCTTAGCTATAAACAACCTTGTCAACATCCGTACTTATCGTTTACCCCCCGGAAGGCTGGCATATCCGTGCTATTTCCCCCCTTGAAAAATGTCGATCCTCAAAGTAAATGAGCATTTCGATTCACAGTATCCGTTCTCATTTCATTTCGCAAATGTGCTTAGCTGTTGCCACGCAACAATGCCTTCCTGAGCTAAGCCCCCATCCCCTCCCCAGCCGGCTCTCCGCTTTTCTCTCCGTCTAAAGTCACAATGTCACACTTTCTTGCGAGTAGGGGCTAATTTAGCACTCTTTTTTCTTGTCACTGTTGCTATTCAGTCCACGTAGGTGCAGGGTAATGAGATTGAATCTTGATGTGCTGGGCACATCCCGCTGGTGTGTCTCTTTTGTCGGGGACGGAGGACAGTGTGGAGCCTTCCCTGATATTACCTCTCCCTGCATGAGAGGACGCTGGTCGCTCCGCTGCTCTGCCATCCCACCAGGCGCTGATCCAATAAAGCTCAACATAGGGCTGTGATCGATACAGCATGTCCCACTGCCATGCACCCCTTCCCTCTCTCTCATACCTCACCTGTTAGTTAGGGAATAATTGATTGCCCTATTGTTCATTATTCCTTTGATTTGGTGCTTTCATTAAATAGCCAGGGCACTGCATGTGCACAGACTAGTAAACTCATGCCGTCCACAGCTGCTGGGAAGTGAAAAGAGGCTTTAAGAGTGAGCAGGAGAGTATGTGTCCTGGATATCATTGGGATTAAGGAGATCCTGGTTCATAACTGTTCATACTGCAGGAATAGAGAGATGAGACACAGTACAATGGGAGGGAAGTGTGTGTGTGAGAGGGAGGTATTGTGCGTATTTCTTTTGTCTGCCTCTGTTTAAATTCATTATATCCTGGAGGCATGCAGAGGATAATCTGCTTGTTTTGTCTTCACTGCCTGTCTCGAAAAAACAAACTTAATTTTTAACTTGTGTTTACTCTTGTCTTTCTTTCCCACCCTTTATGTTCCTGTCTGTCCTTACCTCTCACATCCTTCGACTCTCTGTTTCCGCCTTTTTATTTTTTCTTCCTTTCTTCCATTTTGTCTCTCTCATGCTTTTTTCCCCCTCTCTTTACCACATCCTCTCTCACCTAGCTCCACACCGACATGGACAGGAATGATGGACGCACTAAGTATGTCCTGCGAGGCGAGGGGGCGGGCTCTGTCTTTGTGATAGACGAGAAGACGGGTAACATCCACGTCACCAAGCCACTGGACCGTGAGGAGAAGGACGAGTACCGTCTCGTCGCCACGGCCACCGACAGGCAGACGGACCGTGCACTGGAGCCCTCGTCACAGTTCATAATTCGGGTGCAGGACATCAACGACAACCCGCCTATCTTTGACGAAGGCCCCTACAGCGCCATCGTGCCTGAGATGGCAAACATAGGTACTGGAAGAAGGGTGGGCAGAGGGAGAGTGGGTTTAGAATTCATTGAGGGCCAAGGAAGAGGAGAGTATGGAGCCCCAGAGTGTTCAATATGTAATATATTATTATGAGTTATGAAATAATTAATCATATGTATAAATAAAGTAAAACATATAAATTACCCAATAAATACTAAAATATGCACTTTAAAATATGCAAAACATTAATGTAAAACTAATTTAGTTTTTATTATTAAATATGAGTTATTTTATTATTACTATATATTTATTTTATTTTTTATTTATTTATTTATTTATTTTTGTTTTTTTATCATTATGGCATTTTTCTTAGCAGCCTCTTAGCAGGCCAAAACCCACAATTTAGCCAGCTAGCTCTTGTTAGCTAGAGCAACAAAATGCTAAATTGATTCTGAATCAACCAACTAGAGGCTGCTGCTGCACACTTACAGTACAATAATACCTTCTCCTTTCATTTAGCTACACATGCTATCTAACTAGCCAGCTAACTAGCTTGGTTGGATTGTGAGCTACGATTTATTACTCAGCAATAAGGTGAAGAGCCAGTGTTAGCAGCAGCAGCTAGATGGTAAATTCAGTGTTACTCTGCAGATTCTAAAGACGTTCTCAGAGAAAGACACCCAACTCTGTGACGAGCAAAGACACACAGAGGTTATCTGCGATCACTCACTACTGTGCTCCCGACAGTAGTTTACTCTATAATGAGCAGTAAATTGAGATATCAGATATAATTTTGCGTCATTAATGCCAGGTGACGTCACGCAACTATAATTTATTGTGACACATTGCCATGTGGGATTGTTAGCAAAAAATAGTGTACATGCCATGGACCCTACTTTTTTGTTCCATTGTGGGAATGAGGGAACCATATAATGCACTGTCACATTGAATTCGGACACTCAAATTAAATGGCAGACAATAAATATAGTGCACTGTATAATGTAAATATAGGGAGTGATTTTGGACACAGCCAAATTGTTGTAACCAAATGGATCTAGCTAGCTTGCTGGCAGCTGGTTAGCCTGCCAGCTTTGTAGTAATAATAATATATAACACAATTCATGCATGAAATGCAACATAAAGTGCTTAACATAAAAGCAGATAATCATCACATTTATGATAAAACAATAAAAACAGGAAAAATTTAATTAAATTAAAACAGCAGGATAAAACAAGATAAAACAACCAGGTAAAACACTTCAGGAGAAAGCAATAGTAAAAAGATGTGTCTTAAGATTTCATTTGAAAGTGTCAACAGATTTAGAGCCCCTAAGACCTTCAGGCAGACTGTTTTGGGGCCTAATTAACAAAGGCTGCCTCTCCGTGCCTTTTAGTTCTGACCTCAAGAACAATCAAGAGGTTTGAGTCAGATGATCTAAGGGACCTAGCAGGCACATATGTGTTAACCATTTGACAGATAAGAAAGGGCACATGGGATTGGCTGAAAGGTGAGGGGTTAAACACTGGTGATACGATCATGAAAAGTGACACTATGAAATAAAAAGTGTCATTAAGAAAAATGCCATCATGAAATAAAAATGTAATTTTAAAGAAGGGCATGTCGAAATAATAATGACCTCCAATAAAACTCGGTTCATTTGAAATAAGAATGATAAAATACAATTTCATAATGATGAATGAGTTTTAAATATGAAGACAATGGAGTAGAAGCGCTGCGGGGTCTTTGTGGTGCCCACATACAAGTGCTCTTTGGATACTTCAGGTGTATTGTACATATTCCATCTTGTGAAGGGCTTGTTGTGTGGGTGGAATATGATTTTAGTCAAAAATGTAAAATGCAAGTCTCCTCCAAAAACAATCCAAGGCACACTGTAGGGTTTGTGCAAAATTAAAATGCCTTTATTTTACATGGCAATAGTATTCAAAATAACCAAGGTCTTCATCAGGGTCATTGTGAGCAGTAGCTTACACAACTATAGTGTGTACAGGTGTAAGGATGATGTACCACTTCCTTGTTTTTGACCTCTTGCTTGCACATCGATAGAGAACCATCCTCCCACTCAACTCATTAGTGTAACACAATGTTGGTGTGTAAGCTACTGCTCACAATGATCCTGTTGAAGACCTATGTCGGTGTTAACTTTTTCTAATATATTGTACTTTATGTATTCATATGATTGTTTATTTCATTACAGTATGTCTAATTTACTCATTTAATATCGAACACTTTTGGGGTCCACAGTAGAGAACACACTTTTCAGTTTCAGTTTTCTAATTCTTGTGTCCTTGTACCCACCAAAAAATTAATTCTTGTACATAAACTAGTCTTATCTACAAGGAAAGCTGCTCAAAGCTGTCCCGTAATATGATCATCTGAACTTTCTGCTGTGATCTGACTTGCTCAGTAGTCCACAGAAACCCAGTTTGTTGGATCTTTCCCACAGTCAGAACATGAATAAATTGCTATCGCAATGCCATCTGCCATCCAGACCGCAGTGGATTGTTACATTTTTCATGATAGAAAGATGATTAGGTTTAATCCTTAGACCAGAGGACAACATGGAGGTACCGTTATTATAGTTTGACCAGGCAGCCTTTGTGCAAAGCCGAACATGAGGTAACATAATTACACTCCTGGATTTGGGGAGGTTTCCTGGTTGCTCATTTGGCTGACGGACCAAATTCAGCCTGGAGTCTTTGTCACATGTCACACACATTTCTTTATCTCATCCTTCATGTCCTTTCTCCACTGTGATTGAGTAATGAGAGCACAAATGATAAAAAATAATCTCAACAGCTGGGATAAGAACTTACCTTGATTGAGCGGGTTATTGAAGTCACATTCTGTATACAAACTAAGGCTGTAGCTGTATTGGTTTGCTGTTTAATCAGAATAAAGCACCAGCCAGTCACTGCTGTCAAGCTCCAGAATGATGGATGTCCCACTTGACCACAAGTAGACAGTGTGTTTTATTATTTCTATCTCAGGGTTGAATTGTCTGAAGCTATTTTATTCAACAGCTTTGAATTAGTTGTCTGTAGCCTGCACAAAAACATCTCTTACACTGAGAAGAATATGAAATATTGATGATCAATTATTGTCAGCTAAATTTAACCAATAATGGAGCGTTGGAAATTTAAAATCTCTATTGAACTGTAATATAAACACCTATTATGAAAAGCACTTCCAGTGGGACATGAACTAATATTGGAAATAAAATGAGTATGTTAATGTAGCCATAGATGTCTTCAGTATGAGGTTTTGACAGCAACAGCTATACAGCCATTATACACAGCACTGCCATAACATTACTGCCTGCTAGGATTCCATTCACAATGTATTACCTTTTTGTGCACAGCCTTTTCAGCCTTCATCAAAATGGTATCGTATGGCAGGAAAACCTTCTGCACAGTTCAATACAATACAATAAGTTCAATACATGGGTAGTTTTCAGAATACAAAGAAGAAGAAGATGACTGAGGGAGAGTTTATTTACAACTATAGATTTTGTCTGCATACTGAATCTAATATCAAAACAACTTTGCAGAGCTTACTCCGGCTGATAAAAAGAATTCCTGAATTTTGATCCACCGTTCTCCAAAGTTGCTGGTTTGTATTCATGCTGCGTATCACCACCCTGTGGTCACAGCAAATGCAATGAATCTCCATGGTGACGTCACCAATCCACATTTGCATGATTTTTTTTTTTATCACGGAGTGCTTTTATGTGTCATAAAATAAACATACTCTTCTCTCCAGTCCAACGAAGTCCAAAAGTTCTGAATTGTTTCTTAATAAATGCACATAAAAATACCTATTTTATTATAGCTTCTAATTCAAAACTTTAAAGTCCCTGAAAATGTATTTTATCAATCTTGAATGAGAGTCTGATGACAGTTGGGTTGTTTGGTTACAGTCAAATCTGATCAAACCACACCCACAGAGTCCTGAGATTAGTTAGTTTCTGTCTGTTAAACTCTTAAATGATAAATAAATATTACCTAAAGACATTTTTTTATCTTTAGTGTTGCTTATTTCAGGGTTCGTACAAAGTCTTGAACGTTTGGAAAATGCTTAATTTTAACTGTTTGTTGTGTAGAGCCATTTAGGCAGCAGGGGAAGGACCCAAATGCAGACTGATGCAGGCAGGGAGGCGGAATAAGTCCAAAGGTTTATTAATAACTTAAACTTACAAAGTCCTGATACTGACACAATGGGAAACTCCAGGAACACGACAAGAAGAGACAACTAGAAACATCAGGAATATCCACATCAAGGAACCACAAGGAATAACAATTCACAAGGGACCAAACGTAGGAAACACAAGTCAATGACACGACAGAGAACAAAAGGAGAGGACCGGTATAAATAGGGAAGAGACAACGAGGGTCAGGGGCAGGTGAGTCACAAGACACAGGTGAAAACAATCAAAACTGGAGGGAAACGCAACAAAGACAGGAAGTAAACATCACACAGGGAGACAAGAACAGTAACTTCAAAATAAAACAGGAAATAACAAAAAACACAGTCAGAGTCCAAACAAGAGTCCTTCGTGGACCATGACACTGTTTTGTTTTCAAGGTTAGGAATATGCTTGAATTCAAATATACTCCTTGAAAAATGCTTGATTTTCAACATCATTGAAAAGAAAAGTTATTTTCTTGTGTTCACTCGTCATTCATAGCTAGATGAGTCCTCTGTGGATTCCTTACTCTGGAAATTAGGAAGCATTAAATAATCCTGATCAAAACATACAGTCACACTGACAATATACATTGATTGCTGTGGGTGTAAAGGAATTCTGTTAACTTTATTTTTCACAATTGCATTTATAGTAACAATTTAGGTGTGATGATAAAGACTTCGAGAGAAATCTTTGGTTTAGGTTCCTTTAAAGTGCTTGAATTTTACTCTTAAAAAGCTTTACAGACCCTGTTATTTAGTCATGAATATTTAAAGTTATAGAAAAATACTTTGAAGTTCAAGTTTTCAGGGGCTTTAATGCAGCAAACAAACATACATAGAGGGATATGTCCCCTCATGTCAACAAACAATAATGATAATAATAATTAGGCTGCTACTAGAAATAACATCTTCTGTTCTCTCACATTGCTAAACTCTATGGTAAATTTTCACAAGCACGTAAAGATTGCTAACAATATAGCATCAAGTACATTTTCATCAACAGCACCATGACGTACAGCCAAGGTTACGTTATACACACAAGGTGAGATTTCATGTGTAAAATGAAATGGGCCGGCATTTAGACTGGCTTGCATTCGGTACAACTCAATTCAGTTTTATTCTGTAGTCAGACAGTTTCATTCTATTGAGCCGAACTGATATTGTATTCAGTACAAGCAATGTCTTATGCCTCCAGCGATTGACTAATTATAGCACCTAATATACTGAAATATAATTAAGTAAAAACAGAGATTAACCTGTTCTAGGTCTAATGAATGAACAACTTAGTGATGCATGTCCATATGAAATGTTAATAAAAGGCCTATTTGATCTTTGCTGTGTTTCCCTTTAGGATTGTAGACTTTTGCAAAGTCCAAGGCACCCTGAGAGCCACTCTCAGTGAGAGTGGCTGCAAGAGGCAGGAAAGGGAAATATTCCCCTCTGCATAGTTTCAACGGAGCTTTGTGTCCACGTAGCACGAGTCAGAATCCAAGGCTCTGGGGATTCCTGGGTGCCCTTTTCAGATGGTAACACCTAGATATAGTTTCTAAAGAGCCTTCGGTGCAGTTACAAGCTAAAAGCGGCCCAAAGTGAAGGACATTTGTACAGCTATAGTTTCTTTATATGTAGGCCACATACTTAATTTCCCTTTAACAGTCTCCAGTCTCATGAAAAAGGTTTTATGTTTTACAAAACAGAAAGTGTACATTTATTTTGAAAGCACATGCAAATTGTTCATCTTACAACATACAGTATATGCCAGTATAAGTTTTATATGAGTGCTTAAAAGCACTTGGTCTCCACTTTTTGTCAGGCGCAGGCAGGTCAGGCAGGGCTGTTCAATTTCATTACTCTTTTGGCATGAAATTGCATCTCTGTTTTCACCTGCTCAGCCCAGACAGAGAGAATTTCATGGCGGGAGTTGGCGGATGTGCGCACACGGACCTCTCCAAAACCAGAAAAAATCGAATGCAAATGGGAACACAATTTAAGTGCAATGCCGGCAGAATCTGTAATGGGTTAGATTAATGTTTGATTTTTAATAATACTGTCACCGCAGCTGCTTGTAGGATGCATGAGTCCTTTCCCTTTTGTTGATTAAATACCTGTAACCATCATACAGCAGCAGGAATGATGCAGTGCATACTTTCCATCTGCGGTCTCTAATTTAAGAGATGTGCAGCTTGTAATTATGCACAGGCCAAACAGTTTGGCTTATTATAATGATAATATGGTTATTACTATTACAGGGAGCTCCCTGGTTATATAATCATGTAAGCGGCTTTAACAGACTATTGTTTTTATCTCAGTATTTGCAGTTGTGGCTTGATTGTGTGCATGTTGAGCATACAAAAATATAAGCAAAGAACAGTACAAATAGAAACAGCTTGTGTTTTACTACATAAAAAGAAGACATAATTTGCCTATTAGGGATGCTGTTCACATTCAAGTCGTGTATACTGAGTTGCTGCTTTGGGACTCTTTCCAGAGAAGAGCTAGCGGCCTGGGCTTTCCTCTCTGCTCATTAGGAAAATGTCTGCGTGAGGAGCTGACGTGATTGGCCATAACTGGAGCCCACCCCGACTCCACCTGCGACTAATCTATTCCGCCTACTAATTATGTATTCATACAGTTCCAACCCCTCTTCTCACGTCACCCATGACAGACATTCACTCCTATTCCACAATATTTCATCTTCTGTATTGTTGGACATATAGAGGACCATCTTTTTGGAACAACCTGCTTCCATCACTACAATCAACATCTACATTATCATTATTCAAAAAACATCTGAAAAGGACTCTAATTAGCAAAGATTCATGGATTTCATTGTAATGCATCTGAACTTGTAAACACACATTTCTATGTAAATTGTACATTTCTATCAATTTTCTATAACTGCTTAGTTTTGAAATTTTAATGAATTACGCAATTTTTGTTTTTATCTTTTTTTTCTGTATCATATAATAAGTAAAGTAAGTATGACTATTGATATTTTATAGGGGGGTATCTTCATAAGCCATTTTTGGCTTCTAACTTGTCCTGCACAATGTTCCAACTTTTTTAAATGTTTACCGTCTTTTTTATATATATATGTGCAAATAAACTAAATTAAACTAAACTTAACTTCCACTTTGCACTGCAAACCAAAATTGCAAGAATTATCTGGCCATGCCCACCTGCACTTGCACCCCACATTTGCGCTCGCACCCAGTGTCAGGAAGAGAGAGCCCCCCTGTTTGTGAAGCAATACACTGTGAAATGCTTTTACTGTAGCAGAAATGGTGGATTCTTCAAAATGAATATATTCAGCCACCACGACATTCACAGTAAAAAAAGTGGGTTTCCGGTGCAAACACCTT
Organism: Macquaria ambigua; assembly: GCA_008360985.2. Taxonomy (NCBI): domain Eukaryota; kingdom Metazoa; phylum Chordata; class Actinopteri; order Centrarchiformes; family Percichthyidae; genus Macquaria; species Macquaria ambigua. The sequence continues at coordinate 139,401 of VMKM01000312.1, forward strand.
AAAATCCATCAAAAGTCGACCCTGGATATTTCAGTTGGTAAAACAACAAAATCTACAGTATAACTGTGAGTACAGCTTTGAAATTCCTGTTTAAACGCCGTCCTGTTTCCTGCTGGCACTGATGTATGGCAGTGTCTGTGTATCAGATAATGTTTACTTCCTAAAAAACAGTACAGTTTATCAACTAAACTCATGAGAACAGGGTGCAGTTGTTCTTTGAAAGCTGAGCTGTTGTGTGTGAAATTGGGCCGCCATTTCATACAAATACGAGAAATGACCCTTTTTCCAATTTAACAGGAAATTATAGGGGATTATAAAAGTATCTGCCACTTTGCAAAAAAACATTTTCATTTCATTCTCTCTTAAAAAGCTGTGACAGTGGGCATGTCACAGCCGCAGTGACCTGCTAATATTTCTGTGACCGCAGAAAGATCATGTACAATGTGAGAGGAGTGCTTGGAATAGGAATGAAATGAGAGGTAAGGGCAGAGATAGGGGGGAGTTTTGCACTCATATTGCAGTGAGATGTTGGAGTGACAATAACTGTCTGAGATTGTCATTCAGAGCATGGCTGCAGAGTGCCTGTAGGAAACAGTTTGTATGTACAAAAAGTACTCTAATCTCCATTTAAACTCTGCTCTGTCCCTTGAAAATGGGTTCTACTTTGAGGAGCACTCTTGCCTTTTAAAAGCAAGGAGAATTGCTTTCAGGAAAACTTTTGAATTTGCCAGAAAAGAGGGTATTATTTTAAATTATTCACCCCAAAACTGGTTAGTTTAGAAAAGTTCAGCAAATTTGGCCTGAGGTCCTCGCCATCTGCCTTTTAAAGGTTTTTTTCCAAACATCAAGGTCCCTCCCGCACTGAATTGTTTAATTCAGATTAGAATAATGACTCTGCCAGCAGCCTGCCGGGGCAGGACCCAAGGAGAGTGGGTGATGGAGACGAGCACTATTTAGTAATCCTATCAGCTGCCTTATGAGTGTCTGCTCCTCATAGCAGCTCAATCTTCAGATTGAGTTGTTCAGTCAATCATGGATTCAATATTTACTTGACGATTCAATATTTACCAAGGCGCTTTGCAGCCTGGGTGACAGAGGAGAGAGTGCTGCTGTGAGGATCCTATCAAAGACTCGTTACATGAGACGTTTAAGGGTGAGGGTGGGGGGAGAGAGGAGGGAGTCAGTGTCTCATCTACGGCAATGAGACACTAATGCAAGGTGCACTGGAACTGAGCCAGTTCCCCGCTTGCAATTTGTGTCTGCAAAATGTTTTGTGTTGGTTTCACTCGGCTGGGTATAAACATCTTGCCAGATGTGTATCTGCATTCTGAGAGAATGTCTCACATTTAAAGTTTAACCTTGAGTATAAACATTAAAATCCAATAATATGTATATATATATGCTTATATATATATATATATATATAACAACATATATATATATATATATATATATATATATATATATATATATATATATATAGTGTTCCATAGTGTATATATACACTATGGAATGATTGCTATTCCTTTTCACCCGAGGGCAGATGTCTTATGGTAAGAACACACGTTCCAGATGGATGCGTAGCAGTGGCTGTATAGCACGGCTGGCAGGCTGCATACCAATAGGTTTACCTCCGCCTTGCACTTGTTGCATCAACCTCAGAGTTTGATCCCTGAGTCTGATTAGTTTCTACTGCTGTCAAAAGAAACATTTCGGTCTGCTTATCTACGTATGCCCCCCTGCACTTATCTCTAATATCGATAGTGGAAAAAAAAACATAAAGTATAAAGGGATTCAATTGCAGACACTTTGTAGTCTGTGTCAGTTTGCGAGCAAAGCGGGTATGGTGAAGGAGTGCTTTGAAATAAAAACACTAAGTCCAGATAGTGCTGTAATAGTTTTTTTTTCTAGCTGGAAAGAAAATGTGTGAAATGGAAAAATAAATCAAAACTGAGCATGGATTAAAAATAATGGCCAAACATCTGAAAACACAGGTAAAGAAAATAAGCTGCCTACTCTCCTCTCACTTTCATTTTACTTGGTCTCACTGTCTCTTACTGTGTCTCAGCTCCATATACTAATTGTATACAGTATGTACTATACTAATAGCCATAGTACACTGTTTTTTTGCAATTAGTAAACAAGAAATGAATGTTAACATGAAATTGTGCATCACGTGCAGTGGCAGACATCAACCACTGTGACTTAAACTTCACACAGAGATTTAAGATTTAGTTTTTAATTGAATTCTTCCTCAAGCTGTCTCACAACCAGCCACAGTTTGTGATTTTGAAAACATTTTTGCAGCTGGGAGCAGCGCCTTCATCTTCTTTGGGCTTTGCATTGTAGGACAGAAGTGTAGATAAACAGCACGCACAAAAATCTGCTGAACCTTTTGAGTATAACTCCAGTTTATTTCAACTTGGATGTTATTTTTGTAGATTCGACAATCATATAATTTCTATTGGTTATTGTAGCAATGTACTCACCAAGTTATTTGTTCCGGTCAGAAGGGGTAAGAAAAATAAGTGGCCAGGCAATCAGGCAGGTTTCTAAGAAACCACCAGGTTAGTCATGTATGTATTTGGAAGAGAAAATATCAAATGTCAAACTGAAAAATTATTATCCAAAATTGTCTGCTGTAAACATCCACCTCAGCTTACAGACCGACTTCCTGCTTCGGCTTTGCCTTAACACACTTATAGTGTGTGGCCACAGTTTTTTTGTGTGCAGTGAAGGTTTGTTACCAACATTAGGTGCAGTCTTGTTGGTTTTACCTGCAAAAAAAGTGCTTTGGATGATTTATGTCTAAATGGGCTTGTATACAACATCGTGATCGTCTGACTGCTTGTGTTTCTTGCCTTGTTGCACTTAATTGCAGTGATGCTGCCGTGTTCACAAATCTCAGACATTACTTTGGTAAATACAGTATGTTATCATATGCAACAGAAACTATGGGTAGAAGTGTTGGAAGAAGTATCCAGATTTGTATGAATTTCTTCATAGACTTTTCTCTAATCTTTGCTTTTTGAGAAATATTTGGAAATTTTACTTCACTTTGGTGGAACTGCTAACAACTCATAGACATCTGAAACATAACAAAGGGCCCAAACTAAACACTGCCTTTCTGTAAAAGAACACAAGCCAAAAAGGTTGGGAACCACTGGTTTAATCTTTAACGGTGTGTTGTATTTTAAAAGCTTATCATATGTTGTTTTATGTAATGAAATGTAACTGTAACTATAGCTGTGAAATAAATGTAGTGGAGTGAACAGTACATTTCCCTCTAAAACGTAGTGGAGTAGAAGTATAGAGTAGCACAAAATGGAAATATTCAACTAGAGTACAAATACCTCCAAATTGTACTTAAATACAGTACTTGAGTAAGTGTACTTAGTTACTTTCCTACAAAAAGACCTGAGTTGTGATAAACTGGAATTATCCTTTAATTTGTTCACTTTTCAAGTGTGAACACACAACAGACTCAAAACCTGCTTAGAATTAGTCTGTAATATGGAATATCTCTCTCTCTCTCTCTTTCACACACACACACACACACACACACACACACACACACACACACACACAAACTCTTTTTTTCCTTATCAAACTCTGGCCCTGTTTACACCTGGCATTAACATGTGTGTGGGTGATCCGATCACAAGTGGACAGCTCTAAGTACAGGTGTTAATGCACCCGAGACGCATTGAGGACGCATTGAGATCCGATCGCTCAGACCACATTCGGAGGTGTTCTCCGCATAAGCGGAAATATGTATTCGTTCTTACTCAACGTCTGAAAATTTCGAAAATCCCATAGAGATATATTACGAGTGTGTCAAACATCTTGCGCCATTTGGTTTGCCTGGAACACGCCAAGGAATAGACCCAGTCTGTATTGTTTTGATTATGCCCGAGTGCCAAGGTCTTTGGAAACTTCTTCTTCTTCTTTTAATTTCCTGCAGACTAGGCACGGGAAGTGCATTGCTGCCTCCCACTAGGTAAACAACGACATAGACCAGACCAGCACATATGCCATGACATTTTACGAAGTACCTGTATGTGCTGGTCTGGGTTTCCTTGGCGTGTTCCAGGCAAACCAAATCACCCAAAACGCCATGGCCTTTTTGGGGGATAGAAAACCGAAGATCCTATATCATAGATGTCAATGTAATTTGACGTGTGTTTGGATTACAATTTTGACAAGTTTGTATTCATTTCGTGTTAAACTCTTCCCCCATCCAAGTGGATCAGTGATCCAACACAGTGGCCAGACATTGCTTATCCGGACATCTGTACATATTTGTTTGAATCACCAGCTATTGTTAGGCTAAGTGTTGTTGTAAATAACCAACCTGTTAATAGCCAACTGTTTGAGCTAAGCTAGCCTGAGATGTAGTTTGAGACGACAGTCTGATGCTGCTGTACTGTATGACTGTACTCTGGCAGCCTCCCACTCAAGCTAGCTATGCATCAGTAGTAACTGTCACAGTGAATATTCATGTATCTTATATGCCTCAAATTTCAGTTTGAAAGCCTTGGTTATTAATATGGTTGTTTTTAGTTTTACAACCCGCTACACAACAGCTTTTCGTAATTTCCTGTTTCACTCGTTATGCAAAAGCGCGATTCTTTACCCCAAAAGGGGGCGCGGTCTTGGCGCTTGATGACGCGATGCCGGTCTGATGTATTTGGTCTTTGCAAACGGAAATTATGTACATGTTTATTTGCATATAGAGCGGGATGCATGTGGAGACACGTTCTAATGCCAGGTGTGAACTGATGTCCACTTGTGATTGGATCACCCAAGACGCATGTTAATGCCAGGTGTAAACAGGGCCTTAACATCTACCATCTGTCAATAGCCCCTCTGATTCTTAACTACCCTTTAGTGGCTCACCAACCAGATGATCTCATGCCCCACTCCCCGCTTTCCCTGCACACCACACACACACAGACACACACACACACACACACACACACTCCACCTATCTTCCCCATAGTGATACAGTCATGGCTTTGATCAGAAATAAAGTACCAGCTGCTCCCACAAATCCCCCTTTTCCTCCTATCTTGTCTGGCTCGAGTCCCATGGGGAATAGTCACTCTCCCTGCACTTATGTATAAATATAGACATATATGAATACTCTACATATGAAATGTGTTTACTTTATTTCATATATTAGCATTTTTTTGCCAACAATTTCAAAAATGTCCCTGCCAAATTGACACTCCATGAGCCGTAGACAGAAGATTTAAGGGAGAGAGAGGCCGTCGAAGAGACAGGCGGTCCGATTCAGAGAGGGAGCTAAAGGGAATTGGAGATGGAGATGAAGAGAAATGAAGTGAGACAGAGGGAATCAGGGGGGGGGGGGCAGCAGGATAGAGGAGGGAGAGGGTGCGTGCAGGGGGGCGAATAAAGAATTTGTCACACTGCCGTCGGAAAGAGATTGAAAAAGAAGGAGTCGGAGAGGAGAGTGGAGGTTGACTTGATATAAAGCTTTCTTATACTCTTAAAGTGCTGCTGTATCCTGTCCACTTAGCTCCAGCTCAGCCTTGTTTTGACTCTGTCCCTCTCTTTTTTTCCCTCCATTTTGTTTCCTTTTTCCCTCTCTTTTCCCTTCCCTCCTTTTCTTCTTCTTCTCCTTCTTGTTTGCTCCCTCTCTCTCATTTCTTTCCATTTTTCTACCTCTTTGCCCTCTCCCTCTCTTCATTTCCCTCCTTTCCTTCCTCCTTCCTCGTCTCTCCTCCCTGCAGGCACGTCTATAATCCAGGTGACAGCGACAGATGCTGATGACCCGACTTATGGGAACAGCGCCAAGCTAGTGTACACACTGGTGCAGGGCCAACAGTACTTCTCTGTTGATCCCCAGACAGGTGAGTGTGTTTATATATCTGTGTGTATGTGTGTGTGTGTGTGTTCCCGTGCTAACACACATGGGTGGAGAAATGTAAAAGATGCGCAGATGTCGGAAAGCTAATACACACACGCTGCACCAAAGCAAATATACTCAAGATGTTGAAGTGCAAACACACATACTGTAGGAGCAAACAAGTGAGTGAACACACATAACAGTGATGAACATGTGAGAGTGGACGGACATGATAACGCACAGGCGCGTACATGCAGGTGTGCATGAGCATGCAAACACAGGTGGAGCTGCATGCACAAACAGAGAAACTCTTTTTTTTTCTCCTCTGCTCTCTTTCACTTCGTTACTCACACACATTCATGCACGCACACACACACACACACACACACACACACTCAGACTAACACTTTTCCCCCTTGTGCATCCCTCGTTCTCTTGTCACACTTAGTCATCCATCTTTCTCACTTCCCTTTTCCCTCTTGTGCCCCCTCAAACACACTCCACACACACACATGCACTCTCTCTAATGTACACACACACACACACACACACACACATCTCCCCCTCTCCCAGTGTTCCCCCTCCCCGGTTTGCTCCAGTATGAGTTGGCAGAAATGTATTCACAATGGCAGGGCCTGTGTGCGCCAAACAAAACGCAGCAGCAGCCTCACGTTATTATTTCTGGATGAAGCAAAAACAAAAAGACGTGTGTTCAAAGAGAGATGTCAGCAAAGGTTTGTGAACTAGTACACAGGACAGATTACAGGGGACTCAAAGGACCTGTCTGCTGTGTGTGCTCTCGATTTGCTGCCGTGTCACGCATGTCACCCAAGGGCAAAAAGTTTTTTGTTGAGTGGAGGGTGGAGGGTGCTTTATTCATTTATTTTATTTCATTATTGTTACTTTTTTAGCATCGTACCTTGGAGGGAAATCATTGCTTGGTTGACTTCTGTCTGATGCTTCAGATGCTGTTTTGATTGACAGCGCGCATATAAACACGTAGCATTTAGCTCACGCTGAGGCTGCTAGAGTAGTTCGGGTTTTTTTTGTCCGTGGGAATATGTGCCTGCATGTTGGTGTTTATTTTGCCCACATGGGTCACAGGTGGCCGATACTTGTGTTTTGCTCATTGAATGCCAATGTTTAGTAATTGATTGCTTTGACATGTGAGGACCTCTGCAACAAGCGGAGAGAAGTGTGGCGCTTTTTGAAATGCTAATTGGGGAATATAAGCTTAATTCCACCCAGTGTGTATTAGTCGTGACACTGGGCTATCAGACAAGCTTTAGTATTCCGAACGTGTCTGCTCTCTTCCCCCCCCTCTTCTCTCCGCTCTCTATCTCCCCTTCTGCAATCACCCCAGTTCTTCGTCGGCTCCATCACCAAAGGTCTCATTCAAAATGTATGGAGGCGAGCACATTTGCTCATATATTCAGTTTGTTTGCTGAATTCTTCTCAGAAACCTGCAGACATATTCCTGCATGTTCGTTAGCATTCAAAACAGCCCGCGTTCAATGTGATTCACCTTGAGCTGCCAAGTCATCCGGGCCGGTGTTTTGGCTGATGTTGGGCGAGATCAGTCAGCACTTGATGGGCAACATCCAATCATATGTAGCAGAATGAGGTCATTTACACAGAGGAGGTGATCGATGTTGAATGCGCGTAAGTGATGCGTCTTGGTGTGCTGTTAAAGAGGGTGCGATACAGAGTGAGATTTTACGCTCTGTCAGCATGTCTGGCTGCAGGCGTGGGGTGATTTATCTTTTCCATATGAGCTTCTTCACATATCTGTGTTTGTATATATGTGTGTGTGTCTGTGTGTGTGTGCCTTTAACGGGACATTAAGTAATATATTGTCGCTGTCAAATGGAATCTGAGTTCCTCCAAAATGTCAGAAAAAGCTGTCGTGTCTTCAGCCTGGTGACAATGCGGTTTGACATTGTCCGTTTTGAAAGGGCTTCAAAAGCCCAAGAGGTCTAAGAAGAACATGATCTGTCAGGTAGAGTGAAAACATTTTAATTACTAAAACTGAAGCTGTGGGGTTTTTACTCAGCAACAACTTGATGACTTAATTACCTTTGATAATAACCAAAGGAACTGCTAACAACACTGACAGGTTTATGGTGAAGCTTACAGCAGCCTGTTTGTGTTAACATGAATTAAGTACATAAGTAAAAATATAGTCCTATTATCACAGTGAGGATGAGTAAACAACAGTACCTGATAGAAGTGGGCACCACTTTATAATGAAGCACACTTTATAAAGGGTAACTAATGGATTTATTGAATATCTATTGAATGATTTATTATTGCTTCATAAATCAGTAATTACAGTCCGATTGATACTGGATGTCTGAGGCCAATACAATATTAATATTTGAGAGTTTAAAAAAAATATATACTGATATATACATATACTGATATATCTGCAATAAGCCAATACCAGTCTAGCTCACTAATAAGCCATAAGACCAACCTTTGCGTTGCCCTGGTCTGCAGCGTAACTTTCTCTGTCTTTGTATCTCTTTAATTCGGGCAGACCCCTCCAGTGGACCGTTTTTCCAGTTAGCTTCCAGAAAAAGAGCTGCAGAGCAATCTGGACCAACCTCCATGAAATAATAACTTATTAACATTTATAACTGCAGGCTAAGTGGCTTATTGGAAAGCAAGAAACCCACAACCTTTTATTAATGACTTATTAGCATGTATAACTGCAGTCTTGATGAAGTCTTTAATACAGGGCCGTGGCTTTCTCATTTCATAAGGAGCTATCAGATCTGCTGTTATAAATGTTAACAAATCATTAATAAAAGGTCAGGGTGTCTATTAAGATTCCCTGTCCACCACTTCATATGGTATCTAGTTAAAGTCATCTGGTTTTGCTGTTTTACCACTGAAAAACAGTTCATCCAGTTGCCTCTTTATAATCAGCCATCAGGTCTGCAGGTATACATGTTAGTAAGTCATTAATAAAGGCTTTTTATATTACAATAATCCATCACCAACAAATGAACTGTGCATTGCATTGCTGAAGAGCTGGATTGAGAGACAAAGCAAGGCATGCTGGACCAAAAGTAATTATTACAAATGGCATGTTACTGATCCACAAAGCATTGATAAATTATTTATTAACCATTAATATGGTCATTAGTTACACCTTGTAAACCTATTATAAAGTATGACCTATTAGAAAGTGGTACCTACAAATGCTTGGTGAAGACATTTATCATGATACAAAAGATGTTGTGATACCGCTCTCTCTTTGTGAGCTACTCTGTAGTTAAAAATGTGAATAGAGTTGGATGAGATCCCAATGTGCAGGGAGCTTTTGTTCCAAAAAACAGAGCCCAGGCCAGAAAGTGTATTTTGTAAGCCAGAGGGTTCAGTGCCTGGTAATCATTGAGTCATAAATATTGATCAAAAAACCCTTTTAGTCCCACATAGATATATTATGGTCATTTGGTGCCATTTCGCCACAGTAAAAACCTTTTTTTCCCCCTTCTTTAAATGCTTCATTCCCACCCTGATGCTACTCTTTGTCTGTGTGTCTGTGTGTTCCCTAGGTATTCTGCGCACGGCTGTACCCGACATGGACAGGGAGACCCAGGACCAGTACCTGGTGGTGCTTCAGGCCAAAGACATGGGGGGGCACCTGGGTGGATTATCTGGGACCACCACCGTCACTGTCAGGCTCACTGACGTCAACGACAACCCTCCACGCTTCACCCAGAGTGAGTTACTGAGCAACTCACGCAGCCACCCACAGGGAATGAATGACTACCAGGAATAGACAGGCACCACAACATAATACAAGAATGACTTCATGTTGGACACGCTGTGCTGTCTCTGTGCACACATATGTTGTTGTTAATTATATGTACTACCTCCCACCCTAACCACACATACACACATTCACCATGCAGGAGTCAAATACTTCATTATGGTTTGTTTTACACAGCTTGGAGTACCAGACTAGTGGGGCTCCATCTTATTAGAACAATAGTATCAAGTGAGCTGTCAGTCACTGTATAGTAACAGAAATTACTTTTAATTACTTAACTTTCTAGTACTCATTATATGGAAAACACTACGAGAAAACAAACACTAGGCTGCATAACGGCATAAACACAGTGTTTGTTTTGCCCCAGAAGGCAGAGGAGTTCTCAGACCTTTTTGACCTGCAGGTCCTGTCAGGGTTTTCACAGCCGCAGTCAGGCAGAGGAGACTCCTGCAGGGCTGCAAAGTGCCTCATCAAACATGCAGTCATGGATTTCGCTCGCCTCTGCAATGATAGATCGGCTACTATTTCCAACTCCAGCCGTACTCTCAGTTTATAGGAAATAATCCGACAGCACCTCTATTTAGGCCAACCTAATTGGCTTCCTAAACAAGTCTTGGATGACATTTAACTTAATTTCACTGTCTGTGATCATGAAGTGATTTTAGTGCAAAGGACGGATGGAAAAGGTCTATGTCCTGTGTAGCTGTGTGACTTATATTGTTAATAAATTAAATTAAATTAGGCCTTATTCCTGTGGCCTAGTCTACTGTTGCATTAGTGTAAATTAAATTTGAACCAAATTAGTCACTTGTCACATAATGGCTGCTGGTCACCATAAAGATTTGTAATCACGTTGGATTATTAGACATTATTGTCCTAGTTAGACATTATACTGTAAATCATTCTTTTAGTTATGCAGAAGGAGGCTGATGAGCTGGTTGGAGAATCCCTAGAGACGTTTGTGTGTCTCTGTTGTTGGTTGGAGTACACTGATGTGTCTTAGAGGCCCATAATAATCAATTCCGCTCCTCCAAAATTGGCAGATGTGTTCTTTATTACCTTCAGAAGGACAAGCCAGTTAGTCTTGTGAATGGGTAGGGACCAAATGGCCTTGACGGCCAGTGTTCTTGTCATCCTTTACTTAATGTCATCCTTTCTGCCATTTTTCATCTAAGCAAGCTCTGTCTCTTCCAAGATAATTGCTGACCTTATTCCAATTAAAGTGAAGAGAGTTGAAGCTAGAATATGGCTTTTGTACCATTACACTTCATTTGGATTTTTAGAGGGGCTGATGGGAAAGATAACTTACTTTTGCATCAAAGTATTGCTGAAATTGAAATGACAAGAGATATATCACGTCTTTCAGGGAAAAGTAATAACTGTATGCTGTAATGGCTGAGCGATTTGAGGAAAATATCTAATTGTCATTTTTCTGAGCAACAATATGATTACAATTTAAAATTAAACTCAAGGCTTGTGGTCCACATAGTTTAAAACAAGATAGGTTTGTAACATAATCACAAACTAATTTTGTTCCACATGAATAGAATCAGATAAGACAATACAGTTGCTCGTTGTTGACATCCTCCCAGGGTTCAAACCAGCCAGTCAGAAAAGTCAACCTCTATGTAGACTTGGCTTATTTTCTATATAAAAATTGACCAATTTAGCCCACATATTAGTAATGTACTGAAAATGACTTGATAATATTCAAATATAATCATGATATTTAAAAGTGGCGTTTGATTTATTGGATAACAGCTACATATTTGGCTAGTTATGTTAATAGTGACACACTGCTAGTTTGTCATTATTAACATAATGTGTTATCTATAGAGAACATTGTTTTATGATAGAATAGAACTAACTAAACTAAGTCATGTCTGACAAATCTATTAGAGTGTGGCTCGGGTCGGGAGTCCGAGAGAGTAGTAACCGAGCCCAACCCAAACCCAACAGGCATTCTGTTTTTTATGTACGAACCCGACCTGAGCCCGACGCAGTTAATGTAAGCTGAAGCAAATTGAAATGCCTCCATACCGCTGATTTCCCTGCATGGTTTTTGGTATTTTTTCAAACTTCCAGATGACAAATTTAGTTTGACATCCTCCATCCTTAGCTAGGCTACATGAATATTTACCGCCTGTATGTTGCGTTCATGCATTGTCACGTAAATAACAAACTCCAACACTGAACAGGAAGCACCACGTCAAGTATGACGTGACCGAGCCTGACCCAAACCAGAACACCTGTCGGGCTCGAGTCGGGTATCCACCCTCTAAAATCTATGACATCTGACTGACGACCCCTAATAATACTGTTGACAACTCTGCACTTTAACTGCTAAAGCTAATGTTGACGTTAGCTTCACAGACTGACAGAACAGATTGCAGATTGCAATCATCTAGATTATAGGGATTTTCAAAGTTTGACACTGTGGCCCCCCCTCAAATTGACACTATTAAAAATATGCCAAATTAGCTATTATCAGTAACTGTTTGCAACCCATGGATGTACCATAAACTATATAGACAATTATTACTTAATTACTTTAATATTAAAGAAAACTTTAAAACGTGATGATTCTCAGGTAAGTTCTGGAGTTGCGAGGAGTGTCTTTTTTCTATGATTTCTAAGTGGATTTATGGACATTTATTTGTGATGGACATTGGAGATCCTTTAGAAAGTATAAGTCATATTGAATATAAACCTATGTGTGTAATGTCTGTGTGTTCAGATTTGAGTGAGTTATGACTCAGAGAAGGAGTGTGAATTATGACGCAAATTGCTGCAATCGGGCACTAAGGGTTCTGAAGTACCTTAATGGCCTCCATGAGTTGTGTGTCACAGTTGCTCCTGCAGCTCCACTGCTGACTGTGTTGATAAGCGAGCCAAATTAGCAGCCAAACTAAAATAATTAACTTCCAGTTGATTTTAGAACACCGGCATGCACCTTAAAATTTCACCTCACACAGGCTATCTTTGCCTCACGTCTCTCCCTCTGGGCCCCCCTGGGGAGCTGCACCTCACAGTTTGAAAACCTCTGACCTCGCTCATTTTTCTAAAGCAAGAACCCCCACTAGCCGCAGCCCTCTGTCTATTTCTTTAAACATCAGATGAGTGGTGTGTCTTCTTCAACAAAACCAGCTTTAAAAACCAACATACATATTATCTAAGATACTGTGTGAACCTGTTCTTCTACTTAGTTTGGCAAACTCAGAATTAATGGTGATCAGCTGGATAAATTTGTCTGCAACAGTTCTCATTCTAGCTGGCCAAATCAGCTGTAGGCAAGTTAAACTTTCACCTCCAACAGCTTGTTAAGACACTGTTGATTATGTAAGTGATAGTTTAAATCTTGCAATTTGAAAATCACACTCTTTAAAAACACACTTTTGACATAAAAACTGTGACTTGTTCAGCCCTAATTGCAGTACAGAGTTAACATATTTACATCTACATATAATTGTAATGCACATTTCTTATCATCTGACAGTTGCAGGAGCAGGTAAACATAACATAGCATAGCAGAGTGCAGGTGGATGCAAGAAAAGAGGTGTCAGGACTGGTATGGGCATGCGATGAGGGTTTCTAGTCCAATAAAGCACTGGCTTTAATGCCAAAATTGAACTAATGATGTCCTGGGGTGGTAGGTTTGTTGGTCGAGTTGAACCCCCATCAAAGCTGGCGTTTTGGAGCGGGCTGCGCTGAGGTCTAGAGGGCTTCTTGGAGGAAAACTGGGCTCATTCTGATTTGTCTGTGTGATGAGGAGCCTGCTGGTGCCAACGGCTGCTCTGAAACCTCGCAGTCTACCAAACCTCCTTGCCTCTGCTGGTCCTGCTGATAACTCCCTGCATGTATGTGCTTTATTGAATGCATCACTGTTAGCCTTAGTTTGTTTCTGTGTGTATGTCTGTGTGTATCCCCGATCCTCTGCTTGCCTTTTTTTTTTTTTCTCCTGTGTGCTCCCTCACGCACTCACGCTCCCTTGTGCTGGCGCGGACACCATCAAAGCCAGCCACCCCGCCGCTCTACTCAATTACACACCTAGGCTTTTAAAAAGACACCCTCAAATCCAGCCGCCGCGTCTCCCAAGGTCAACACTGCTTATTCCTTGTGGCATTTACCACAGAGAGAGGATTACATTGGAGCGTACGAACCAGGTACCGGCTGTACATTATAGCCTTAACAAGAAGAAAAAAAACAGGCCCTGCTTTGTGGGCTTGTCTTTTTTAACAGTGCCCTAGAATTTCTCCCTATCCAAAACATGATTCCAGGAACCAAGTGGGTTTGCTGTGTGTATGGTTTTGAACGCTGTCAGGGGATTTCTTATGCCCGGAGGAGGCAGTATAGCGGAGGGAAAGTAGGCTACCGTACAGACTGTAGTTTGTTTTTTGGTTAAGTGATAAGTGGAAAAATGTGGGATATTTTCAGACACTTCATTGGCAAACATAACGCTCTAACTACACTTTCCTTTGGGTCTCATTATCAAATGGCATACACCGTGTTCCAAATGTATTTGGACAGCAACGTGTTTTTTGATGTTTTTCGCTCCGCGTTCCTTGGTGCAAGAAAAGCTTTAATTTTTATTTTCATCCCTATCAAATGAACTTTTTAAAGGTAGCAGCGCTTTTTGAACATTTTAAGATGACAAATATTTAGACACACAAAGTAATCGCTTTTAGTATCTTGCTGAAAATGATTCAAAGATTATTTGAAGTCTTTATCCCAGAAATATCACTGGACTCTTGATATTTTCCTGCCGTATTCACATTAATACTCACTGGAGTACATACAGTATTTCTCAGTGGGCCGTTTTTTCTTGAGAACATGTCAGATTGCGAACAGATACATTTTGGTTTCCCACCGCTCAACTAAAACTGGTGGTTAACAAGGCAGACGGATGTAAAAATTGTGCTGGAAGGGGAGTTTCTATTACCGTCTATTTCCACATCAACCCCTTGCCTGATTAAGCTCTTAATTATGGTAGTGCAGTGTGGAATACATGGTTGGCTAATTTTCTGAGAGTAAACAAGGGTGCGGGGTATCAAATCACATCTCAAATTATCAACTTCCTGTTACAAAGCTTCAGGATAGGCATTGTAGATGACTTTCTGCTCCTCTGGTAATCCATAGGGAAATTAAGATGGTGGGACTTTCACAGCATCATATAGCTTTGTAGTTGGGCCATACTGTTGTTGTTGTTGTTGATTTTGGGCTGATGTGAAATTTCATACCCTTGTTTCCATGTAGTCATTTATTTAGACATGCTTTTCCATGTTTACTGTAGCTGAATAATTTATGGCTGTGTGTACTCCACAGCTAAATTCTCCTCGGGATAAACTGAAATAGAGGCTGAAGCATTGGCTGGAAGTGTACCTAAAAATAAGATGACCACTTAATTTAACACAAAGAGAAACTTTTTTATTTTAATCACTCAGGAAAGTAGGTTATTAAGGAGGATAACGTGTCTGTTAAGGAGGATAACTTGTCGGGAAGACTAAGATGCATGAAGAATATTGACAAAAAAACCTTTTATTGGATTTTATGTTGTACCACAGATTATATCTTCCATTAGATATCATATCAACAAAAGCAGCAAACATGGCATCCACCATTACCCAATTTTATTTTTCTGCCTTATTTTTCTCACCTCTTACGTACGCTACCAAAATGAAATACAAAAATTGCCTTGTAGTTTCAGCAATTTCCACACTGACACCTGAGGCTCCTTCAAATGCGCCGAGAGACGCAGCCTTTTTTTTCCTGAATTTGAAGGATCCGAAGGCAGTATCCTTCATGGCCCAACCTACCCCAAGATGCATTGCGTGCAAGATAATATGGCGTCCACAAACGTACCGTCAACAGCAGCCGAGCAGGATAATACTTTTAAATGTAAGTATTGGGTTTCAACTCACTCAAAAAGCTAACGATACAAATGTTAAAAAAGCAAGGGGGTTAAAAACCTTAAACCTCAGCTGTAGCTGCCAAGGTTGCTACACAAACAGGAAATCCTCCGAAGACCAGACCGTCTCATTTAACAGCACTTGGTTCGGCCTTTGCAGTCTATGAAGGCTGCGCTATCGTAGACCGCGTCCTTAGAAGGATGCGGCCCCTAAATTGAGACACAGCTACAGTCTTCATCAGTGGATGGAGTTTGCTCAGTTGTCATGATGAAATCCTAAAAGTGTTATGGATGAAATCATAACAGCTACTGAGCGCACGCAACAGATACATCTCCATGGCAACAACACGTGGAACAAACTTCATCCGCTAATGAAGACAGTGATACGTTTGAAAGCTTCAGAAAAAGCACGGAAATGAATCATATGCTGGGATCGTTTTCTCAAACTATTACTATATTTCCCAGGCCGAGAATGAAGTTTAATGCATAAAAATGAAGGTGTTATTGGTTACCTCTTCACGAAACCTTGGAATCTTACCACATCCTCAAATACAATATAGAAAAAGGTCCTAGAAGCTCATTGCATTCTTGCTTTTGAAAAACATTCAGCAAAGTGCTTGGGTAACAAGTACTTTTTCCACAATGCTGCAGTTTATTCTTATCACGCCCATTGAGTAGATCAAGCAGCGTTGAAGTGTACGATTTTGAAAAGAGATTCTGTTGTACTCCTTATTGATCCACCTGCTGTGTTTATTTAAATACCTAAAAATATGATTTGTGGCAGTGCTGTAGACTAGAAGAAGAACCTTGTTATTTTCACAGTCAGTGCTCTAAAAGCATAAAGAGAATAATTAAAAACACACTGCCTTCCAAATATATCACTTTATGTACAAGACGATCTTGGCTTTAATCTAAATCCTCTAAATTCAGAACTTTTCAGAGATGATTCACAACCACATTCTTCTATCTGAAAAACCAGAAAGGGAAATGTAACTCTTTGAATGTTTTTTCTCGGTGAAATGTCATCATTTGATGTGTGATCTGGCCCGATCCCTGAGATCTGTACACTGACTGTACCTCCTTTGTGCTGTCAAAGGGCAAAACATCAATTCATTGCCTTGTGACACTTGGAGCAGCACTTTGTTATAGTTTAACTAGACACACAGAAACTCCAACACACATCCGGAGACTCATAATTTGTGTTCCTGGAAGACTTTGGTTCGTGTGCTCTGCCTTCAAGAACCGTTTGAACAGCTACAACTCTGCTCGGTGACAAGTCCGCAGACGGAGACGCAGGTGCTGGTTCCCGTTTTTTATGTGGTTTCCAAACAACCTTGGCTTGCCAACGGTGCCACATAAAAACATTGAGGGAGTCATCACTCTCCCAGTGGTTTGATGGATGGAAAGATAGATGGGCTGACAGATGACTACATAGGTAGCGGCGATAAGATCAGTGTCATTTTATACGCCGGGGAGATGAAACAGAGAGAGAGGGGGAGATAGAGGGAGTAGCTCGGAGAGGGCTTCATCATAAATATTACTAATTCATTTCCCTGGAGGGCGAGGCTGTAACAGAGAGAGTGTGAATGAGAGGAGATAGAAAGAGAGAAAGAGGAGGTGTGTGCAAGGGAATGTGCGTCTTCCTGTGTGTGTCTATTTTGCGCTTAAGTGTGTTTTTTTTTTTTCCTGAAAGAGAAAAAAGGGAAAGATGGAGTCGCTAAGAAAGGTGCGATAAAGTTGTCAGAAGAGTGAGCCAAAGTAAGAAGGAACGAAGAGGGAGTGGGTGAGAAGAGACTCCGAGAACATAGAGGAAACCCACAGAGAGACGCAGGAGACAAACGTACAAGAAAGGGAGCGGGGGAGTGAATGAAAAGGAGGAAGTCAGGAGGGATAATCAGGGTATTATGTCCTTTAGTGAGAATGAGATGCAAAAAAAAAAAATAAATAAAAAGGCGAAGAGGAGTACAGACAACAAAGAGGGATGAGTGGGTGAGCTAAAAGAGCATTCCCTGATTGGCATAATGGCTTAACCTTGCATGTTTTCTTTATCTGTGGCACAAGCTTCTTCTGCAGCTGTTGGAATCTACCTTTATGGTTTTTTGCCTCTGATACATGCACACGCATTTGGGTCACACACACACATTCGTGCACACTTGCATGATCAGTCAGAGGTGAGGAGACAGGTAGACAGAGAGGTGACAGACTTTGTCATCTCTTGTCAGGCCCAGAGACACACATACATTCTCACACACACACACACACACACACACACACACACACACACTCATTCCTGACTCCCACTCTCTCAGTGTGTGCTCTTCACACACCCGGTACCCTCGTGTCCCTTATCACACTCGCTCCCATCTGTTCCTATTCCAACACCCTCAGCACACAATCATTTTTAGTCCGCGTGGCAGACAGTGTCTGTGCTGAGAATTCCCACTTGTCAAACCATCCACTTTCACAATCTCATCATAAACTACTGTAGCTATTGTTAATGAACATTTGTGTTCACCGCCAAGAAACCGTTTCCATTCCTGGGGTTAATATTGGCCACCGAAGTTTCTTCAAATACTGTTCTTGAATTATGAATAATGGGTTATGCAATATTAATGCTTAAAATAATGTTAATAGAACATGAGGGAAGGACTGGAAGTTGCCTTTTTTTGTGTTTTCATACTTCTTTCTATATAACAATGGCACGCTTAGGCACACAAAAAATGTGGAATAAAAATTGCCTATGTAGAGCGAGTAGCCACCAGTGCTGGCATCAGCCTACATCACTTGCTGTTATATCCTGTTTAGCAGTCGCATCACATTCAGTAAAATCTAATGCATATCGAAAATAGCTTGTGTCCTATTCAATAGGGCATTGATAATGAATTTAGTTAAATGGCATGACTAATGTGCATTTTCGGACTAGTAATGGGCTCATCAGAGTTGAGGGACGCACGCGTACAGGCCAATCCGGTCCAACGCGGTCGCCCACGTCCTGTCGCCCCGTCCAATGATCGCCACCCACGCGCTGACGTCTCCCATTGTTTGGACTGGCACGATAACGACGGTGAAGCCGGCACTCTTTAGAATGCATGAAAGCGAGTCCTGGGGGCAAGTTCACCAAAGCGTGAAGGAGGGAGGAGGGAGACGACAGGATGGAGGGATAGAGATGGGGGTCCGGAAAGAAAGGAGAGGAGTAAAGCTAATGGCTTAATGGCGACAGTGATAATCGGGCTAGCTGAAAATCACGTCGTCTCACACAGAGCTGAATGGGGAATGAAGCAGGTTGTCAGTGTTGTGTTTAGAGGCCGTGATGCAGACAGATGTGTCTCTTTCTGTTTATGCATGCAGACATTTTTCTGTACATGAACATGAAAGGAACAAATTAAGGGCTGGGTGGACTTTATGCGATATATTATTGACAACTGTGGCAGATTCTGTATGTTTAAAGACATCCTTGGAGAATTGCACACATGCACACCCTTTGCATACTCGCATGTACAGTCTCACATACAGTACATACGCTAAATCTGTATATGCAGCCTGCTCAGGGAGGGGGAGAGATAGCACTGAGGCATGAAAAGCCTTTCCTGAAATGGCTCCCTCATATCACACCGCACAATTAGGCCTGCCATCGCAGTGCCTTTGCCCTGGAGTCAATGGTGGCACAGTACAGAGCTCTGCTTGGATAGATTCCTCCAGGCTTTTATCCTGCGTGGGTATGAATGCTGATGCAGCCCACTAACTGTATTGTGTGTGTGTGTGTGTGTGTCCAGCGGGTGCACGAGTGTTGAAGTAGCAGGGTCAGTCAGCCTCGTGGGTAGTGGCTTTTTGTTCTCTTCCCCCTCTCGTGCTCTCTTGTTCTCCTGCACATATACATGCACAAACAAATGAGGCTTTACACAGACATTAGAGCCACATCAAATTGCCCGGCTCTTGTGAGGAATCCGCGGGCAGCGCATCCCCTGATGAGCTTTTCTTCCACAATCCCGTGCAGCCAAAAGAGCCTGTGAGGAGAGATTCATCGCGCAGTAATCGCCCTATACAACACAAGGTTTCCGGTAGACCTACACGCAGGCAATCCGGGCCTTACGGAAACCCAAGAGGGTCTTAAATTCTCCACACTCAGAGAATTTCCATTCTCACAACTTTTCCTGCCATCACAGAGGAAAAACAGGGACATTTAAAACTTCATTAAACCCCGCAAACAGAGCACATTTGTGTTCCTGTTTCTTTTTCTTTTCCCGGTGTATAAGCTTGGGCTTCTGTGGAAATTAGGTGAATCCATCACACTTTCTCCGGCGCTGCCCGGGTCCTTTTTCTTGTAGAGAACACACAGGAAAGGCGGGAGACAGGGCGCAAAGAGACTGCCTTGACAATTTTTTATTTTTTTGCGTTACTTTTTCATCTGACCTGGCAGTGTGCCCCCTCATGCAGAATAATAGGAGCTAAAGCCATTCTCTTTTTGCCAAGCCATCAGCGAGCCATGGAGAGCCGGGGAAGAGAAGGTGATTTCCATGTTAATGGGAACCTTCCCGGCAGCGTCGAAACCTTTCTCTCTTCTTCCTCCCTTCCATCACTCCTTCCTTGCTTCCTGTCTGTTTGTGCTTACCTACCTCTACCTGCTGTCGTCCCCGAGCACTCAATCCTTCTGCTGTTGTCTTGCAACGCTACCTTTCACCTCTCAGCCTCTGTTTACTTCTCCTTTCCTCTCTCGCGCTCTCTTTCTCTCTGTCTAGCTTGATGAATGGAGTCGTTGGACTGTGAGCGGCACATCCTCAACGGGGGGTGGCGGGCCATTGCTAGCTGTCTCACATCAGTGTGTGTTTGGGTGTGTTTTTCCCCCCCCTTTCTTTCAGTTTGCCTGCCTCTCGTGTTGGTATACACGAGTGCAAATCCTGTTTCAAACTCGAGCCCATCAAAATGGATCCTTGGAAAGAAGTTGGACAGAGAAGAACACTCTTTGAAAGTCTCTTAAAATCCCTTATCCCCTGCCACTGAGGAACTACACTGATGTCCACTCGGCTGAACATGTACAATCCCCACCTAACCCTCTGAGGATCCCTGAGCAACCAACTGAACATGCCCCCTGAGGTCTTTGCATCCCCTCCTGCCCTCTCCGCACTCTTGACCCTGTTCTCCCCAGGGCTCCTCGAAACACAGCTGGAAATGGGCCAGCACGTCATCTTCCCCGAGATATGCTTAGTAGCGCCATCCACTATACGGTCTCTGTCAGAAAAACGGCAGTGGGTAAACTACTCTGCCGTGGGGGTGCAAAATGAATCGCCTCTCGCCACTCTCATCCCTTATACATAAAGGCTGGCAAGGCCAAACTGAGTGCTGCTCCGAGAGTTTACGGCATTCTTATAAATCATAAATATACCTCAGCGTATTGGGTAAACAGATGATAATTCTGTGAGGTATAAAGTAAACTTTGGGGGATGCAGAGAGACAGACAGGATGTCAAAATGGACCCTGCAGGGCCTTGTGGGAATCTGTGGCCTCCAGCTGTTTTAAACAGGTTACAATTAAGCAGGAGCAGCTTGTTGTTTCATGTAAATGAACAAAACTTTTGGAATGAGAACTGCAAGGGTAAGGAAGGGTGATGGCGACAAAAACAAGGATAGACACTGTAGGAAGACAGAAGGCCTGTCCTGAACACAACCTCATATAGGAGGAGTAAACAAGCTCCGAACTATTCATTGTTGCACCGACTTGAAGGAGGGAGAGGAAACATCCACGATGTAGCTTCAAATAAAAATGTCTGTCTATATTTTTTTCTGTAAGTAGTGTTTTTCTCTCCACTAACATTGTCGAAGGTGTGCACCTGCACTGTCATTGTTTTTTTCCAGAACTGTGCGAAGGCTCCCGTGTGGTTTAGCACATTGTAACTGCTGCACTTGCAATTATGGGTTCAATTCTCACCAGGCTCATTTTGCTACAGCGTGTGAATGCAGAGTACACTGCTTTGCATAAAACACGCTAAACGGCACAGAGGGGAAGGCTAGTTTCCAAAAGTAATCTGTTACACATAAACTGTTTCAAATATATTTCTCTATTCATGCAAATAACATATTTATTCAGCTCACAATCTGTAAATCTATATTCATAGTGTCATCAACATCTGCCACCATCATCAGCTGATATTTTAAGATGTATAAAATGATAATAATTGCAATAAAAACACCAGTTTAACTTAACTCTCCTGGGCAGTGCAACAACCAGTTATCTTCTAGTTCTATTTAAGTTATCTGAAGACCTATCACTGTAACTCCAATGCACTGCAGTTACTATTTTATTAAGATCAGATTAATGTGATCTCAATCATTCTTCTACAGTCATATATTTGATTCTCTGTTCTTCACTGATCATCTTCTCTTCTCTTCTCTTCTCTTGTCATGGATGTGGGCTCTTATTCATCAGTTGAGTAGGAAATAAGTGTTGACTGACCAAAACACCTCTGAGTGACTCATTCTTTACTCCTATCTTTAGGACTTGGAGTAAAAGCATTTCATCAACTTTCTCAATTCAGGAAATGACTTCTGTCTCTGCTGATCTTAAGTGGAGCTGTGTAAGTGTCCAGACCCATTAGGAGCTGCCAGGAGATGGCCTTTAGACAGACACATTCAGAGGGAAGTAGGAGGGAGAAGGGAGGAGGGATATTAATGTAATTTCAGACAGTGAGATTATTAAGAGATACCTTTGTTGCAAATATCAATACATTTTTTACTGATCTTGAGCAGGATGCAAAATAAAGTGCACACACTCTCTCCGCAAAAACCAGGGACCTCGCAACCTCACGGTGACAGGGAAAATGTAGCTTTGCAACACTACAGCTTTGTCACAACCACAAAAGAAACAAATCTAGCCGTGATCGCTCATGCAGCTTTTCAGATAACATGCAGATTTATTCATTTCTCCACCACTCAGTGTGAATTCACGGAAAACCAAGCTGCATTATATTTAAGATATATGTTCACATTGTTACGCTATATTTCTCACAACTGTGTGACATTACAGAAATATAAATCATCTGTAAGGAGGACCACCTGTAAGGGCACATAACAGGAGGTATAGTGTTGAATGTTATTGCACAATACAGGCGAGACGTGGCTCTAATATAGGCACTGTCAAACAATGAAGACACAAAAATCACAATTCTAAATTGCTTATACATTTATTGTAAACAGTATAAAATGCCTTATTGGTAAATGTCACTGTGATATTTAAACTATTCATTCGTTTTTGCATCAAATCTTTGTGTATAAGGTGGTGCAGTGTCAGTGGTTAGCACTGCCGCCTCATGACGAGAAGGTTCTGGGTTTGAACCCACCTGTAGACATGTAGGTTAGGTTATTTGTGACTCTATACTGCCCCGTAGGTGGGAATGTGAATGGCTGTCTCTCTATATATGTCAGCCCTGTGACAGACTGGCGACCTGTCCAGGGTGTACCCCGCCTCTCGCCCAATGTGAGCTGGGATTGGCTCCAGCCCCCTGTGTCCCTGCAAAGGATAAACAGGCATAGATCATGGAGAGGGAGATCTAACTTCCATAACTTAGTTACCTAGATTAGTTACCTACACATAAAAATGTTGCTATTTTCCGCATTTTTAAACGTTTCCACTGTTTAATATGTCAAAATGCAACTGCCAGGAAAACTACAACATGTTAGCATAATTTATAGTGTCATAAAACTGTGACATCACATTCTCTTCCCGGAGTAGTCTTTCACTGTCAGTGTAGGAAGCTTCATAAATAACTCTTCGTAAGTCCTACTCTGAGGTAGGAGTGTTTTAAGTCCTAGGTTAACTTTCAGCGCAATAGAGTGCTGCAGGAATGAGTCCTAATCGAAGTCAATGGGTTTCTGAATGGGTTTCTTGTTAGATGCCTGAATTAAGAGATTTTTATGTTCTACAACATAAAATACGTCAGTGAATACCCCATATGTGAATTTTGAAGCTTTTACGTGTCTTAAAAAAGGTGGTTGCTAACAAGTGGCTAAATGAGACTACAGAGGTTGTCGGGGACATTAAACGTCATCATGCTGAACACAGAAACTCATCTACTCACTCGTCCGCCTTTACAGCCTCGTTGTGTTTATACTCGCACTCTTGTAAACTATTCTAACTCAAACTTTCCAAAGGCTTCTAGCTTAGTGGTGGTGACGTTGAAGTCATGTGACCGTGGTTTAGTTTGTGTATAGCATTTTACTTCTGGTGATTGTATTTACGCTTCAAAAATCATAAAAATGGTATTCTTTTGTGAAGATGATCTTGCTGACAAAACGTGTAAGTATCATAAACTTTTGTTTGCCACAGAGATCATTTTCTGCAATAATCCAAAATCCAATGGAAAAATCCCACTGGCTTTTTATCGAGGGAACCAGGGCGATGCTAACTTCTGGGATGGCCTACACAGATACGTCATCCCTGCAGCACTCTATTCCTAGGTGTGATTCTGAGACGCTTGGTAAATAAGGGCCCTGATTGCATTTCCCAAGCCCACTGGCATTGCATAATGTATTCAATCAGTGTAAATCACTTTGCACAAACAAATATTCTATTTGGTCTTACTGAATTCTTTTTGGTTCTTCTCTTTCAGCTTCTCCTTCTTCAAAAACACACAGTGTTGTCACAAATTGATGCTTTTTGTCTCAAGAGGAAGCATTTCTCATCTCAACAAAGCCTTGTCCAGACTGCAGCCTGCCTTCAGGCCTGGACAACGCCTTGTGTTAATTAAACCCGACCTCTGGATTTGCAGCACATTCTGGGGGGAAAAAAGTGTTTTGGTTCCCCTAAAAATGCTTTGACTAATTTCATCCGGCTCTAATGCTCAGCTGTAGTTGCAAAGAGTAATAATGATTACGGTGATAACCTAAACAATTAGGTAATAGGCAATCATTTCCAATAATTGTTATTCTCTAATTAAGTTTTACATCTTCAGAGCCCAAATAAGAGATGGAGGAAATGAAATGAAAGGAGAAACTAATTAAAATGGAGGTGGCTAATACCAGCTCGCTTTTTATCCTTTTATTTTCTCCATCCCTCTGTTTCTCTTGCTCTGTATTAATATTTAATCTAAAGTTCAGCGCTTTCTGCTTCAATAGACAGTAAAATCACTGCTGGAAACATTGCTCTCAGTCACATCTCTCTCTCTCTCTTTCTTTTTCTCCCTTTCACTCACAGTCCTCCTCCGTTCGCTCTCAGCCCCGTGTCACATTTCTCTCGTTTTCTTTCTCCCCTTGCCTTGAGCTCTCGCCGTACATTTCTCTGTTTCTCTCACAATATCTCGCAGGTGGAGGCGAATGTCAGCGGCAAGTCTAACTGGTTTTAGCCAGCCCCAAACTGTACCCCCTCTCAGTCACATCAGTCAGTCATTCAGCCAACCGGCCTGCCACTTTTACCTCATTTTATCATTTTGTCAGTGCGCTCTAGCGATGTTACGTTTTGCAAACGATCCAATTCTTTTCAACAGCTCTTTGGTACGAACGAAGGGAACCGAGTCGTACTTGGTGAGAGCCGTTCTTTTTATCTTTGTGCCCAAATTTCATTGCCTGACCTAAATCCACTCCCCTTTACGTGAACAGTGAGAAGCAGCCAGTCAGTGTTGCATGAATTGCATTCAAGGCAAGGCAACTTTATTTACAGAACACATTTCATACAGAGGGTCAATTCAAAGTAGTATATTCACTGACAAAGCAGAGGGATATGGTGTCACCTTGTGTAATGTTTACAATGCAGATCACTGACATTAGGTCTGGCAATACGAGTCATTTAGTGCTGCTAAACCTAGTCCACACATGCCAAATGAAATTATATTGGTGGGCTGTTTGAATCGGATCCAAATCTTACCCTATTATTATTCTAGTGATTATTTTGCAGGTAAACCTACTAACCCCCACACCCAAAAAAAAAAAAGCAACATATAAAAAAGAATGATGAAAGGAAAGGAACGGAGCCATAAGATCCTGCTCCCTTCAAATAGCCGTGATTCACATCACTAGTGCGCTCCAGAGTCAGTCAATGTAAAGCTTTTTAGCCACTTTATATCATGGGAGGGCTGGAGCTGGTGCACGCGTTCTCTTGGTAATCTTGCTGCTGGATTTCATTTTAACTGAATGTACAGTGTGTGACTGTCGCAGGAAGCTGCATTATATAAGTGACCAGTACATTTCTGCTTTTTTTAAACTCCTGCCCTGAAAGGAACCGCCATTGATTCAGGATTGACGTGGGGCAGCAGACTCAACATTGTTTAGCACTGTTTGCACTTAGGCACCTGGGTGCGCCCACGCCAGCATGCAAGTACAGGCATTCACATACTAATGGACTAATGGACACACACACACACACACACACACACACACTCAGGCATACCCTGCCTTTTCCTCCTACTCCATATGGCATTAGAACAGAGCTCAGTAATGGCTAATGGCCTATCTCTCTGAACAAGGCGAGTTAAACAGCAACATGCAGTATTTTATACCGCTTGCCCTGGAGACTGTGAAGGAAAAGATCTACAGTGTTTCATTATTAACCCCATTACCACAAGAGATAGAGGGCGTCACTTTCACGTTCGCTCCCACTGCATGCAGTCTAATTTAACCCTGTAGTGGTTTGGGAAGAATAAAAATTCCGCCTAGGCAGCAAATGCTGCTCCATGTTCACGTGTTCATCCCTGCTTCAGCTATCACTCCCTCTCTCTGCCTCTAATACTCGTGATGATGCCTAAATCACACTCTCCCCCCGCCTTGATCCTCCCTTCCGTCTCTCTGGCCTTTTCCCTTAAGCCCTCTTGAGTATGAGTGCCCGTGTGATGGACTTCCCCCCTTAAACAGATGCAGATTTTATTCAGGCTATTTTCAAAACCAGTGCGTGCGCTTTAGCCAGCTAGACATTTTTTTAATGACTCCCCTAACTCGATGCCTTCCACCACCGCCATCACAAGAAACACTCCGCCTCTGCTTCAGATAAGATGTGGCGGAGTCACATACTCTTATTTTTTCATTCCCACTCAACCCTCCCCTTTCCTCCCCTCTCCTCTCCTCTGCAAGTGCTTTTACAGCACAGGCCCCGGTCCACACTTCTTCAAAAAGTGGTTCCCTGCTGGGTTTTCGCCCTCTGCATCCTTCTCTTCCCCACCCTCTCTGTCCCTCTCCTGTTGCATCTTTCATTTCGCATTTATCTGTCCTTTTACACTCGCCCCCACTTCTTTCAGATCGTCCCCAGTCCACCTCCCCTCTCCATGAAGCAGTTTGTCAATTTCAACTCTTTTCCTTTTTGTCCCCTAACCCTATATGGTCCTTCTCAGGGCCTTTTCCTTAATCTGGCTAAAGCGTGATTTAATTTAGTGTAATGTTCTCATTGGAAAGGGCTGAATCTCACCTGTCTTCATGTGTGAGATGTCCGAATGTAGGAAGGATATGACCCGACCAAAAATATCTGATGCAAATGTCGAAGTTGTGAAGATACTTATCCCAGTTTGTGTTGACTTTCGTTCTTGTCTTGTTCATCAGTTTTGTTTAACTTATCATATCTAATACAACCGCAAAATGGGATTTTTTTAAACCACAAAATCCTGGGAGTGCTTGTTTTGTAGGAGACAGGAGACAGTAAATGACTTACTTAGTCTACCTAAATTGTCCATTTCGCCACTCTCTGAACTTATTGTTTTGTCACTGTTTGTTGGCAAAAATGGCACAAAATGTTGTCACTTTTATTTCATTGTTGTTCGTTATTCATTTAAAAAAATCTTTTATAGGGGGGCCCTAAACAACTGCTTATATCGCTTAATGGGTAGAGCCGGCTCTGCTCACCAACTGTCATTTCACTTCATTTCCAACTAATCCCCCCCTGCTAGCGTGGCGCTATTCATCCAATCACCTGCAAAAAAACTGGCAGTCCCCGACAAATTGTTACGTCCCTTAGTGGACTCCAGTTTGTCAACAGCCATGGGGAACCAGAACAGGCTGATATGGACAAGGGGGGACAGAGACGTGTGTCCTCTTGTCTGTGAAGTAGTGCCCAAATACAGCACAGGAGGGCTTTCTGTCTTCTCTCCGTGGCACAATTATGGCCAGCTCAGTGGGGAGCACCCATATTAGTAAGACATGAAGCATTGAACCGGCGCGCCCATGCTGTTCCCTCACAGCCCGCTCTAATGGCTTTACCTGTGCGAACAAAGGCAGAGGACAGATCCCAGCCACTCTCTGCTTTCATGTGATGTGTGAGTTTATCAGGGACCTGTGCTGCTTTTTTGAGGTTCTTTATGTGCAGAATGAGCTGGGAATCTCTCCCTGCCACTCACCATTTCACTACCCCCCCCCCCCCCCCCCAGTCCATCACAGGTGGAAATGATGTATGACTTGTGTTGCCAGCTGCTCTCCCGTGTGAGCAGAAAGCTGATAATGACTAGGTCTAGCCTACTTTGCCGGCATCACACCCCCTTTGTCACTCTCCTCGTGAACGCTCCCTGGGTGTGACAAATGTGTATGAGAGAGAGCGAGGCTGGAGCATTTCACTCTGTGGCTCTGTGTGTGTGTGTGTGTGTGTGAGAGATCCCATGACAGGGACTGTTGTGTCGGCGTAGGCGTGCCTTGCCCTGCTTTCACTGTACAATAGCACAGATCAATAGAAACCGCAGTCTCCGACTTGTAAATAACTTTCCTAATTTGCTGTCTCATTAGCAACATCCCTGTTTCTGTTCGAGTTGTCTCTGTCTCAGCCTTCTGGTGCTGTGTCAGTCCCAGATGGTAGGCTTGGTAGTCACGCCACATAAACTGGCATTTAGTGTTGATTCACTGGCACATGCTGTCCCTTTCAGTGGGCAGACCCCTGCACGTGGGCGTTGGCATAGAATATATTTACTTAAGAGACTGTTACGTGACACTCAATGCTTTCTTATGTTGTATCATGTATTACACAGGGTTTCCACGGTCATGAAATTCGTGGAAATGGGGTAAAATATTATCTGAATATTCATTGGTAAAAATGTGTGGGGACCCTGATTATAAACTAGTTTTAAGATGTTTGGGATCAATAATGTTTTCTTCTAGCAGGTAGTACAATAAATTAACAAATGTATTTGGACAGCCAAGTATTACACTCATAAGTGAAGTGATAAGTGAAGAGCATTAGCGAGGTCGGGCTCTGATGGCTTTTGATAAGTCCCGTCTCACAGTAGATGTTCTAATTCATCCCAAAGCTGTTGGATGGGGATGAGGTCAGGCCAGTCAGGCTCTTCCACACCAAACTCAGACAACCACTTCTTCACGGACCTGGCTGTGTGCCGTGTAGAAACAGGAAAGGGCCGAACACAAACTGCTGCCACAGAGCTGGAAGCACACTATTGTCTAAGATTCCCTTTTATTAAAAACAGCTAAAAGTATGTCCACATACTTTTATATAGTGTCATTTTAATGATTTAATTTTAAACATCACATCAATAACAGAAAAACACCAAGTCCCTGCTAAAGACAAACAGCAGGCCATCTCGAACGAGCCTATTAACATCCGGCGCCGCATAATTACGTAGCCTAGTGTAAGTGCAGGCAGATTCACTTAGCACTGCGGTTGTCTTTTCCTAAGTCCTTATGAATTCTCCTTCACACCCTTTCTCGACTTCATGACGTTTTCCATCGAGGTCAAGGAAAAGTGTTTAGGAAATGACAAAGGACGTAATTGTTTTGACTATCGACTGCAGCCCAGGATCTTTTTCTAACCTTAACCTTAAGTGCTTTGAGTGCCTAAACAAAACCATAAAAAACGTGTCATGCATTAGTTGCTGTGAGCGGATATCATATTGCAAGAGCGAATATCGTTGGAGGAAAACAAATGAAATACGTTGTTAATGAACATTTAGCATATACAGTATGTTCATAAACATTTTGCAACTTGGCCGATACCTTAATCAAAAAAGTTTTCTCATTATGTTGGTAAAACATTGACAAGGCAGCATTATATTTCTCTCAAAACATATTTGCTGTTGCAAATTAGCAGTTTTATGACACAGAGCTGCATGAGACGTTGTCTCTTACAGGCTTGAAATGATTTTCGCTTCAGTGGGTTTGATCAAGCTGAAGAATACCGTTTGGTGTTTGTGTTCACTCTCAAGAACTGGAGCCAACTTATCCCATTTTTAAAATATAAGAATGTAGGGAAATTGACAGTTTTGGTGATTGGAAGAGAAAGAAAAAATAATGAAGAGTATTCACAGAGAGCAAAAATGATATAATAACATTAATTCAGAGACACAAAGTGTG
The DNA here is from genome assembly GCA_008360985.2 of Macquaria ambigua. Taxonomy (NCBI): domain Eukaryota; kingdom Metazoa; phylum Chordata; class Actinopteri; order Centrarchiformes; family Percichthyidae; genus Macquaria; species Macquaria ambigua. Next base: position 169,214 of record VMKM01000312.1, read on the forward strand.
ATGAATAATGAGTAATTCATTCCTACTTATGAATACCAGCACTGTGGGAGTTCATTTTATGTCTAACTGTGAAGTTGGATGGAGGCGGTGCTCATGGGCTATAGTACTTTTAAGTAACGTTAAATCACTTGTTCCTGGGGTTTTTTTCCTTTCAGAAAGTAGCTATTAGTCTATAAGTTATGGTAAGTGCATTGAAACCAGCCATTACATCCTGTACATTATACTTAAAGCAGTAGGAAACACTCCTTGAGAGCATCTTGCACCTTGAGTAAATTGTAGAAGGAGGAAGTTGTTCACCTGGAGGTAAATGAAGTAAAGTAAAAAAAGAAAAAAGAAGCAGCCTGGAGAGAAGCATATGGTAATGGGGCCAATTCATGGCCCTTTAGAGCCATAAGGCCGGCAGTGAGCTTAATGCTGCTGTCACACTGACTGCTTGTAATGTGTGCAGAGGAAACACTGTGGCGCTAGCTAGCAGCTAACCACTTAAGCATATTTAACGATGAAAAACAAATCCCATTTGAATGTCAGCGGTGAATTTGTGTCATTTGTGCTGTTATGTAATGTCCATTAAGAATCGGTTGGCAAAACCTCCCAGCCATCACAGCAGCAGCCACAGAAGGGAAACACTAATAAACCAATAATACGTTTGATTTGTATAGTATATTTCAGAAGAGAATTCCCCTCAGACAATAAAACAGCAATTAATAGAAGCCAATCAGGTAAACATGGAGATCATAGCTGGGAAACAACATTATTATAAAAGGCAGCTTATTGAAAGATGTAGAACTATTTGATTCACTGTGGTTTCCTCGTGATCAAGAAGGAATTTGGTCTAATCCAATCAAATCCATCTTGGCTGTTGTATTGCAAATATACTGACTCTATACTGATTCTGATCCTGTTCAGTATGAAACACCACTAAATAGCTTATCTCACAGATGGATGTCCTTATTGCGAGGGTGACACTTTGTTTCAGTGGGAATTTATAGTGGTGTTCAGTTTGTGCTGTGTGCAGACAATAGAGTCAATAACTTGAAGTGACTTCCAGACAAGAAGCAAATGAATAAAGTGTAGCAGGAATAAGAACCAGTTGTTGTTGTTAATTCTGATTTGCTTTACTTTGCCGATTTTCTAGATTTTCTCCAGATATCTGTCGTAGTGTGCATCAATATAGTGATCAACACATTCTAATACTCAAAGGTTCTAGTTAACTCTACATGTAATATTCTAAAAAACTGATAAGAAGAAAACTACCAAGGAAATGAAGACTGTCCTCACCAGAAAAACGACAGCATTGATCTTTTAGACAAACACTCAAAAATACCAATATTTATGTTTTCCTGACTTTCAGTCACGCAAATAGCTTGATGTTCTTGTATAGCTGCCAGACCTCTTACAACCTGTCCACACAGGCTTCAGTCCTTCGTCAGGGTCTACAGTGAATGTGTTCAGGCACAGTACTGAGAGTAGGTTTTTTGGCAGCACTCAGAGCCCACACACGCTTAAAACAGAAGAAAATAGACTTCACGGGTCACGGTAAAACATGTTATGTTGACCTCTGTATTGATTAAAACAGAGGCGTATCTGTTCCGTCAGATGTACGTGAGATGGACGACTGAAAACCGCGTCCTCCTGTGTAGACAAATCTTTAGGGAAAAGGTTGGGTGTACAAAGAAGGCGGGGGGAACCTCAGTATTTCTAAAACGTTAGCTATTTAATAGCTTAACAAAACTTCACCAAAACATACCCATACAGGTGAAAATTGACTCATCTTTGTAATGGTACTGACAAATAACCTGTTTTGTCCTTCAGGATGGACGACTTGTTGGAGTGAGAAACCCCTGTTTGCTTTTAGAATTAATTATTCAGCCTACATTACAAATTCGACACCAGCAGACTTAAAAAGACAGCAATCAAACACCCTGAGTGATAACTTTTGGTCGCCGGTGCCACTTTGATGTCTGAACTGTAATCCTGATCCACAAAGTGAAATAACCGCACATGTTCTCTCGCTGTGATGTCGTCAGATTTACAGAATTCATCTGACTGCGTGTGTTGGCCCAGATACTGTCTTGTTGAAGTGCTGGCTATCTTTTATTCTGTCAACCCAATGTGTTTGCACGATGTTGTTCTCCCTCACATTTACAGGTCTATCTGATTCCCTTAGCTTTAGCCGAGCAGATAACAGCTCTGTTTGAATGAGCCTGTCTGTTCTGTGTGTGCGAGGCAAATAGTGATATCTTACCTTTTCCCTCGCTCAATTTCTAGCTTTCCTACCTTACTTATTCTTGTCAGGGTAGCCGGTGGCCGGTGTGTGTGTGTGTGTGTGTTAGATTGAAATAAAGTGGTAGGTGGATATCTGAATTGATATGTGATGTGTGTGTCAGTAATGCGAGTTCACAGATGTACCATGCTGTGTCTGGTATTTTCATCAGATATGTGCATCAGGTGAATCATACAAACAATTGGGGAGGACAGGAGGAAAACCAACCCACGGCGTCATGTTATTTTACCGCAAATTCTTAAAATAGCTTCAAAATCACAATAAATGGAACTAGAAAATAATATTTCATGCCAAATACCCAGGGAACAAAATTAGCACCAGCCATCAGCCAAATGCTAGTAAAGTATGCAAGTGGCAAGTAGATTTGCTTCACTCACCAGCCAAAAAAAACCCCAATGGTAATCTTTAATGAGTGGTTGGTAAAATTTGAACATTCACAAAAAAAGTATACAAGCATATACCCTTGTAAATCTCAGCTGTGACCATTGCGATGTCAATATTGTATTCTGGTTGCTTATTAGTTAGCATGAAAAAAATGAAGTTCTCAACCTTTAGTAACTTAAGGCCCACTTCTGATGGTTAAAAACTTTCCAAGGACCACCTTCCCAAATAAATGAGAAAAAAAACTATCACATTCCGGGTGCTTTGTGTTTAAGTGTCTCTGGAGCTTCGATGGTTTTAGCGCCTCACTTGACAGGATTTCACCACATTCAACACACGGTGCTTTGCACTGTCTGCCATTATGAATCCACATTTAATATATTCAGGCTCATATTTCTTCACCACACGCTTTGGAGCTTTTACTGGCGCAGGTTGTCTCCCACATCACTTTTTCGTTTCAAAAACAGATGCATTTTTGTGTCACTGCATCCGAGGGAACGTTAGCTAGCTAACAGCAGCGAAACACGTTAGTCTCTACCTGATGATGTGTCGTGATTGGCTGGTGATATTCAAATGTAACTGGTCATTGAAATTATGCATTTTAATTTGACGATTTTTTTATGTGAATCCTTGAGCACATTTAGATATAAAAATAACTAGCTTTGTAATGTACCAAAACATTAATTTTTTATTTCAATCTAACCATTTGGAAGTACCACTGCCTCCGCGGCCCACTAGATGGCGCTCTGAGGCCCACCATTGGTTGAGAATGGCTGTTATAAGAGATCCCGTCCTCCTCTGCCCCCCCGCCACCACTTCACACAGACTGCCCTTTCCCCTCTTGCCTGCCCTGCAGGTGTCGCTGTTGAAGCATTTTAATCAGAATTTCAATAATGGATTTTTTCCATAGAAAAGAGAAAAATACTTTCATAAATGATACTGAGATTTGGTAATGGTTATTTCAAGTATTTCCAGTTACTCTTTTTTTATATTTTGATCTCCTATAATATAAACTGCAAAGCCAGCAGAAGGACTCTAATGATGTGCTGCTTTAATGGGCCTAAACATGATGGCAGCACGCATGAAAGAGCCTGTTATCTTGGTTAATACTTGTTAGCAGGAGGAAGGAACGGACAACGTTTGTGATGAGTAGTTAGCTCATGTCATCAAGTTCAAATGTTTTGAGGGAAACAGCAGCTTTTTTTTCCTACCTGTAATCTTTGCTTTTTCTTTATCTCCTTTGTTCCTGTTTTTAATTTAGTTGTTTTTTACAGCAGGTTTTCTGGCCATATTTTACCTGGCTTTTAACAACAATCTCAATGCCGAGCGCTCAAACACAGACACTGCCTTTCTCTTCTTTTATCTCTCTCCTTCATCCTCTCAGACCAGTTAAATTGAATGTTGCCTTATCTGAATGGAATATTGTAAATATTGGCTCAGCACAGGTGGGGAACAGCTATTTGAAAACAGTTCAAAGGGACAAAATTAAATGTTTTACTGACAAATGAAGTGTATCAGCACATGAAATGACAAAGGCTGCCACCCTAAAATGTGCCGTCATGTGTCTCTCCCAGGCATGTGGTCCTTCTCCGTTTCCGAGCTGGCCATCCCGGGGGCCGAGATAGGGCGGATCTCTGCGACTGACGCCGACCTCGGCGACAACGCCAGGCTGGAATATACCATCCTGGAGGGGGAGACCGGGGACACGTTCAACATCACCGGAGTGAACCAAGAGGCGGTCATCACGCTCAACAAGGTGAGGGAGCGATGACAGAGACAGAGGAGTGGGCGGATGGAGGGAGGGATTGAAGAAGAGCGCGTATGAGGGGGAGGAAGAGGAGAGAATTTGGATGTCATGAGAGAGAAGAAAGCTAACAGCTAACATTTTGTGAAGGTAAAAGGAAGAAGGGCAGGAGAGGAAATGAGGAGAAGAACAGATGATGAGGGGGAGGTGATGACAGGTAACGTGGGCAGATTTTTGAGAGAGGAGTTTTGTTTTGTGTATGAGTCAAAGCAGAGCTAACAACATGTTGCCTAAGCCCATTAACCTGGAATTACCTGGAAATACACAAAGACACTGTGTAAGCCTATGAGACTTGACATGATTCATCTCTCAGCAGCCATCTCAGTGAGGATTTTAAAACAGGTGATTTAAATTCATCTCACCCCTTCTCTTTATTTCACTCCCATCAGATGAGTGTGTTTTGACGGGGTTTCGCATCCAAATGCAAATGTTTGCAGCGGCTGAGTGTAATTTGCAGCAAAAATTGTTTTGACCAGTGTTGAGGTGTTTTGACTGCTGCCTGCCTATCAGCAAAGGTTTTCCGTGCGGAGCATTTGCATGCACAGAAGGCTCTGCCTTTCCACCCTGAGTTCAGCTGCCTAATAGCTCCCTTTAGTGTAATGCTAGATTATTTCAATTTCAAACGGTCATTCCCTACGCTGCCTGTCGTCTCCAATAATCACATTCTTATGAAGATGTGTGTGCACGGTGGGAGGCGATGAGCGCTGACACCCGCTCATTACAAGTATGGCTTGTTAAAGTACACACGTGTCTGTGTCAGGCGAAGGACAGGGGCCTCAGCGCTCACATGTAATGTAGACTTAATAGGGAGGAGGGCCCGACTGAGATATGATGCTTTCATTTCAAATGAGCCCTACAGAAGTGCCTCAGACACTTCAATAAAAACACACATGTGTCTCCATTAATGCTGTCAGCCACCTCTCTGATCTATGTCAGTCATGAGAGTGTGTGCTAATGTGCTTGCTGTATATATGTATGCACTACACAGGGTGTTATATGCATGCAGATGATGCAAGAGTAGAGTGTGTGTGCACGCATGTGTGTTTGCTTGTATATCTAGAACATGTGTGTATCATGATGAGGCCGATCTATTTGTGTTTATTAAAGAGGTACTGCACACTTAAACATTTGAGCTGTAAACTAAATGATATGACTGTACTGTGATGAAACACATCAGTGCTGCTGTTAATATTGACATTCCTTACCAAATGTATAAAAATGTGCGTTTCATGGGTTTAAAATAGCTCAACACGGCATCTACTGTTTGAAATCAGCCCTGAACCTGTGAGGCCAATGTTGACATAGAGTCAACCGGTTGGGACCTGTCTACGTCATGAAATTTATGTAAAAAAAAAGACTCTAATCAGTGTCAGTCAGTCTCCTCCGTGTCCCCTGAGCCACACACTACGGAGCCACGAGGCCAGTGGTACATAGTGAAAAAGCGGCATCATTTGTTTTTGGAACAAAGCTGACTTTTCTGAGCTTTTGCACAGCGAATAAAGGCATCAACCAATCATGTTGTGCGGAACATACGTCACGTCACAGCTCCGGACCTGTTGATTGTTTGTGTTTCTCATCACCCTGTATTATATGACAAAGGACACAAAAAGTATAGAGACTGAACTCAAGGACAATGTGTGGAGCAGCACCGCCGGATGCAGGATAGTGAAGAGCTGATGTAGTTCACTTTTGGATGTAGTACAGTTGGTAGCAAGGCAACAGTGTGACAACAGGTTTGGCCCGTCATATTAATCAAATACGGCAGTCAGTCTGTAGCTTTTTACCTGCAGGGCACTGCAGTAACAGACACTGGAGCATACATATTAGAGTACACATAGGCTTTATATGAGTGCTCCAGATCTATCTATCTATCCATCCATTGCTGCCGGTATGAATAGTTTTGATATTCACAGACGAGTATTCCATATTTTCATATTGTTTTTTCATCAGCCTTCCAGTGTCAAACTCTGCACACTACGGCTCAAACATCCAAGTCACGTAACAATAAACAAAACACATTTTTGAGTGGAGCTGGACTTTAAAACGCAATAATCAATTAACCTACTAATTGTTTCAGCGCAAAATGTTGTCCTATTGAATAGATGATGAAGTCATCCTGTCTAATAGACTTCCTAGAACGCTGTATTTCACAGCTGTACAGTAAAAACTATATCTTCAAAATTTGGCAGGTTTTAATTTTTCCGATAACTTGAAGAAGTTGAACTCGTATTCCCATAAAATTCTTTGAAAACTGTTCAAAAAATGTTTCTGAAACCTTGTTTTCAGAGAATCTGCACAAAATCAACAGCAATTTGGCAAAATCTGTCATGAAAATTGTACTCAGAAGCCCGTATTAGTGAAGCCCCTGTGAGTTTTGTGTGTTTTTACTGGTGAGCACCTGAGTGCACAAGTATTTGTGTGTGTGTGTGTTCTTGAAGTCAGGAAGCCATGCATACCAGTGTACTGTATGTGCACGCAGAAGAGAGTGTGTGTGAATTTATCACCGTGTCAGTTCTCAGCCTTGGCTTTGTTGGATTCGTTAAAAACAATCCGCACCTGGAGGTGGTGTGTAGAGCAGGATTTCCAAGACCGGTTGGAGCTCCTTTGAAGAGAAGCAGAGAGGCAGGGAGAGGACTGGTTACGGTAAGAGATGCAAGAAGAAAGAAATCGAAGGCGAGGACCCAGGAATGATGGGAAAGAGTAGGGATGAAGAGGGAAAGAGAAGTACTGAGGGGGGAGTGTTAAAATGAGGTCCTGAGAGGCAGTGACAGCAGAGAGTGCAGTATAACAAGGGAGTAAGAGTATGAAGGCACCAGAGAAAGACATGCAAAGAGAGAGAGAGAGAGATGAAGAGACAGCAAGAGCTGCAAAATCAGTGACAGCCACAGAGAGAAATTAGCACAGCCAGAGACTGAGAGGCACAGGGAGGTAGAAATACCCATCCAGAAAGACAAAAATGAAAAAATATATAATAAAAGAGCTAAAATGGAAGGAAAAAAACTTTGAGGTAGAGACGGAGGCAGCATGGCAAAAACAAGACCGAATGAAGAAGTGAGAGCGGGGAGGAAAGAGGGAAAGAAAAAGAGCAACCTGCTGTGTGTAAAAGGAGAATCGATCCATTCAACATGTGCTGGGTGACTGGGAAAATGGGTGGGAAAATTACATGTAAACAAATACAATAAACACCTCCCACCCACAATATTCCTCCCACTGGATTCAGCCACAGCGATCTCACAGACAAACAAAACGTACAATTAGTGTTTCAACATGGCCTCCTTCGTGCTGTTTTGTGTTGCTGTAATCCCTCTGCAAAGGCACCAAGAGAGGCACAGACATAGATTTAGAGCAGGATTGCTGCTGTGGGTGAAATATCAAAACTGAAGACTAACAGGTAACATGTGGATTCACTCTGAATGCTTGCAAGCTGAGTAGAACATACAGCCATTCTCAGCATTCTCAGTGGTGGGCCTCAGAGCGCCATCTCTTTTTTTTTTTTTGTAATTTACAAAGCTAGCTATTTTTATATCTAAATGTGCTCAAGAATTCACAAAAATGTTTGAATATCACCAGCCAATCACGACACATCATCAGGTAGAGACGAATGTGTTTTGTCGCTGTTAGCTAACTAACGTTCCCTCGGATGCAGTGACACAAAATGCATCGTTTTTTGAAACGAAAAAGTGATGTGGGAGACAACCTGCGCCAGTAAAAGCTCCAAAGCGTGTGGTGAAGAAATATGAGCCTGAATACATGTGGATTCATAATGGCAGACAGAGCACCGTGTGTTGAATGTGGTGAAATCCTGAGACACTTAAACACGAAGCACCCAGGATGTTATGTTTTTTTTTTTCTCATTTATTTGGAAAGGTGGTCCTCGGGAATTTTTTAACAATCAGAAGTGGGCCTTAAGTTACAAAAGGTTGAGAACTCTGATCTATTGAATATATACAGATGCTGCTAGGCAGCATGCCAGAAGTCAGCTGTAGCCCTAGCAATACTGGTAGTAAAAGTGTGCTACAGTAAACTCTTCTCATGAATAAATAAGACCTGACTTGAATAGGTTAAAAGGGATTTAGCCTTTCAGAGAATCCATGCACAAGTAATGAGAAACATGTAAGATAGGCGACAACTAATAGAATTAAAACAAACAAAGCGTAAAATTAGTGCTAAGCTCCCCCCCCAAAATGAAATCAAATACATACCTGCAAACTAGTCGCTTTTTCCGCGAAATTCGCTGTTTTGAATCAAACTATGTCATTCACGTGAATCGTGTAGATCCAAAGAGTTTTTTTTTTAGGGGGGGGTCAAGTGGCCAGCGCAATTTCCCATAGACTGGAGTGAGAACAGAGACGTTTCAGAAAGCTGTTGTCACGTCGCGATCTTCTTCTCAATAAAACATCTTTGGTGAGACGTTTCGAGTCCTTTGGCCAATCAGAATCAAGATAACTGCATCGTCTTCTTTTCTATGGATGTATAAAGACTTTTCGTGGTACTACTACAATGGACACTAGTTTTGAGGTTAGTCTTGTTTGATGCCAATGACCAAATATGCTGTTTAACTAACTTAACGTTAGGTAACTAGTTGCTAAAGTAACGTTAACCTGCCAAATCAAGTTGAAGTGTGTCGTGATCATTTTTTCCTAACGTTACCCCATCAAATCTTTCCCAACCTGTTTATAATGGAAAGCTTGCCAGCTTGTTAGCACGTCAGCTAACGTTAACTTCAGTAAATTGTGTATTACAACCAGTCTATGATTACAACGTTACAACTCGGAATCAAAAGTTTGGGTAGGCTCTCACTGCATCCGTATTGTTATCTGATTTTAATGTCCGTCATTGTAAGTTAGGAGGAAAATAAAAACGAAAATGTAAGGAAACACCGGCTCTGACGGATCATTTAACCTTGACAGACGCAGTTGGGGTTAGCCTTAACAAACTTTTATGATAATGAAAAAGGAGGCCATGAAGCCAGCTGATAATATCTAGACAATTACTTTTCAGAATGAGAGAGCTTAAAGAGGAAGACACTATTTATGTAGTGCAGCTTGACTCAGGGCTGAGGTGCAGATGGAGCTGGGCCTGGCTAAAGGTTGAGGTGAAAACGGAGGTGAAGGGAGTCCAGCACAGCTTCCCGCTGTCACAGTATTTAAAGAAAATTGATAAAGTGGGCTATGCAAAATGTAGCCTCTGCACAAAAGAAATCAATTACAGCAACAAGGGCTCTCATGCCCTCTTGGCAAATGTTGTCTTTTCCCTTTATTTTCTTCTCAGAGTGCACCAGAATGCTTCATTTACATGTTAAAATCACAAAAATCTTCAGCAGGAGGATGCCCCCAGACCACCCTGCAGGGGTCGAATTTACAAACATGTCACCTTTTTCACCTCTTGTGAGTTTGCAGGTCTGCAAATAATACAGCCATGCTTTTTTTTTTTTTAATGCATGCGTGCATATGTTTAGGGCACGTTAATAACAACTCACATGCCCCGGTGTCCATTTTCCGGAGTCGGAAGGCTTTTGAACTGTGAAGAATTTAAAACGGGAACGGGATGATCTGTGTGCCCCCCGGAGGAGGAAGGATTTCCGAGCGGAACAATTTGTGTTGCCACAGAGTCGGCCTTGACCTTGCTGGTCATCTCGCTGCTGTGGGCTGAATCTCTTTAACCATTGATCTAAGATGCACACTCCCTCACTCACATACACACAGAACGGAGACGCACACCTACACAAGCACCAATAAACCACAGAGCGATATATACAGAGGCACACATCAATATAACACACTTGACCTTGCAGCTCCCTGTGTTTAAACTGTGAGGAACGAGGGAAAAGAGCTGCAAAGAGGCACGATTGCTCATTTAAGGACGGAGAGGGGATGCTGCACAGCGGTGCTCGTCTTCACCTCAGAATGATGTGTCAGATGGGAGGTGGGTGGGAGACTGAGCGGGGGGGGGGTTAACAGCAGATTAGGAAGAAATAGAGTCAATAGAGGGAGCCGGAGGAAGGAGCTGGCGGGAGATAGTTAAAATGAGACTGAGAAAGAACATGCGCTTACAAAATGGAGGAGAAGGCGGGGGAAGAGAACCAGGCAGATGAAGACGAGGGAGACTGTGGAAGACGCGCCTATGAGCAGAGGGAGGGACACGCGAGAGAAGCTGGGTCATTAACAGCCTGCAAGTCAGGGCGCTGCCTGCTGCTTATCACTGCTTATTTACTGTCAGTCCCGCAGAGACCCCCAGCAACAAAAAGATTTCCTTCCTCTACCACCCCCCACCCCAGCCTCACCCCCTCCTCTCATCTTCAGCTGCTGTCTCTCTGCATTTCGTTACCCTCTCTCTGTCTGATCTCCCCCACCACACATGTCCAAATATTTAGCGCTGGGAGACGCACAAGCTAAAATGCAAGTAAATGCAAAAAAACACACGCACACACACACACACACAGAGCCTCTCCCCACCCCATCTCCCGCTCGCTGCCTTCGCCTCGTCCCTCGCTCTGGTTTGTGTCTGGAGGCCATGTCAGACAGTGTGTGTTGTTTGTCTGTGGCTCTGACACAGCCCAGGTCTGCCTCATTCAAATTCACGCACACACACCTATATAAAGACACATAGAAAGACACACATATCCAGGCAGATACATGCACACAAAATCAGCCACATACTAACACACACGTGGACTATTCATGCATTCATTTCTAATTAATGTCCTCTCTCTAGTTTCTTTTCTGTTTTATGGTCTTTTATTCTATTATTTTCTGTCCTTTTTCCCCCTCCTGACCGTTCAGCTCTGCTCCACTCTCCACTTATTTACTTATTACATGTTGCTGTTAATGAATGTATATATTGCTACTAATAGATTTTTGATACAGCATGTGAACAAGGCCACAGTGTAAGTAGCAGGTAATTGAAGAATTAGCACAACACTCTCCAGTAACAGTAGCTCATTGACACTGCTCTGCAGCAGTACCCCCTAGTGGCCAGAGGGTAACATTTATGGAAGGCCTGACTGATTCCTGATGGTTGCCATTGCCTTGAAATCAATAAACCTAATCAATAAATCTAATCAACCGCTACAATGAGGAGCAGTTAGAAGAAAAGGAAAAGACATAGAAAGTCTTGTCATCACGTTGAGCTGACGGACGCAGACACTTAACATGCAAATCAGACATGTGATGCTTTAATAAAGGCTCAGTGTGTTTTGATTGTGAGAGCATTTATAACCACTGATGCAGCAAAGAAACTTTAAAAACAAACTCGCATAATGCCCTGGTTTCACAACACCTCATTACACATGTACTGTATTTAATAGCACGCGTATAACAAAGTCAGATCATGCAACACAAGGCATGTCACAGCATCATTAATACGAATCCAGTGGTATCCCGATTCAGGAGGTTCCCTTTTGAGGTGTGTTTTCGGGGTGCTGTGAGCTGTGTAAGCCTGCTATTTGTGCGCCTTTCATTCCTCTTACCTGGGGGACAAGCTAGCTCACGTCATGTGTCGGTTTGCCGTTATTATTTCCATATGCTCTCACTTAAAACGGCTGGCTAATCCTCGGTCACACGCCGGCAGCGCGCCCAGGATTATCTGTGTTTGTTTTCTCACGCGGAGGAGAGATTGTGTTAATCTCCTCAGAGGGGGAAAAAAAAAGAGAGAGAGAATGGAGGGAGAAGGAGAAAAAGAGAGACCAATGTCTTGCTCATAAGTTGGAAAAAAAAGGAAGACATGGGACATCTGAGAGTGTAATAAGACAGAAGACAAGAGACAAGTGACAGAGGGAAGGGAAGGCAGCAGAGGAAGAACAAAGTCAAAAGGGAGATTTAGAAGAGTCTTTGTTCTCTCAACTCTGCAGTTGTGCTTGTTGGCAGAAATGTCCAAAGCTGCATTTGTCATCAGACAAATGTGATGTATGATCTTGATTTAGAATGCACAAAATCAAGAAAGAACTCAAGCTGTCAAGGACAGCAGGGTGCTGAACACACACAAGCACGCACACCACAGGCCGTATACACACACACACTCTCTGTGGTACGTGCACACACACACACACACATGCGCGTAGGTGAGCACAAGTATGCATATGTTCACTTGCTTTCACAATGAACTGAGATGAATTTTCTCATCTTCCATCAATTACGGAGCAGTCAGGGAGAAGCACCACCTCTGTGATTTGAAGCCTCGCCCTGCAGTAATGTACGTTTTACTGTAATGCATGCACACACACGTTGGCACACGCACTTTCTCAATCGAGCATGTATGCCTATGGGTCGGCCTCTCTGAGTAGAGATGTATTATGTATCGCCAGTCTAGCATGCAGGTTAGCTGATTAATTTCTGCTAACTGTGAAGTGAATTTAAAAGGGAAATTGTATAGAGAAATTTGAATTTCAAAACGGACTGTGGGAGCACCGCATCACAGGACAGGAGAAGGTTACACTTGTAGAGCGTGTGTGTGTGTGTGTGTGTGTGTGTGTGTGTAAGAGGAGGGCAACATTATAGATGGGGGGGGTGTAAGCATATACTAGGGCTGCAACTAACGATTCTTTTCATTGACGGTTCATTTGTTGATTGTGTTCTTGATTATGATTTGTTTATGTCTGTAAAAGGTCTGAAAATAGTAAAAAAGAAAAATCCTATGAAAATCTTCTAGAGCCCAAGATTGAGTCTTCAAATTGCTTGTTCTGTCCAACCAACAGTCCAAAACAGAAAGATATTCAATATACAATGATATAAAACTGAGAAAATCATCAAATCCTCACGTTTGAGGAGCTGGAAACAGTGAATTTTCTGGCATTTTTGCTTGATAAATCACTTAAATGTTATCAATTATCGAAGTTGTTCATAATAATCAGCTTTCATTTAAGCACTTGCATGTACACATATTTTCAGCATTTGTTTATGTGATAGAAAATTTGTAAAAAAAAAAAAAAGTCACAAGAAGAGAGTGTGTTTAAAGAGTAAACAGACACTAAATCCACAACTCCACCTTGAGTTAGTAAATTACATGTACAGTCACTTTATTACACCTGTTCGATAATGTTCATTGCAACAGATGTTATTTTCCCTTTTTTCCAGAGAAAATCCAGTAATTGTGTCCTCTTGCCCCCAAAATGTGTGTATATTTATCAGATATCTTGTGGTGCTACCAGACAGGAACGTTGCACTCGTTAGCATTTTTTGACTTGTGATGGCGCCTGATTAGCAACCTTGCATACATAGCAATTGTCATTTGGCAAATTAAAGCACAGCGGTTTGGTATGAGTTGTCAAAATAAAGGCAAATTCATCTGTCCATTTTTCATTGAATTGCCTGTTTTTATTATCAACCTTTAGACGTTTTCTGTCCTAAGCCTTTGCCAAGAGGCAAATCCAGTCGCAGCAGCCCTGCGCAGGCATTAGGGAGAAGTTTGCCCTCAGGAAATTCTGCCAGGCAGACAGCTCTGAAGGCAAACTTCTCCCACGTGCCCCGCGCACGTCAGGTGTATATAAACATTTCGCAGAAATCAAGCGTCACCAGTTGCACTGCACAGATTGCTGATAGGCTAATATGCAACTTTAACAGCCAAGGGGCATTATTGAACATTTACTAATTGGTATAAACTAAAAATCCCAGTGTGAATCCATTTATTTTGATTGTGAATTAGAAAATGGTTGTCAGGCCACCCTATGGCGGGCCAGATTTGGCCCACGGGCTGTAAGTTAAATATATTGTATATTGTGAGATAGTAGTAGTACAGTATTGACCAGTGTTACAGGGTCTGCTGGCACATTTACACCTTCCCTTCCACTCATTCACATCTCCTATTATGTCCACTGCCTCTGCTAACTCTGCTGAGGCCTCGCTAAGCTAACGTTAAGCTAGCAACTCAGAGGGCTCTGAACTAGGCATCAGTGAAGGTGGAGACACTGGGGGGGGGGACTGAAGTCACTGTCAATGTTTTCAATGTCAGCCAGTAAGAAAGACACTTTGGATTGCGCGACCCAACACCGGCCAGTAAAATGAGAATTACATGTGTCACCCCTTTTCTATAAATTCTTGTAACATCGAGGCATTAAAATGGCTGAAAACAGCTGAAAGAGGTCGGTTAGACAGCAGGAGAGATAGACGAACACTGGAGCAATGATATGACAGAACTGTGAGGGGGGTGGGAGTGTCAGCAGTCGCGGGGTAATGTGGGGTGGTGGTGTCTGCCAGGGTTCAAATGCACTTTTTGAATTTGTGAAAGGGGGCGTATTCAAGCTAAAATAGGGTGTGTGTGTGTGTGTGCAAGTTCAACATGAGCCACCAGAGCACCGTTCACACACACATGCACAAGACAGAAAAACATAGAGACACAGTGGGGTCGCAGTGTGATAAGTGCTTCCAGTTAAGGGCAAATGAGGGAGAAGGATGAGTGTGTGTGTTGTGGTTTGTCAGAGCTGGCTCCCTGTCGCACGCGCTGGAGGGAAGAAAAGATGGGTGGGGGGTGAGTATGGGGGGGTGGGGGGATAGGTGATGGAGTGTGTGAGGTAGCGAAGGAGGGGGAACGGAATGATGGAGTGCTGGATGGCGGGAGGGCGGTGGGGGTGATGAGTGTGTGCTCACAGTGTAAGTGACACCTCTCCTCCTCAGACAGATTGTCTCTCTCTCCCTGTAATGGGGACCCCGTTAGAGAGACTTTTCCCTCTGTCTACCCACCTAAACCCCCCCACCCCCCTCTACACACACACCCTCTCCAACTCCACACATAATTCTTCTTGTTTATTTATTTCTCCTTCAGAGATATTCCCCAAATTGCCAACATTTCGATGTCTTTCAATTCGCCCTTTTCTCTGCATAATTTTTAATCAATCTTCACCTCTTTCTAAAACTGCTGATTTTCTGTAAAGCAGTTTATTCTGGTTTACAGCTCAGAGAGAGGGAAGAAAAGAGACGGAGAAATAGAAAAAGAGAGATCAGAAAGGAAGGAGAGAGCGCGAGCGAGAGGATATCAATATTCCCACTGCCGCTGGGATCCTCAGAATGATTTTTTTTTCCTGTTTGAATCTGACAGCGAATATTCTGCATAGTCAGGGAGCCCATTTATCCCCTGTCCAACATGGTTCTATGTGCCAATCACACTGAGATGATTCATATGCACACTTACTTTGTGGACACACACGTACTGACAAGAGGATCTGAGGATACACGGGCTCAGAAGAACCACTTGTACTTGCACACAAGCCCACACACAAGCTAATACCTCAAACAGGTATTTTGAACCAGACCCAAACATGTTGCTTTCCTAAAATTTAATTAAGAGCAGGTGAATGTCAGGGTGTGTGTGTGTGTGTGAGACAGTGGATGTACGTGATTACCTGTGTGTGCCTCTGCCCTGGCTAACAATCATCTCAGAAAACCCGATCATCACTTCAGAGCCGGCGCACTGGTGGGAGTGTGGCACGCAATCACACGGACCCCTCAGACAAATAGGCTTCATAACTTCTCTGTAACAAACAATCACTGGGGCCTGAGTCCCTATCCCAAATGAAATCTCTCCTACCTGTGCAGATGCAAGGATACAAAGGAATTTTTAACGCTTCTCATAACCAGGTCTCCATGGTGATACTAGAGTCGCCATGGTGATGGAGATGATATTCTAAACAAGGGAAGCGTTTTTATGAAAAACTGTGGTTTTGTTTTCAATTTCATCGTAGGAAAAATCTATTGTCTGTGGCAGTTATTTGTCGACATCGCAGCTATGCAGCACAGCAGACGATCTGCACTGCCTCTGAAAGTGACTCTAAATCCATACTCACAACAACAAGTTTGTCCAAGTTTCACTCCCACAGTGTTTCACAAGGTCTGAAGCTACACCTGCCAACATGTTTGTAACATTATAACAAAACACACTACCTGCCAGGTACCCACCAACACACTTCCAAGTGTGTTGCCAATCCTGCGGCACCAAGCAATGCTGGAGCTACATGTTAAATGTTCAATGCAAATACCACCAAGTACCACATGCCTACATCCATCTGTGCTGCATGTAGATAGCAGCGCTAATCCTACGCAACTCCTACAAACTACAGCTATATATCCTCTAGTCTCAGCATGTCAAGAATAGCCCAACATCAACTCTAAGCAATGTCTAACTAACATCCAAACATGTAGTTACTTCAGTGTCGCAGCTCTCAAGAGTCCTTTCAACTCTTTGAGCGTCAGGAATCTCATTGGCAATGCTGTAACATCAACACCTCATGAATGTCTTTTCCTACTTCACACAAAACCCACCATCTAAGCGTCCACCCACAGGAACCTTCAAAGGTATCACTTCAAAACATCCAAACGTCACAACATGTAAGGTAACCGTGGTATTATTTACTCCAAATCCTTCCCAGCTGATTTTGGATGTGAACATTCTCTAGCCTCTGCCAGATGTTATCTGTTGGAATAATTCATCATTTGCCATCTCTCTGTTTTTGATGTGTAATTTAGCAGTCGTCTGTGGAAAATTTGGTGTGAGAATTGGACCAAATGAAAGCACAAAACAGTTCATTGGATCTGATGTTCGTAACAGTGACATTTGCATAATTTCTTGCTATTAAAAAGTGTCAAAATGTACTGTAAGTGTATTATATCTAAACCTTGGATGATTATATACTTCTACATTAAATATTTTCAACCCTACTAACTCACCCTTCTCCGTTGTCCTCCCCAGGCGGTAGACTATGAGAGCCGGAGCTCCTTCTCCTTCTCTGTGGAGGTCCTCAACCCCATAGTGGATCCTCGCTTCTTGCGTCGAGGCCCCTTCAAGGACCGGGCCTCCATCAGAGTAGCAGTGCTGGATGCAGACGAGCCTCCGAGGTTCTCCCGATCCCGATACCACATGGACGTATCTGAAAACTGCCCGCCGGCCTGCACTGTGGGCCGGGTCAGCGCTGTAGACCCCGATACTGGTCTTACCAATAATATCAGGTACAGTAATAGGCCTCTATCATCATGTAGCATATAGAATTTCACTTTTGTATTTTCTATAAATTTAGCTAATAAAGATGTAAAAATGTGTGTGAACTCAGCTAAACCTGGTCTACCTTTCACTGTGTCACTTATTATACTCTTGAGGATTGTGGACAGTCTAGTATTAAACAAATACTTAGACATTTTGGAAAATATGGTCATTTGCTTTCTTGCTGAGAGTTAGCTAGCCAGCTAGCATGGTTCTTTTTGTACAGATTAAACAAGGAGATATAACGTGAAAATTTGTGAGCTTTAGAGGTGCTGGTAGGCGGGTTTTGTTACCTTTGGACAGAGACAGGCTAGCTGTTTCCCCCTGTTTCCAGACTTTGTGCTAAGCTAAGCTAACTGTCTGCTGGCTGGAGCTTTATATTGAGCATACAGGCAGGAGAGTGGTATCAATCTTCTCATCTAAGTCTCAGGGGGAAAGCAAATAAGCACATTTCCCAAAATGTTCCTTCAGCATTCACTGTTTATGAAATCATAACAATACTGTTTTTACCTGCTAAATGAAAAATCAAGGACTTAATGGTGCTGAGAGTTTCTTAGTTTATTTAATGTTTTAGAGGATAGGATTTGATTTTGTTTTTTTTTTGTTTTTTTTATATATTGATAGTTGAATCTCAGGCATGACCATTTTTAAGCAAGTAATATATAGTTTCTTGGATTGAAATTCAAACTCAGCTCTCCAACTAAAAGAAACAAGACACAACAGTAAGAGCTAACCAAATAAATATAAGCCAATCAAATGCCCACTCAGTGTTCTCTTGAGCCGACAGTAACCACATACGGTTTTAGGTTCAGTCCTTTCACTTCTGTTTACAGTAGGTTTAATCTCAAATAGTTCGAGGAGGGAGGCAAGTGATTTGTCTGTAACAAGCACAGAAAACCGTGTCCCAATTAGCACCGGCAAAAGTGCTAAGAGTGGGTGTGTGGGAAGGAATGATAGTTGGTATATTCATAGAGATATTTAGATAATCGGTGGCACTTCAAAAGAGCTCCTATCAGATGCGATAATCTCCCTATATTAATTCTTTGGCTATTTGAACGCTGACTTCCTTATCGCTCCCTCACACACTTGCCCTGACTGCTTCTTTCACTCTGCACCCCACTGCCTTCTCTGCTTGCTTCTTCCCTTCACACTTTCCTTCTATACTTCTCTCTGCCCACTTCACTTACATTCACCTTCCTTCTCTTAACACAACTATCTTTCTCCTCCCACACCACTTTCTCTTTTCCAGGTTCTCCATTGATCCTCAGTCAGACCCAGAGGCCCTGTTTCGTATCACCCCAGACACCGGCCTCATCACCACAGCCATGGAACTGGACCGGGAACGCGAGCAATGGCACAACATTACTGTCATCGCCACCCAGAGAGGTCAGGGGTCACTCTTTGTACACCACTTAAAGGGAAACCGATATTTTTAAACCTAGGCCCTATTTTTACAAATTTTGGGTCTAAATGACATTATGGAAAAGATCCCTACGAGAAAAAACGTTTTGTTAAAGAGTAAGATCCTTTCTGTTTAACCTGAAATCTGCTCTGAAATCTCGCGAGAGGATGAGTTGTTGCAGGAAGACCAAAGGATCTTACTCTTTAACAAAAGGATCTGTCTCTGTAGGGATCCTTTCCATAATGTTGTCAGACACTTAGAATAACAGTCTGAGCCTGTCAGTGGCATAAACAAGCACTTTCAGTGGACGTACTTTTCAAAGATTACATTGCAGCCATTGCAGCCCGTTCGCGGATGCCGGCGGAGGCGATCAACTGGACCAATTCCAAAACTTTTGGTAACTATTAGTCATTTAGGGCCCAGGTTTAAAATACCGGAGTTTCCCTTTAACGCTGAGACATCAATAGAGCTTGTCCATTGGATTATTTCTTTCATTTAGAGCTAAAACTCCTCAATGAAACCAACATTTTACCACCACTGACACCTGCACCCACTGATGAGCACGAGGGTGTAAGAGGTTTAAGGAAGTATAAACTGTATATTGTACGGTATCTGTAAAGCACAGTATCCAGTGTGTGATGCACTTCACTAAGCGGCTTAGCACTCGAATCATCAAGCCATGAGGGGAATGCCGTTTGGCGCCACAAACAGTTTGTCACAGCGTGTCTGAGAATCAATTGATCCGCAGTATATTGTGTGAGTTATCTGATGCTGCGATGGATCTGTTCTCATAAGGATTCAACTGGAAGCAAAGAATTAAAGCAACAAATCGAAGACAACCATTGCTTTACAGGCTCACGTGGCTGCAATGGAGAACGGTAAACACCTTCCAAGCAAGGATACCCAGTTTCAACAAACACTGAGGCATTTCACAGGTTATATTTGAATCAGGAAAGACACCACAAGTGAACAAAAAGACAGAGGAAAGGGCAATCACAAGATCAATTCAGTAGCTGTTCTAGAGCTTTCAAACATGATCAAGGGGAGGTTGTTTTGTCAACTGCTATTTCTAAGGTCAAGAATGAACTTTGAAACAAAGAGACACAGATGCTTTATATTAATACATCAAGAACCGGTGGTGTTGACCCTGTCAAGTACATCAATTCATAGTGGTAAAACCCTATAAGCCATTTGGAGATCCCCCTCGAGAGCCATACAGTAGTTGTGGCCTTGACACTGACAGTGGGGGGATGGTGGAGAGCATTGCAGAGACAGCATGAGAAACAAAACAGGTAATGTGGTTTGGTTTAAAGGATAAGGCTGGAAATATTGTATATTTTTGGTATTGTATACAAATGCCATGAAAACACCAAAAATTAACTATGAGTGAGTGCATCTCTCAATACTTTCTGACTTCCCTAACCTGTCTGCGGCACTCATTCCCAAGCCCATTGTTTCCTACTGAGAAAAAGAGTTATGAATATATAGTTTCATTTTCAGCTAAACAATCTCCTTAAACAGCTGGGCAATGTATTTTTCAGCAAACGTTACTCAAACAGGAGTAACTAGTGCATTTGTTGGGGACTATTTTCAGCTGCAGATCAATACACATGTGGTGCTCTAGTGAGTATTTATGGCAGCAGGATGGTGTATGTGGGACTGACTGACTGACTTTTGACTCTCTGTGATGATGTTTAGCACCCCATTTTCTACCAATAATCAAAGTTCTTTATTTTTAACCCAAACCATGATCTTTCCTTTTTTTCCTTTTGGAAGGCAATGACAAACAACCTATTCTTGTTTAGTGTTTAGTTTGAAATTAACACCAGCTCCCTGCTAAATCCTGGCTAAGTTCTAATAGTTATTTTTGGCAGGTGACGAGCCATTATTTGGATCTTCTTCTCAGCCCTAAAAAAAACTCAGTCAAACTGGTTGGTGTAAAAGTGAAAGTACTGTTGGAGAAGTGGCTGCTGTGTGCAAGGAAGGGAAGTTGTTTTCCTGCCAAGTCTTGCTCTGGACAAGGTTAATCTTTACTTAAAATTTACTCAGGGCTCCTTGTGGCAGCAGTGTTGGTAGGGCTGTGGAGGCAGCACAGTGAGTGCCTGTCTTGAATAATGAGCTCTATCTAATAAACAGACTGTTGGAGGCTGTGTTGACATAAAGCACAGTAGGAGTCCTGCCATGGCCACGGGCAGGCCGGCTCGCCCACTGGCATTACAGCAAGAGCTCATTTTCAGCTTTTCAGAGATGGGAACCAGTCGCTGTCATCCATGACACTGTGTTACTGCTCTAGGTTTGAAAACATGATGTGGGAGTGTGTGTGTGTGTGTGTGTGTTTGTGTTAGTTTACAGAAAGTGTGACCCACTGTGTTGCAGGGTTGCCTGCTTAGATAAATGAGTGAAGATGTGTGCTGGTGAGCCTGGATTGTGTCTGAGCCCGACACAAGAGCAGCCTGAAATGTAATGGTGAATGTTCAGCTCAGAATATGATTCTGTGCGTTTCAAGCGTGGCTGTGAGAACTTCATGTTCGAGTGTGTGTATATCCAAGTGAATGGGGTGTGGGAGACCCTCTGCCAATCCATTTAAACTGCGCCCTTGTGTAACTGCATGCAGATTGACTGCTTTCTACATCCCTCCTCTGCTCCCTCTCTCTCCTTCTTAGAAACACACACACACACTTGAAGCTGTGAGATTCTTTGGCTAAGAATGGAACAGTTTGATGTGGAAAAATCTGACTGTTATGGAAGCATCAGTCGTACTCCAGCTGGGAGCCTGTAAGCTGTAACACAAGCCAAATGAAACCAAATGTACTACTGTATATTTAGCCAATTGTGTGCTCGCTAATGTGATCTGAGTGCTGTTGAGGTTTTTGGACAAAGACTGAAATGCTTGATCTGGCCTATGAGGATAATTGAATGGATTTAATGGAGTGCGAACGTGCACCTCTGTGTGTGTGCACACTGGTGTTTGTTGAATTGGGGAATTGTATTCATATATTTTTTCCAGATACAGCTGTGTGAAGGCATCTGCAGAGCTGTATTGTAAGCTGCCTGTTTCTGATTGGCTCTTTCAGACAATCCCAGCCAGGTGTCCAGAGTTCTGGTTGCAATAGAGACATTGGACCTGAATGATAATGCACCAGAGCTGGACAGGCAATACACAACGGCCATGTGTGACTCATCCACCATCGGGCAGGTCAGTATGTGTTCAAGTCAGCTTTGATGTCAACATATTTGTCTGCATGAAGAGTTCTGTTCCAAAAGTACAATTTAAAGCCCCTATGTGTACAAAATGAATTTTAATAGCATCTTTCAAAAATTATTCTGCTGGAACAAGCTTTTGTTTGTATGAAAATTGGTACAGTCTATTAGTCCTTTTCCACTGCAGGAACATAACAAAACATAATTTGACGTATAGCCATTGTCACAGGTTCTGCTTTTGTTTCCACACTTCTCCACCCACCTCGGGGACATGTTCCTGGAACAAAATGTTGGCACTGCTCATGTGGTGATACAAAATGCAAGTTCCAGGTACTTTCAAGGGTTGTCAGCAGTGCTGAAGATTGTAATTTGTCAAGAAGACGCAAAAGAACCTAGTACCAAAGCTTCTCAAGGTTCCTAAAAAGTTGTTATGGGACGTGTTAGCATTTAGCTCAAAGCTAAATGCCTAAGTACAGCCTCACAAAGCTGAACGCATGGCTGTAGACTCTTAGTCTTGTTCAGAAGTATTCTTAAGCTGCTATACTATGCTAACAAAAATATTTGCTTTAAATATCAATATATAATGTTTTTGTACATTTTGTATAACCTCAGTATTGCTACCTTTATACAAATCAGGGATTTATACTTTTGTATAATCTCTTCTTTTGCATATGGCTGATTAATATCATTGTATTGTTTACGCTTTATATGTAACGTATATGTTTTGTATGCCATGGCATACCATGCCATATAGTATGTTGTACCAAGGTACTAGCATAAACAAAGCATGTACATACTGTATATTCATAATAAATCCGGATTAAAGTTACCATTATTATGTCAGACAAAATACACAAACATTTTACTTCACGTTCATGTATAAATCATATATGGCCGATCTGCAAACACATCATTATTTATATTTTGTCAGACAAAGAAGTAGATAAGAGGTTCATGCTGTCAGTTGTCAAGAGTTAGATTCATTTATTTCAAACTGTGATGTCTCCTATAAAGAAACACACGGTCCTTCAAAGCTGTTTCCATTTAAATAAGGAAGCGTATTATACAAAGCCACGACTATTCAAGCATAGGAGCATATACAGTACAGTAGTACTAAGCTATATCTATTCAGATGTGGCAGCATGCAGCTAGAGTGTGCCCATTCACCATGGAGGCAGGTGAATCCTCTATGGCCTGTTATCAGAGCGCAGCAGCTATTCACATTGTAATTAAACTCGAGTCTCCTCTCAGACTGTCTCCCTCCCTCCTGCCATCCGTCTTGCTTTATTTGTGTTTTTGTCTATTTTTCGGCGTCATGGTGCACTTACTTGATCCTATCTCAATTATAGAAATCATCTCCGTGCTCCTCAATCTCTTCCTGGAAACCCTCCTTTGCTCTCTTTTTTTCTCCCCTCCATCTTCAGTATTCCATGCTGGCTCCACCGCCATCATTTGGTGTCTTGGCCCATCTGTTGTTTTTGCTGGTGTTTTCATTGCTCTGCTGGTGTCTTTGTTGTTTCGCCACTAAATCTGTGATTCTATGGCAACGGCGTTGATTTGCTTTTGCCTGTGATGTTCATGTTTGTGTTTGTGTATGCCGCTATGTGAGTGAGCGGGAGACAGTTCAAGAAAGAAAGATTATGATATCTTTGGAATTGTTGGGGTTGTGTACGCGCGGATCTGTATGACAAGTCATTAGCCAAAACGCGTTTGAATATTCACACACAGCGACTGAGAACATAATGCGACTGTACATAACAAATCTTCTCAAGGCCTAGAGACACTGACTAACTCAGAGAGAGCATGCGGCACCCTTCATCCCTGCATTCAGCCTCGTAACTAGCACTCGAAAGCATTTCTGAAAGGACATCTTGCATAATGACGACCGGAGTTTTTCATTAAAAAGAAATTACCCATCAGTTTAGGCTGCGGGAGATTTTTTTCTTTGAGATTAATTTTGTTACGATTGCCACTGTATACTTGTGCGGATGCTAAAACTAAATTGAAAGCCACGCTACACTGTATTTGTGAAAGGCGATTCATGTCAGACTCAGTTATTTATTGGGTGCGAGTATCAGACACAGTTCACTTGTGTCTCTATACTAATTGTTTGGCTTGTTTGGATTCATGCTGACGTCGGCTAATGGTTTGTAGCTAAAAGCACTCTCTGTGTAAGTGTTTCTCCCATTACCTTCTTTTTCTCTTCTGTCTGTGCTGCCCCACCCCCTCCACAAACACACACTCACATTCACATCCTCTCCTCACCTAATCTCCTCTGCTCTCTCTATCTCTGTGTTTCAGGTGGTGCAGGTGTTGCGGGCGATTGATAGAGATGAGGGAGGGAATGACAGCACTGTGTATTTCAGCATCCCTCCGGAGTCCAGCGCTGCCCTCAACTTCAGCGTCAGGGACAGTGGAGGTAGGCACTCAATCGTTCCCTCTCTCTGTATTTCTCTTAATTCATTTATTTTTTTGCTCCCTAGGCAGACACACACTGTTTTTTCCCCACTTTTTTAAGGCTCTTAATCCCACGTTTTCTTTCCGCCTTTCTCTTCATCTTTTCTCCTGTTCTCTCTTTCCTTTACCCTAATCTCAACCCTCTGCCTCTTCCTCTTCTTCCTACCTCTCCCTTCCCTTTTTCTGTCTCTGCCTCTCTCTTCTGCCATCCATCTCCCAACTCTGGTGGCCCCATTGTTTTGCTTTGTAATCCTCCTCTCTTTTATTCGCCCCTCTTGTTTGCCTTCCCATATCCACTACATCCATCTTCTCCTCCCTCCAACCACATGTACGTACTGTTTCCAATGAAAAGCTTTTGAAGAAATCAGAGCTGCTTTATTTAATTCACTTCAACTTAATTGAATTTAGCTACTTAGTATTTGTTTCTAGTACATTCTCTGTCTGTGCCACTTTCTTTGGCCCCTTTTCCTGCACAAACACATACACATACTGTATATCGAGTGCAAGTACACACAAACATAGACATATATAGTACTGTATACTGTACATGTTGGACTAGTTAATTCAAGGAAGTAATGTACTACTGATTATTTGTATCTCTAAGCCTCAAATCCTAGTAGCTGGGGTTCATTGCTAAAACATAACATAAACAAAACAACAAACAACATAAAACAAAACAAAAAAATATATATATAAAATAAAAATGTCTGCATTCACCAACAAATATCTACTGTGCTAAAATTACATTCACAAACATTTTGTATCTTAGATCATATTCACATTTTTTGTACATAAAGACAAAATAATTGGTCCACAAATATATTTTTTGCAATTATGCATCACCTGTGGAGTTCTCTTGTAAGTAAACACAGTTGTGTTTTCGGGCAGTTTTTCCACACCAAAACACATTGTGTGTATCCTTGAGGCCTAACAAACATGCTGAATAAAACATCTGCAAAGCTGAAGTTTTTGAATATTTTGAAACCGGCACCATATACTGTACAGTACATCCCTGATTACACCAGCTAGCAGTCTTCTTTTGCATTTTTGCTGCACTTGATGCATTACAGCCACTTACTGTCAATCAGTGGAACAGCGTGAAACCGAGGGAGGTTTCAGCTCACATGCACTACACATTTGCATTACTGCCCTCTGCAGCTGGCAGAAATACATATCAAAACATTGCACTAACCGTGGTCAAATAATAACTTATTAGTTAAGACCAATTTAGTTGGTTGAATTCATGTGTCATGTTAGCTAGAGATGTCAGTTGTCTATCAAGCCGTAGCATGTCGATTTGTCCCATATATATTTACTTCTAAAAAATGTAAGCTGCAAAAAAATGTAGTATTTATTGATTTTTTTTGGCCACATCGGGGCAGTGCAACAAAACATAATATTGACACGTTATCACCTTAAAAAGTCGATATGGTGAACGTGTTAGTAGCCTATTTACACATTCATCAGACACAAAGCAACATTAGTGTTTATCTGAAGTCATGTTTCCGTCCACCTAACGAGTGTCCAGTGTTCACTTTCCTTTTAGCATTGTTTTGGTCTCCACCAATTCCTGAGGGAAATTTTGGGCTCTTCAGCAGCTAAGTGCTACATTATGTTCACAAGCTAGCTTGCTAACTTTGTCTCTCTGCCGTTTGGTGCTGAGCAGGTCGCCTACAGCAAGTTTATCAGAGCTTTTTCACTGAAAACAGCTGCGTGGTGCGGTTAGAAACGAGGTTGATGAGAGTGGTGACAGTGAACTGAACAATAAAGTTGTGGGCCATAAAACCAAAACAGTAAAATATGCTAAAACTGTCAGTAGATCTGAGGGGAACTGCAGAGTTGGGTGATAACCCTCTGTGGGTTTGGCAGTACGAGCGATCCCTTTCACATTACACGTAGTTATTTGACCTATCGTTAATATAAAGTATTGATTAGTGCAAGTTTAAGCAAATGTCATGTAGTTAAGGTATCTTGATATGTGTATTCTGTCCTCATTTATTTAGTAAGTGGTAACTGTCTGTAACTGTCTGGTAACTGTAATTGTCCCTAAACATGGCAAAACCATGAGGAGCGAACCTGCTCTGGTTGGACTGTGGATCAGGAGGATAAACTCACTGACATGTGGAATCAAAGGCCTCTTTGATGTGTCATCCAACAGCAGAACAGAGAAAAAGAACATGTTCTGTTCTCATATGGACAGCTTGTCTGACAAAGGCACGCTACATTGTTTGCTTGTTAAAAAAATGATAACGATAATTTGATCGGTGATTTGGATCAGAGAAGTTTGTCTTGATAATTGAGTCGTGTTTATATGACTTTGCAGTGCCTTTCATGCTTATTAAATATATTCCACACTATGTCTACATGCCCCTCTTATCTGTGGCCTTATTTATCTTGTTGTTGCTGTCCTGTGTCCATGGGAGCCTCTGGTTATTGATGAAAATCGCAATATCTTAAAAGCAAAGTGAAAGATGTGCGGGTTTAGGACATGTTCCATGCGTGAAAACCTACAAACATGGTGTAAAACTTGTTGCTTTCGATGTACAGGCTCTGCTCTGCACAATCTGTATTGGCACTGTCAATCAGGACCATAGACTGTACATAAAGATGGACGACGCGTCTCCTCTTCCTCCCACTGTACAAAAGTGAAGCCAAAATATCCGGGACACAGGCGCTGCCATCTTGCGCTGGTGACGTCATTTGGAGCCAGAGTCAGTAGTATCGACGTCCCGCCCACACACCCGCCTGAACCAGTCTCGAGCACACTCACAGTTAGCCTTTTTATAGCATCAAATAACTAATTAAAACCAAGTTTATCAGAAGAAATTACACTTGAACATACATCAGTGTGATAAGAACTACCTAAAATGAGATGTGAAAAATTAATTTGACATGTACTTTGATTTTTCAGTTCAGCCCATGTCCCATCTGCTAACATGGAGGGGGCGAGGTTTATGACCTATACTGCAGCCAGCCACCAGGGGGCGATCAAGATGTTTAGGCTTCACTTTTGAAGAGCTGTCATGATGTCCATGTTTATATACAGTCTATGATCAGGACAGGTGTGAGAGTCTTTGTATTGGACAGTACTCCTATGCAGGTGGATATAATGGCCGTAGTTTTAAATGTGAAAGTATGTCAGACTTTATGTTTAAGTCTTCCAAATGGGAGCCATTAATCATGAAGTGTGGCTGCAGTAGAGAGGAAGATGCTCTCTGGTCTAATTGAAACACTCTACACTAGATTCATCCTGTTAGCTCAAATTAGTATCATTGTTATTCTGCTGTGAGACATTGTAGCTTCAGTGGTAGAAAGAGGTCTCAAATTAAAGGAGGTGTGAAATGAAAAAGTAGTAATAACAGAGGAAGCAGCCTCTTTCCTTTGTGGTATAAATCAGTCACCAATTGATTGGAATCACAAATTGGCAAACATGATGTTTGAGGATAATTTCACCATTGTAACCTTCTGCTGCCATTCAGCACAGAAAAAAATAGAAAACATTGCACCATGCAGTTAACAATAGATGAATTATCTTCCTCTCCAGGCCCCACAGGCAGCCTGGTGCTGCTGTCCCAGCTCCAGCCTCTGTCTCGCTCGCAATCCTCCACCCTGACACTCTACGTGCCGCTGGTCCTGAGGGACGGGACGTCAGGCCTCACCAGCACCGGGACGGTCACTGTGTCCGTCTGCCCCTGCCTGAGAGGAGGGGCACGGGCCGGGGAGAAAGACAAGGACAAACAGGCTGAGGGCGAGTTGGACTGGGAAAGAGAGGCAGTGTGTCTCCCTCAGCAGTCCACACTGCCTTCCCCTGGGCTCAGTACCGCCGCCCTGCTGGCTATCCTGGCTTGTGTCGCTACGCTACTGGGTAAATACTTTGATACATAGAGTTTATAAAGATACATAGTGATGAAGTCTGGGATGACCATAAGACAAAAACAACAGTGAAAATGAAAGAATTATTTTTGTCCCTTGAAAGACCCTTACTTATATAACCTACATCATGTTTTTACTACAGTGCTTAGTATTATTTATACAGTGAAGTTATATCATTAAGATTTACTGCCTATAAGGGAGTTTAATGCTAATCTACAAATAAAAAGATGAGTAAATAGTGTTTACGGCTGTTTACCCTCCACCACATCCCTGGATGCTTAATCTGCATATGAAAATAATGGAAGCAGCAGCGTAAATATTTCTCTTAGTCACAGCTGCTCAATAACGGGGTTTACTTTTCCTCGCAATTTTGGTCCAGTTGTCTCCTCTGGCAAGGTCAGCGCTAATCACTGCTAAACTAACAATTCGGAGTGATTATCTGGGCCCTCCGGTTTCTGATAGCGGCATAATAAAATGTCACTGCCACCTTTGCAGAAACTCTCAAATGCTCAATTGGATAATGTCTGGGTGCTGAGAAGGCTTTGGCTCGTGGCCAGCATCATTGTCATTTCTATTCAGTCTGTTGGATCACTACTCATGCCTTGTTGATAGGGGCATTATCATTCTGGAAGAGACCAGTTCAATCAAGAAAGAAACGCAACATGGCGTGAAGGTGATCATGCACAGTGGCTGTTGGTGGAGTTTAGAATTTAGTTCTCTAAGTGACAAGGGCGTAAACTAAACCAGGAAATACACACAACTTCACAGCATTCGCCTTTGTAGCTTTAAAATAGAGCTAGAGTTTTGTTCCAGGACAATTTTGTTTTTCTTGTTTATAAGAAGTCCATGCTAATCCCTGACAGTATAGCTGGGCCCTCCACTAAATGCCAAATGTTCTTACAGAAGCTCCGACAACAGCTCTATCAGGATCCCATCTGGTTATTAAAAAGGGGCTTGGCATACATAAAGTGGATATCAGGCCATTTGGTAACCACTCTTCATGCGAGCCTTGTGGATAGAGGCTCCTATGAAGAGAGAAATACATGTTCGTCATGGCATGAAGGTGATCCCTCAAACTGTTATCAAAGACTAGAGTTTTCCCACTCCTTTCAGGTGTCATTAGATTAGTTCCGTGGAAATCAAATAATGCAACCTCCAACAATATTAAGGCTGTAACTAATTAGGCCGTACGTGTAACGAGGCACAGTAGGTCTGTCAGGGTTTGGATTTCTCCTTTTTTCTTCTTTTAACAGTTTGCATGGAGCTCTAATACGAGAGACACACAGAATCTCAGGAGTTACAAAACCAAAAACACAAGAGCAAGAGTGTAAGGAATGGAAACAGTACGTTTATCTGCTCTAATGTATGCTTCAAACACAAGCCTGGCTAACTAGCTTACTACCTACAGTCATAACCTGGTGACACTTTAAAGGCAAGGGGCATGTCATTAGCTAACTACATTATTTTGTGGGTTTACAGATTATTTTAGAAGAAGTATATCATAGTTCTTGCTTTATTGAAACGTTTTTACAGGGTTCTTGTTTTAAAATGAATAAGCTGGAAACATTAAATAGTCAGCTGGAGGTGGAGTTTTCAACCAACTCATGAATGGCTAGCTAGCTGATAAACATATGCTAGCGACAGTCATCTTTTTAGCCGACAAATTCACGACTAGAAAAGACAAGCCTGCTTTTGTTAACTTCTGTGTCAAATCAAAGACCCATTGTTTGAAAAATGACTGCGAATTTTTAAATTTTGGTGGTGAAACTTAGGGACTGGTGAATTATCCTCAGGTCTTTTTTTTTGGATGTGTTTTGACTGTCCTCAGGGTCCCTTTTGGATCAGGTGTCTTTTTAAAAAAATAATTTATGCAAGTCACATTCAGGTGGGTTTTCCCCAGGTCGTTTCAGATTGGACCCATGAAGACCTAGAGTCTTCATACAAGTATTCCCTATATTAACTATATACATGATAAACATTTTGAGTTTAACAACAATTCTTGTCAAATCGGGCATGACTATAGCAGATCAAACCCATCTTGGCTACATGGATTTTATCACAGGTAGCCTTGTTGGACAACTGTACCATAGCTTGGTTCTTGCCCACAGCCCTGGGTCAAATGTAGCTCTCTGCTTTGGGAATATGGAATAAGAGTCGTGGAGTCATGGGAGAATAAAGAGTCCATTTGCCTGGCCGGAGCTCAAAGTCAATTACATGGTGGAGGCATGCAGCCTGCTGATATGATATACCAGCCCTTTAACCCAAGGCCTCTTCTGTGTTTGTTTTGTGTCTGTGTGTCTCACCTCTTTGTCTGCCTGAAATCTTCTCCCTTGCTCACTCCCCCCCTCTTCCTCCTTCCCTTTATTTCCCCTGTGACTTCTGCCCCCTTCCCCCTTGTTCATCATTCTTTTTCCAATTTCTCTCCTATTCCTCAATATCCTTTATTCCCGCCGCCACCCCTCTGCAGCTGTGAGTGCCCTGTCCTTGTCGTTGCGCCGTCAGAAGCGCGACTCCCTGTCACCGCTGGAAGAGGACGACGTACGTGAGAACATCATAACGTATGACGACGAGGGCGGGGGCGAGGCCGACACGGCTGCCTTTGACATTGCCGCGCTCCAGAGTGCCCCGCACAGCTCTCGCTCACGTGGCTATCGCACACTGGACAGCAGGAATGTGTAAGTAGGTAGAGGGAGTGTTTGTGGTGATACATAACACTCGTTTAATTACATCAAACCTCATGGCTGGCCTCTTATTACACGCTTAAAGGAAGTCAGGAAAGAAACAAATTTACCTCTTCAGAGTAAAAGCTTTATCTCAGTCCAACATTTAATTGATCAACTTTAATAACTGATCAAGCTGTAACTCCCAGGTCATAATCAGTCACCGATCAAACTGCTGAGACAGAAGGCTATCAAGCTTGGCAGTCCTCGGAGACCACTTTGTTGTTCTCATTTTGTTAAAGCACGTTTATGTTCTACCACATCAGAGAGTTGTTTGCACCCACCTTGATGTTTCTGTGAAACATTGTTATTGCCTTTGGACTAATAATTAGCTCCGATGAATTCATGCAAGACATATGGGGAGGCCATAAACAAGTACAAAGGCTGCTTTTAGTTTATCGAAAATTGCTTCTCACAGTTTATGGAAGTGGACACAACAACATGAAAACCCTTCTAAATCTAATGCAATTCATTGCAATACCCCTGCAATAAATACTACCTTTGTGAAGTTTTTAACGCTTCATGTTTGTTGACGCTGTGTCACAGAGTAGTGGTTGTTACACTTTATGGTAACTTTGAAGCTGTAGTGTGTGGTTCTGTTGTATTGCATTGGTAAGATCTTACAGAGACTCTCCACCAAATTTGCACATGAATTTCTGTTTACTTGTCATGGGGAGCAGTAGGAGCAGTTCTATAATGTGTTCTGCTGCTCTAGAGGGAGCTTTCTCTAATCTGAGAAAGTAACCCTGATTATGTCATCAGGGTTATCTTGGATTGGGCAAAACAGAATGCCTGCATTACAACAGTTTGTAATCTGGTCTTCATACTAGGGGCTAAAAGTCAGGATATCTTAGCCTCAGCTGCATCAATTTTGACTTTTAAAAAAAGTGAAAACAAAATCACCAGAGTACCCGTTTAATGTTATGTTGCCCAACTGGGTATTTTTTCCCAAGGTGGACAATTGAACAGAAATACTCCACAATGTGGATTAAATGCTATACGGTACATCACCACAAACCATTGTCTCAAAAATACTCTCAAAATGACCAGAGATTGTGTGTCCTGGAGGGCCAGCAAGACTTAAGACTCTGATTCGCACCAGAGACCTTTATTTCCTGTCACTCTCTATTGTTTGCTGTCAAATAAAGTAAAAAATGGCACAAAAAATTACCTGATTTACCCGACTAAGTTAAATGGAAATTGTGCCTCATGTCTTACAGACGTTACGCCCAGCGTAGCCAAGACAAAGCTTGCACCTATAGCTGGGCTCAGAATCCAGGTGTGGATCACAACTACTCAGGACCAGGAGGACCTCTCTATGGTCGCCTCTGTTACAGCAGCCACACTTTACCTGTTCTCCGCCGCACACCAGGGGGAACATTTGAACCAGGCCTGGCAGAGCTGGGATACCGCTTTCCTGGAGGCCAGCCAGACCACTCTTTGGTCATCCAGAACCAGGGGGCCATGGTAGGGCCAATGGAGTCCGGGGCGGTGTACATAGCTCCCACAGACCACAGCACAGGAAGCCGAACGGGGAGTCGCACGGGAAGCCGTGACGGCACAGCACCCCAAAGTGGGGTAAGCACGTCGGATGAAGGAACGCCGAGGACCAGTGACAGCCAGGAGAGAGGAGGAGGGACCGGAACTGCAAGCAACTGTACCGAGGGGAGCAGCGAGGACAAAGTGAACCACAGTCAGGATGTGGACTGGGTAAGGATTACAGCGACTTTTTTGTGTTGATTTGACATTTGATTGATTTGATCCCAAATATGCTGACCGTCCAATGGCATTCTGGCATTGATAGGAGGCAGAAGTTATGGCAGCTCCAATTTGCCTATAGAGAAAAATAGACTTAATGTTGTGCCAGGTTAGAAAATGAATATTGTATTTGTTTACATAGCAATGTTGTCCGTAGCATCCACAAAAGCTGTTTTATACTTTAGGTCAGGTGTTTTTAAAGTCTGAGAATGTGGGCCTCCCCTCAGACAAAGCTTTCGGTAACGACGTCCTTCACTCTACATTGTGCAAATGATGAATACTTGCGTGTTCAGTGTGAAACCAGCATATGAATAGATTCTGTACTGCAACACTGTTTAATACATGGATTGATGGATGGATGGTTGACTAAATGTTTCAGGAAGGAGAGAAAAAGTGATAGATGTTGCATTGAATAATGAATTAAAATTGAATAAGTGATTTGATCAATGATAGATGGCTGCATTGGAGGAAGCATTAAAGATGAATGAATGGCTTAATTATTATATTAAATAAGCAAACAAGTAAGTAAGAAAGTAATTAAGCATATATAAAATAATTATTAAGTTTGCATTCAACCTCATATACTGTATTATTACCGTCATTGCAACACTAAAACATTTTTAACCTCTGTATGGTAGCAGAAATGTCAACAATGCTGATATGATTCAGACATATCAGCACATTTATATCCTGCTGTTCATTATCTTTTCTATGTTTTGTTTTATTTATTAGGCCATTGCAAGGCTCTCTGGCCCTTCCTTTATTTAATTTTCAAATGTTTTATCTCTCAATCACTTCCCTCTCCATCTCCCTCTCACAGTGCAGTGTTAGCTCATTTTAGTGTTCAATTAATATCTAAGGCTTCTTCCAACTCTGCTTTTCTTCCACTCTGTTCTGCTCAATGTCTGTCTCTCCTCGTCTCAATCATATTTTTATCATCACCATCTCCGGCTTTTCCCCCATTCGGGCACTATGTCATCACACTCCCCCATCTTTCTGCTTTTTATTATGCCTCTTATTGAATTACCCTTCATCCCATTTTATGTTACTGTAACCAAACCTAACAGTGCCACACCCTACCCCAGCCCCGAACTGAAACCACTCGTGCTCGCCTACGTTCCCTCCAGGTGCAGTCGGAGACGTTACCCAGGGAGCACAACCTCGTCATGACCCGGTCGGGCTCCATGATGGGCCAGGGTCACGGCGCAGGAGGCTGGGTGTGCGACTCGGCTACCCTCCCCATGGTTGGACGCAGGGCCTCCCGCGCCGGCTTGTCCCCAAAACGCACAAGCTCTGGCCAGGCTGAATCTGACTCCAGCGGAGGAGGAGGAGGAGGCGGTGGTGGAGGAGGAGGGGGAAATGGAGGTGGAAATGGGGGCACCTCCACAGATGGACAACAGCAACCTGCCAGTGGACGCAACTACGCCACTGTCTTACAGGGGGAGGTATCTGGACAGAGGGACTACCCCGGCAGCTTGGGGAGAGGAGGACTGGAGATGGGGAGCAACTTTGTGGTGGCGAGACCAGACAGGGAGGGCGGAGGGATATCATCTGTCTACCCAGATGCAGCTGGCTTTATTGGGGACTGGCGTGATCGGGTGGGTCTGGGGGGGTATGTTTTGGGCAGAAGGGATATGACCCCCCAGCTTTTTCCCTTCCCAGGGCAGCCTCGAGGAGCATACGGTGGAGTGATGGGCTTTGGGGCTGGCTGGGTTCCAGGAATGGAGGCTGTGAGAGGAGCACCAGGACCTGGGGGTCCCTCCTTGGCACTGAGGGTGGGCGAGTTCCTACGCCTGCGTCTTGCCCAGGTCACTTTTGATCCATCACAGCCACCGTACGACTCTGTGCAGGTGTACGGCCTGGAGGGCACAGGGTCCCGGGCCGGATCCCTCAGCTCACTCGAGAGTGAAGGAGAGAAGGATGCAGAGAAGGAGGAGTGGGGGGCAGGGCTGGAAGAGTGGGGTCCCCAGTTCCAGAAATTAGCCCAACTCTTCAAAGAAAGGGAGAAAGAGAGGGAAGAGAAGGAAAAAGTTGAAGATGGTGCCAAAAAGGAGAAGGAAAAGAAAGAAGAGCCAGAGAAGAAAGAGGGAGGAGAGCAGGCTAGAGAGGAGGGGAAAGACTGAGGAAGGATAAAAATGAAACAAATAGGGGCAAAGGGGGTAAGAGAGGACGGAAGGGAATAGGAGGATGATGAAAAGGCAACCAGAGCTAGAATAATGTGAAGAGAAGTTAAAGGAGAGAAAGATGAAGAGGCAAAGTAATAAAAAGAGACAGAGAAAAATGAGCCTAGGGAGGATGGAGAATGCGAGGGCAGGGGAGGGAGTGATTGATGTAATTTAAAGCAATAAGTGTTGAAACGCTGATATGGTTGAGCACAGATACTGAGACAATGCAGAGGCTGCTTCTGCTCGGGGCAGCAACAATTTGTTAAACGCTTTGGACAAAGAAAAACAACCCAAACATCCAAGACTCGATTTAATTCAACTCTCACGTATGGAATGAGAAACAGCAGGAAACAAGAAGGAAGACGTTCCTCGTTGCGTGTGTTGGCCTGCTCTTTGTGTCTGCATGTGTGTTTGTGTGTAGGGAAAAAGTCTGTGAGGGAACGTGGATGTGCGGGCAAAAAGCGCATATACGCACTTGTATGTGTGAGTGTACATGTGTGCATACTTAACAAAGACGGAGCAGGAGTGGCAGGGAGAAACCACTGACAATTTAAAGATGAGACTGATGACTGATGATACATACGCTGCAACATTAGTTTTTGGGACAATGTGCAAGAGTAAACATTTAACAAGGAAGTTAGGATAACACACAAATATATATTTGAATATAAAGTGAACGTGACAGGGGATGGATGCATAGAGAGAGAGAAATGGTCGGGGAAGTGAGGCGATTGTACAGAAACTGTTACTTTTTATTCCGTCGGCAGTGGCAGAAAAGTGAATTATTCAGCTCACTACTTCATTCCAAATGAAAATGATGAATCATTTAAATCCTGCAAAAGATTCTCCCTCCTCTCAGCCCACAAGGAAAACAGACATTGTGAAAAATTTAAATGATTTAGGGATGTGATCCCCCACTCCCCCACCCCTCTCACCCCTCCAGCTTTTTGTAGTTGAGTGTTGGTATGTTTACAAAGATTCACACACCCAAACGCACACACAGACACAAAAGAACTGATGAACACCATAAGGCTTTGATTGTACTACAGTAAATTATAAAAGCAAACCCATCCACAAGTATTTCATCTACTATATGGAGTAATGACAACTCTATTATTGATCTCCTAAATGTTTTTATGGAAGAAGTCTCCTATTTTTTATGCGTATCCCCCCCGTAGTCTCACTTGACACGTCTTGAGGACAAAGTATGCATGATTTTTGAAGACAACAAAAAAACCCAAAAACCCAATCAACTCCATTTTGAACACTCATACTGCCCAAATGAAAATTTCCATAGGTCTGTAATGAAATTATAAGGGAACAAAACCACAGAGACTCCCGCGACAGGCTTTTTTGTTCTTGTTAAAGGTCAGGATGCAAATGAGCTGGAGTTTTCAGCTGGAATGCACTTTTATACTGTGTGATGTTCAATAATACATAATGAATAATGTCAAAGATTACAGTTGTTTTATAAGATGTCAATTAAACAAAAAGATACCATGTTTGACTGTATGTAAAAGCATTTCAAATGTAAATACCACTGAATATTATTGCTAAAAGAGAGTATATAAAATGAAAAATGAGTTTTAAAAAAAAGCAGAACTTACATGTCCAAATGGAGCACTGTTGGGACTATCTGTATGTACTGTAGATTAGATATGGATTAACTGAGCTGGACATTAACAGCCTCCTGGACTGAAAACAACACCATGTATCAGCATCTATGTAGTAAGTGAACAGGTTTGGGTTTGTTTTGTGGTAGCTCTCGTCTGAGATGGACAAGCCAAGGATTCAATTATATATGTGGCCTCTGGCAGAAGGTTGTTGTGCAAAATATTAGTTACAGGAAGCCTCAGAACTAGCCTGCCCCAGCGAGGGACCAATTTGATGAAAATCCAATGGAGTGAGGAGAAATTCCCCTAATAGGCACAACAAAAAAATCAGTATTTTCTCTAAAATCTGGATTATTCTTCAGCAAAAGTAGAATAATACACTAAAATGGAATTTGTAATACGTTTCAAGGACAGCTCTGTCATTAGTGTTGCACTGCCTGAGCGATATGAAACAAAGTTTTATAGACAGTTACTCATCTCTAGAAATATAATAGAGTGTACAAGTAAGATTTTTAATATGAGATTGGGAAAGTGACTGTCCATCAAATGACATCGTTCATGCATTTCCAGCAGTGCAACTCAATGTCCGTATTAGGGTTGGGTGATTGGACGAATATATCGGCTATCGACGATTGGCTGGGTTCATCGCCCAACCCTAGACCATATTAATATTGCATTTTGCTTTACCTTGACCACTACATATATCTAAATTCAAGCAAATTGTCTAATTTTGTGGAATTAAAGATTAACAGTGAAATCTGAAAAAACCTTCCTGAAAAACTGAGTTATTTGAGTCCAGAGGGGAATTCTGCCACCTACCCTAACCTGAATGTGGATGTCTTTGGTGTGCCATCGTAGAAATGTCACAGTTTATCACTGGTTCACTGTAAAGCCACCCACATAAGTCAAGATGCCAGCTTTGCTAGTGTCCACCAGTTTGGTCCGCCATAATCTTGGTCTGCTACTGTCAACACCTACTTAACCAGTCAGGAAGTCAGGCTTCACACTGACCGAAATGGAACCCATATACACCTCTGTACCCTTTACCTGAGCCACAGACTTGTCCATACAGTGCCACTGTGCAGACTGGATGGTATCAGGACCAATGTACAAATACTGCACAATAACTGGAGAAGAGTGGGGGGTGCAGAACCTCGCTGGAGTCTGAGTTATAATTAATTGTGGCTCAACACCCTAAAGCTACCTAAACCTCAGTGTAATCCGAAGTGACAAGGTATATTGCCAAGCTAGAAGAATAATTCTGGTTTATTACAACTTGTGTCTTAGTTTCATAGTTTTTGCCATTATTTCTATCAGTAATAATAACATTGTACTCTGCAAGTTAATTGCTAAGATCTGGGACTTGGAAACATCACTTTAACGGAAGTCCAATGGGGCAAGAGAGACAAGCTTACAGGTCTTAAACAAATTACTTGCTGTAGTTGTGCATACAGTGTTTCTAGGCAATGAGGGATTATTACATTCCCCCATCTGACCCCATCTACACTCATTTCATGTGTCTTGGGTGAATCAGATAGCTATTGGATATCAAAAAAGCTAAGTGTCAATGCATCCGAGATGGACTGAAATCCGATAGCTCCGCATTCTAGCTAGTCGTTGCAAAGGTGTAATTGCATCCACCTCTCTAAGACGCATAGGTCATTTTTTCTGCTCAGTTAGCAGTCTGTGGAAGTTGCCTCTACAGGGTCTGTCCTGTGACACTGGTCTTAAATTGATATTGGCCATTGTTCTCTCTGTCGCATTAAAGTGCGTGTATCCGATCCCTGATCAGTCCAAACTTGCGTAGTACATAAATACGATTCATCCATGGGTTTGCTTCAGGTGCGTTACCACCACCCTCTGGGTTGGAGTAGGACCGACCTGTTGCCTGGGAAAACAACCTGTTTTTGTGCTGACATGTTGACATTTGAAAA
This sequence comes from Macquaria ambigua, assembly GCA_008360985.2. Taxonomy (NCBI): domain Eukaryota; kingdom Metazoa; phylum Chordata; class Actinopteri; order Centrarchiformes; family Percichthyidae; genus Macquaria; species Macquaria ambigua. Next base: position 207,769 of record VMKM01000312.1, read on the forward strand.
GACAAGTGTAGATTCAGCCGTAGGGTGTGTTCCCTATTTGGTTTACCTCCACATAAACTGGTTTAAACTACTGACTCTCTTCACAACCAAACCATTCGGGTTGTCTGACCTCTTGTCTTTGTTGCCCTATCTGACTTTATTGCAGCAATGTTGCCAAGTTCCCTGTTCTCAGCAATTAGTCCGTTATGTGCAATGTTATCATAACTGATAGAAATGATGGTCAAAACTAAGAAAAACGAAGCAGAATTGTCCTTTAAACCTCATTTTATGGGAGTGAAATGCCAAACAATTTAGAATGGACAGAGTGAATTGATGTCTTGAATGATAATTTCACTGGTACACCTAAAATGACTGCCAAAGAACTTGGTACAGTTCTGTTATGAGAATAAGTATTGTTCTAAAGAGCACTAATGTGTTGCTTTGCCAATGCATCATCTGGGCATTGTTTTCCTTAACATTTATGTGGAATGTGCCAACTCTAAGTCTTTCTAGTCTCTCAACACAAAAAAAACTATCCTCATCTTCATAACAGTATTGCCAATTCTGGGGCAGCCATTGCAAAAGCAATTATCACAGTATACCAATAAGTGACCTTTCTTGCCATTCTAATTATATAGTTTATTCCACAGTCTTGATTGGCTCCAGGTGTTTCATCTCTGCTGATTGGTCTAATTCAAAGTTCTGCTCTGGCTGATTGGTCAAAATCAAAGTGATGATTCTCCTGATTTGTCTTATTTCAGTAGTTCTGGAGTGCTGCGCCGACTAAACCACTTGACGGAGCTGATTATCCCACCTCCTGAGCCTGGCAAATTGGTTCAATCAAAAGCGTGATTAGTTGAATCAGTTGTTTTAAATAGAATAAAAGCCTGCAGTCTCTGCAGCACTCCACGGCTCTTTCTCAGTCTTTTAAGCTAGCTGAGATGCACCAACCCACAGTGACAGACGAAAGTGGTCCTGTCAGGCCATTTGTCAAGTCCTCTGTCAAAGAAAAACCCTACATGCTGAGGGTAGTGAAGTCTCACTCAAAGGATAAGAGCAGGTATCTTAGCATCTAGATATGTGGATATGTAGCTAAAGGGTGCAGGCTGAAGGTCATGACACCTGGCCTCTTGACCCCAAACTGGTAGACCCCATCGGTTCTGTGCCCCCCAGTGACTTCATTGCTCCTGCACGATGTTGATACAATTCCACAATTGCGTGCTGAACAAAGTGTATTTATTTCTGTTGTACTTTTTCTTTTTGTAAATTTGAATAAAAAAGGAAATATTTCAAAGAGATGAGTCAGACCTGCTCCTTTCTACAGACTCCTTCTCGATAATCAGACTTGTGCTGCTTGTGCCTTCTGTTTGTGTGTGTGTGTGTGTGTCTGTGAGAGAAAGAGACAGCGGGAGAGAGCGATTGAGAGATGTGCCGTGCAGTGCATACAAATGTGTGCGCACCTTGTGAGCATGTGTCTTGTTGTGAGTAGGTTGGTGTGCCTTGTCAAATTGGCCTCTTGAAATTTCCAAACCGCAGACAGTGTGTGTACTTGTTTGTGTGTGTGTGTGTGTGTGTGTGTCTGTTTGTGTGTGTGTGCGTGTCTGACTGCAGGATGAAGGAACACCTTGTCTGGTCTGATCCAGCCCGATGGGGGGATGTGAGGTCAGTAATAGAGGACAGACGGAGAGTTCTGCAGAGCAATCACGCTTTCAGATGGAGGGGGAGAGTTCTCTGTTTGTACGCCGGCAAAAAAAAAAGAGAAAAAAAGGACATTTTGAACTCCAGAGCAGAAGCAAATATAGCAGACCTGACAGCTGTGACCAAAGAATACAAGGCCCCTTCACCAACCTTTGCAGCTCTCCTGTGTTCTGCAGCCTTCGTCCCGGCTGAATGATGGATCGGGGAGATGTGCGCCATTGCTGTGTGACTGAATAGCTGGTTAAAAAGATTTATTACAATAATCAAATATGAAGGAGGGGATTATTTCTACATGATGGTTTAGAGAATGATCGTGTTAGCTGGGTCTCCGCTTGATTACAATGATAATACCCGCCTCGAGTCAGGAGAGGGAGAGAAAACAGAGGGAGAGGGAAGGGATGGAGAGAACCATATTAGCAGTTAATATGCAAGTCTGTTGCATTACATGAAACTGTATTTGTGATTGGGTTAGAGAGCTGATTCTGCAAGAGTGCTGAAGAAAAAAGCCCTTGCCATCTCTTGTGTGCCCGTGCATTCCCATAATTATGAGATTCATTGGGCTGACTTGCCCCCTACGGAGGCAAACATCCTGTATCTAAAGGGGATGTGAAGTCAGTTGGAGGCAAAACAGCTTTGACTTGTGTAGCACCCCAACCCTGTTTACCTAGAAGTTGGGGGCCCTAGGTTCGTGTTTAGCTAATGTGATACTATTCTAGTCAACTTGTGAAAATACTTAATCAAACCCATGTTAGATAATTAAACCCAGACACCATATCAAATGATCAATAAAACCTTTACTTCAAATATTTTGGTTATTATAAAATATTAAAGTTATGAATAATAGTACAATATACTGTATTAAACGTGAAAAGAAATAAAACACAAACAAATAAATAAAACTTACTATACAATAACCCACTACCCTACTGTAAATAATATATTGGCCAAAAATTACCCACAGAAATACACAAGGTACTTAAACAACGTGAGGAACCTACACTCATTAACGATACACAGTGTGCCTCAAACAATGTTGCTTCACTGCGTGTAACCTGTTAAATTTTAAACGTCTGACTAACCCTGAGCACTTAACTCTCTTCACTACTGTACTTTTACAGTTATCAAGAAAACTCTCAGTATAGAAATAAATCTCCAATGCAAAATACAAATAGGGCCCAACACACACACACTCACACAGAGTACTCACGCACACAAAAAATAACAAACGGTGCAGGCCTGAAACGTAGCTTGTGTGCGCTGAAATAATTGTCTCTTCACTCAGTCCGAGCAGAACGACCAGTTCAACAAAAAAACAAACAAACCTTACGACCCTCACTCGATGAAAAAATGTCCAATTGGTCCACACGATACTCAGTCCAACAATCAAACTATGAGAGCACTTTATCCAACAAATAACATTCTATCCAACAAATGTCCCAATACAAAAACTAGCCATCGGCTAACTCTTTTACCGTTCTAACTGCGCTTCGCTCTCCTCTTTTCTCTCCTCTCTCTCTCTTTTTTGTTCGCGCTCCTCGCTCCCTTCCCCCTCTTTTTCTATCTCCCAGCCCACCAATCCAGTTCATAACTCTCTGTTACCCACAGTCAGTGGCCAATCAAATTACCTTAAACAGTATCAATCATTCAACAAATGACAGGTTGTATAACTTTAATAACTTTATTGACGTTAAACAAAACATTATCTATACGTTCTACCCTACTAAGTGTAAAACTTTATTCAGATTGACAAACCTGACTTAACTGTATTTTGCCTTGATTAAAGTGTAGACTTTATTTAAATAACAAAGCCTTAATCTAGGTCTTTTAGGCTCCTCTTTTAAACTTATCTCTTAAACTCAATTTTCCTTTACCGGGCTACACTTGCTTTAACCCCACCCCCCCACCCCCACCTCCGCCCTCCGCCACCAAGCTGATAAAACACATCAACTTGTAACCAACACAACATTCTTATCGATTCACAACCCCAATATGTATGTTTATCAGTCTGCCTCAAGCATCAACACCGCAATGCAGCATTCGAGGTGAGATGCGCTGTCATGGCACTGTCAATGATTACAGCATGCATAATTGATCATAGCATAATGGCAGAGCTGGAGATGAAATGGGCTCTGTTAAAGCCGTACACCTGGGAATGACTAACTATACACTGTACTGGAGCGCTACATACACACTCAAGGTGCTGCAGGATTGCATCACAGGACACACGAGTTGGTGTGTGTGTGTGTGAGTTCAAGTACATAGAGATTCCTCATTCTGTTTGAACCTTACTGACACACAGAATCCCGCTGGCTATTCAGCATAGTGTGAGTGCTTGTGTGTGTGTGTGAGCATCTTTGCATTTCAAGTACGTATAGGCTTTAAAGGCAGCCTCCAAACACAAGCAAAGTGTAAGGGAATGAGGTGAATTTCAACAGCGGCGGGACTTCAAGGCTAGTGTAACTTTGTGGACGTGTACACTTCCTGCCCTGTAGTTAAACGTCGAACAACCTCCTGAGTAACTTTTAAACCCCCCCCCACCATCACCCCGTCTCTGTGGTTTTTATACCGGCCCATTCCTCTTCCTCGCCTCCTCTTGTCTTCCTCCTTTCTTTCTTCCCTCTCGCGCTCGCCGGCTCATTTGAAGTGGAAAATTAAATCTTCATTAACAATCTTAATTAGAGTTCGATCTCCCCCATAGCAAGCCGACAGGGAATCCATAGTGTAACGGGTGGGGGGGTGGGGTGGAGGACCTGGAGCAGGAGTTGGTTTCAGCAAGGTGGGGGGGTGGATTAGAGGGGGTAATTAGTGAATGGGGAACTTCAGCGTAAATTACACAAGAGGTATTTACACTTCCAGAGGCAGGGGGAATGGATGGAGGAGGTGGATTAAAGTGGCCCGCCGGTTGATGGCGGACACCGGACTGATAGTGAACACATGTGTTGGTGAGTGTGCAGTTCTTGTTTCTGCATTGTTGGCAAACTGGGGCTCAGTGGGAGGAGGGGGAGGGGAGGGTTGAAGGGGACATTATTAGCCCGAAAATCTTCATTGGAATTGCTTCTTGTCTTGCTTTTTGGTGACATGGTGTTACTCGAGGCGACATAATCCCTTATCATGCTAAGCAGCATAGAGCATTTGCCTAATACCAGACAGTAATCATTCAAAGACACTGCTAAGCATGCAGCCCAATGCTCCCTCTCTTATCCACATTTACATACTACAGCACACTATTTAGCTGCTGTGTGTGGGGATTGGGCGGTAAATAAAACAATTATGTTCCAGCACAATTCAAATATGCCTACTGTTCTTTAAAAAATGAAAGCAGGAAGCTGACTTTTATTGGCGCCGTTTCTTTTCTATTCCCTCAGTCACTGATGTCTTTTCTCGCTGAAGCTCTATTGTAGTTAGCTATCCTATCAGAAACCATCAAAGTCCCTCTGCAGTCCTCTTACTGGAAGCAATGAGCTGAGGGGAAGAGATTTCTGGGAGGGAAACCAGGCAAGTTGAGCTAGCCCAGGACCTAATCCTGTGTCAGGATGCCCACAAAACCTGGCCAAAGTAAGACTGCATTTCCCCCCACAGAATAGATTATTTGTTTAGCTGTCCGGCTGCTTCTTTATTTGCGGAGAACATACAGATACACGTTGCCGCGGAATATTTCTAAACTGCGAGGGCAGGAGATAGTGTCTGGACCTTCGTTTTATTTATCTGCTCCGCGCTGGTTTCTTGGGAGCTGAGCCGGTCGACTGCTCCGAGCAGGGTGATCATATCTGCGGTAATGTTGTTGTGGCAGCTCAAGACTCGGGAGAGAAGTCTGAGGATGTGAGTGTGAGTGTGAGTGTGTGTGTGTGTGTGTGTGTGTGTGTGTGTTGGGAGGTGACAGACTCTATTTACACAGCTGATCATTAGAGACAAAGAGAAAAAGAGAACATGATAACCAATTACAGACACACAAACACAGAGAGAGAGAGTTAAGTATGTTCATTAGCCCTTTGTGTCAGATTGGTTAATTGTTCAATGAAGTGAGTGGAATAATAAGTTGGGGGGTATTATTGCCTTTAGTGAAATGGGATTTATTCTCATCAGCTGTGCCTCTTATTGTCCTACATAGATTGTGGAGAAATGTTAACAGCTGAGGGCTGCAGAAAAAGGCAGAGCCAATGTTTGGTCAACTGCCCACACACTAAATACCAACAGACACTCAAACAGTGTGTCTGACCATTAAGAATCCCCTCGTCATCTGAGTTTTTCTATGCAGCACTAGACCTTCGCCAAATAAACCATATCTGTCCCTGTGAGTGCACACAGTACTGCCTTAGCTTGAAATATACTGTCTTCAGTACAACAGTGATAGTAAAGAATAAGGAAAGAAAAAGACGCCCACACACTGAATTGATTTAAGTGCAGGTACAGTATGATGTTTTAACAACACTGAATTTTAATTCTAATTTGTTTAAAAAAAAAAAAGGTCAAAATCAAAGCAGGTTTGGTGTAAGGGATACATACTTTGCTTTTTTGTCCCTTGTATCCAACTTCTGTCTTGATATTTTATTTGATACTTGATATTATTTTCTGCCTAATTCTTGACTCATTTATGCTCAGAGGCTTTAATAATGTAGGCCAGGAAATGGGCACTGCCTGGAGTTGTGACCTCTCTGTCCGTGATGTAATATGCTGCCCATTACTTCACTTGTATTACTATTCATTCTCTACTACAGGGCCTGTACTCATTTTTGTTCTTGCTGACTTAATGGTTATCCTTTGCTTCTTGTGGGCCTCTGTAGTCAATGCATCTCTGTGTATCATTACCCATTGTGTTACACTATCATCAGTTACCTGACCATACACACATAATTCATCTTAAACATCTGATCCAAACATGACATAATGTATTTAATAGAATGTAATATTATAATTCAAGAAAAAAACTTTTTAAATTATGATTTGGACACATACGTCAATAGTCTTTAACATCTGTATAAGCTTTTTCCAGTTCTTCATTGAAGCTGTAGTGTATGAGTGAAATATTTACTCCCTATAGCCTCCATGATTTTTATGCCTACGGCATTTATCAAATGGAAATATTTTGCATGTGTTGCGCATCATTATACTAATTTCCCCCAAATTCTACTTGACTTATGTGGTCTCTTCGGGAACTTTGGGATCTCCACTAGAATTTAAATGGACAATAATTGGCTGCACAGTATGAGTGTGTACAAAGTGTTCAACCGGTAGGAGAAAGGGACTGAAGAGGTTAAAGAGGCCTACACAACGCTGAGGATTATCAGACGAGGATACAATCACTACACCACTATTCATCAATAAAATTCAAATTATGTATGATTGAAAATACACAAGTAACCAGAAGTACTCAATGGCAATGGATGTAGACATTACAAAACAAATCTACCTTTAATCCACACAAAGATTCAGTTTGAAGGGCATATATAAAATCAGAGCAACTTAACATCCCCTGAAAATTTCGTTTTAGCTGACCTCCAGTTGTTAACGTCTCACCTTCCTGCAGTGATGTAGAAGTGCACTCCGGGGTGGGTCAGTACACAGTGACATCAGTGACTACGTTTACATGCACTAAATATTCCAGGTTTTTGCCCTTATTCAGAAAAGGGCAATATTCCTACTCAGCTGTTTACATGGTTAATAAAAAAGAATATTCCACTAATATTCCCATTTACATGCAGCCGTGCATACTACATAGATTTTTCAGAGTTTTCCACCGGTGGCGGACTTGTTCGACCGTACGAACACAGCCTCCCTCTGTCATTCATTCAACCACCTTCTTAAAATGGTCATCCTTGCGATATTTGCACATATCCAAAAACCTGTTGATATCCAAGTCTTCCATAATGTTTAAAAGTGGGTGTGTGTCTCCTTCTGACCACAAATGTGGACTTTTCTTTTGGGCATGCATCTCTACCCCGGCCTTGCAAACTGCACAGAGCTGACCGTAAACAGGCAAGAGGCCGTGTGTTGCAAACTGCAGTAAAAACCATACTTGAGACGCATATTCCGAATGCGCTGTATACATGTCCAAAGAATCCTCCTAAAACCCCATTAATATCAGCATATCCCACATGTCTTAATCAGAGAATTCTATACTCGGAATAAGGCCTAATTTGGAAAATGCTAACTGAATACACTGTTTACATGACCTGTATCAAATTCTGAATATTGTCATTTTTGGAATAATAGTGGAAAATGAGTGTGCATGTAAACATGGTCACTGTTAGGCGTGCTTACAGGTGCAACAGAGCATACTTCTAACCACACCCGACCTGACCCATCAGAGAGGGCCTTGAAACACCACTTTCCAGCCTGGTATTACTGTAAGAATGAAGCTTACCTGTGTGTTTGCATGCAGGACTGTAGGCTCTGTCAGACCTGCTGGGCATCACACCGTTTCTGAAATTCATGACAATTGCAATAACGGACCAACTCTGATCTGCTGTGTTATAGTAAATGATGCACATCTTATTAGAGCCACTGAAAATGAAACCACAGCAATGTCCGGCCACTCTCACATACAGACATGTGCTGTGCATTGGTTTGTGTCTGCTGCCACCTGCTGGAATAATCACCTCTGAAAATGTTGAATTTCTCTCCCTGCTTATATCCATTCAGGGGCTGTCTGGAGCCTATGCCAGCATACTCAGAGGGAACACCCTTCACAGATCATCTGTTCATTACAGAGCTAACTCACTTGTACAGACTCATCATTCACATTCACACCTTTGGTCAATTAAAATTCTCCAGTCTACTTGTCCTGCATGACTTTGGAATGTGTGGGCAAAAAAATGTAATCCCACAGAGACTTCACAGAGAAAAGGCTGGGCTGAGGAATCAACCCTTCTTGTCGGGAGATTAACACACCAGGGGTTGCTGCAGAACACCTTGCCTAACTGATGTAAAGAATTTCAATTCGATTGAATGGCTTGCTAAAATGATTTATTGCACTAATCAAATCAGATGTGAGGGAAGGGATTATATCTGCATGATGCTTTGGAGACTGATCGTGTTAGCTGGATCTTTTCTTTATTATGTTGATATTAGATGTCTGTGATTATGTAAGCTGAATTTGCAGCGTTTTCATTCCGTTTTTGACCAGCCATATTAACATGATTTGAGAGTTTGGCTATGAGATCAAAAATCAGAATTTACTGATGTAATTAAACATTGAACAGCACCAGAAAACATCTCGAACTGTTATCATTGCCATCTAGTTTTATTAGAAAACCTGTCAATCAATTTGAGAGTGATAGCTTTTTTTTAAATCTTGAGATCTGTATACATTTGGATCATGGACCTTTAAAGCTTTCAACACTTAAAAGACAAACTGGTGTTTCACAAGGTCTTGGGCTGCTGTAACACTAAACTGTTTTTTTGTTTTTTTTGCAGTACTTAATCGTTTTTTACAAACATGGTCACTCAGAAAAGTGTCATTATGACAACAACAACAACACTACTGCTACTACTGCAGATCATAGGTTGTGGGAATATGTGTTCTGCTTTAAGAAATCTGTTTGTTTTTTTTTGCTCTCATCCACTGACTTTTTTGCTCACCACGGGTTGTTTTTTTTCTCAGGCTTCTATCCTCAGAAAGCCTCCCAGTCAGTGATCATTCTCTTTCATCCCATGTCCATCAATCTACTCCAAACCTCTGGTTGCCTCTGACCTTTTAATACAAAAATACAGTTTGGACTGTTTCGCTTTGAAAAGATGTATCTGTAAGAGGGCCAATAAGGCAACACACTTCTCCTCTGTATGCAAAATAGACTTTGGCTTGGCATCCTTTATCTTTTTCTATTAGCTGTTTAGAAGAAGACAGCTGCTCCTCCAAGCCACGGTAATTGCATTTTCCATATTAGGCTCAATTCCCCATTGAGCAGCAGCCACAAGAGGTCAAGAGACACTCCTATGAGAGACTTCATCACAAAAAGAACTGAAGACAATTTAATATATTTTACAGACTTATAGACTCAGTAGGTTTTATAACCCAGCTGTCTGAAATCCTTTTCCTCTGATCACTGTCATCAGTCCCCTGCTGATGCAGCGGTGGAAAATATAGACCACAGCTGCTTTTTTGATAGCTGCTGTGAAGGATGGGCAAACAGAGCTGTCAATAAAATTAAGGGCAGAGAAGAAGGAAAACCTGAATGGGTTCCGAGAGAGTTTAAATAAAGAAATGGCACAGATGAATAAAAGTGGAGCAATCGGTCCATAATTAGGGCCACAATAAATCTTTTGAAAGTGGATACTTTCCTCTAGAAGTGGTGAAAAGGGAACACTTGTGGAACACACGTGAATTCCAGATGGTCTCCAGCAAATGTCATTTATTTTAATTCCCTAATTATCACACATTTATTTATCAGGTTTTATTCTTCCAAACATTATCTTACTATTCATTGACTGCACATTATACTACCATTCAAACAAAGTAATACGTGTTGGTTGAACTATAAGTTAACCTGGACATACCATAACATTTACACAAAGCACCTAAATCCAGGTCCAGCCTGCATACTGCAGCTGCCACTTTCTTGTCTGTAGGACATTTGTGGGCCACAGAAGGTGATCTCTAGTCATTTTAGTGACCTTCTGACTTTTCATCTAGTAACACCATCAGGTTAAAATCTCAACACTTTGGTCCATGATAAAGTTTTTCTATTAAATTTGTTCCAAATTTCATGGTTCCCAGAGGATGAATCCTAATGTTTCTGGAGCCCTCTGACCATGTTTCTAGCACCACCATCAGTTCAAGATCTCTCCTTCACCAATACATTGGTCCATGATAGGGTATCTGAGAAACTAATGGCTAACTAATGGCTGATTTTCCTTGATTTGGATTTGCAGAGAAATGTCATGGTCCCTGATATTTTCCTCTTGTATACAAAAAATCTCAATCCAAATGAGCAGTTTGACATTAAAATTAAAAAATTAATAAACTCCCATTGCCTGTAGATGGTGTTAACATTACTGCAATTATTACTTTCTTACCTGTGGTCCCCAGAAGATGATTCCTAGTGATTTTGGTGACTTCCTGATTGTCCATCTATTAAAACGATCAGGTCAAAATCTCCCTTTGGCTGGCACTTTGGTCCATGATAAAGCATCTGGAAAAACTAATAGCTAATTTCCCATGAAATTTGCTCTGAATTTCCATGGTCCTCGGTAGATGAGTCCTAAAGTTTTGGGTGCCATCTGACCTTTCCTCTAGCACCCCAATCATATCATAACTATCTTCTATACGCATGAAAAATCTAAACGTAACATGCAGTTGTCGAGTATTCATCCACTGGGGAGCATGAATCCTTTCCATTCTGCACCCTCCATCAACATTCCTCTTGCACCACCTTCACGCCACCTTTCCACAGAAGACAATTCCATCCAACACTATGGCATTGTAGCATTTCTTCTAATACTGGTTTAGCACGTAGCTAATCTTCTAGTCTTCTACATTCTACGACACTGACATGAACTGCCTGACTTGGCATCCATCCATCCACTCTTACTATTAATTAGGAACACCATCTTGTCTAATGATGATGACTATATTTAAGTAGGGGATTACACACACACGAACACAGACACACGCTCACCCAAAACAGTATGAGATAATTAGTTTATTTTGATATTAGTCCCAAGGATACAACTAATTACCCTGGATCATTTCATAAAACGTTCCTCTTTTTTGAAAACATGCTGAAAGAAGGTGCAGGATTAATAATCACTGTAGGAGGTGAGTCCTTGAGAAAGTTAATCTTTGAATAACTTTTTAAAAAGGGGTTATTGAAAAGTTGATAGATTTTGTCTTTTGCTTTGTCTTTTGTTGTTCTTGTAAAGACACATCAATGAATATTCTTTTCACATCTCTCCTCAATCACTGCTAAAGTCAAAGAGGTAAAATAAAGGGAAGGGACATTTGTCACTTGTACAAAGCCTGAGAGAACAATTCCTCCTCTGTTTGTTGTGTTGCCTGCTGGTTATTGAAAAGTAATTTGATTTGGAGTCTGTGATCGATTACAGACTTTATGTTCAACCTTTGCTCCTAATGCAAAATATCAAAAGGTACAACTGTTTTGAAATGAGCTCTGTCACAGTATGTGGTATTGCTGTTTATACTAGAAATCCTGAAACAGTGGTAATGATATATCATCTGCCAAACTACCAATCCTTCTTCTAACAGTTTTACTTTGATGCTCAGATAAGTGGCAAAGGCTGCGCTGCATATAAATCTTTACCTTAATAAATCATTAATCCTGTTAAAACACCCCTGAGAGATATGTTGAGAACATTCCACTTTCTGTGCATATGAACTTGTTTTTTGAACTTGAGTGAAGTTTTTTGGAATAAGACAGATGACTATTTTGTTAGAAGATTGTAAGATGAGCTCCACTTGAACTTTTCTCACTTGTGTGGCAGATTTTTGAACTTGTGAACAGAGTTTTTGACTGAATATGAGATAACATGAAATAAGACATGGAGAAATATGACTAGCATGACAGCTCTGTTATACTCTCTAGCCCTTTCTCTTTCAGCTTGACCAGTTTGACTACCATCCTGAAGAAACCCACCATGTACTCAGCATTGTCTGAGAAACAGACTAGCCTGAAGGGCAGATCGTGGCAGGGGTCTACGGCACAAATATCCAACAGAATCTTTGATCTTTTTCGCTACAACAAAACTCCTGCAGCTTATATTTCCACCTGGAGATTTCTATCATAACCACTAGAGTCCATTAGATCAGATCATGGCATATGAGATCGAATAAAGGTCATAATGACTTTGAACTTTTGAAATGATGCCCAGAAATAACCCCACAGCCTGTGGTTTTATATCAGCTTTTGTGAGCTTGTAAAAAAATCAACATGACAAAGTCAAGTTTGTGAATCTGTAGAAATGATTTGTGGTTAAAGGAACATTTGTGTAGAATTGATTTCAGTCATGAAGTAACACAAATCTTCTAAAACAAAGGGAATAGGTTTGTGAATATCTGGAATGCAGATTCAAAACAGAAAACTCTGTGTGTGACATAAAAAGCTACAAGCATGATTTGTGTCTGTCTTTACAGCCAATTAGAGTAGATGGCTACCTACCAATTATCCAACCAGAAAGCGAGTTCTATCATCCAATGGCATAAAATAGGTGTGATCATCTCTGGTATAAAGAGCTGAAGACTCGCCCGTGTTTCTAGCCTAGACCTTAACGTTAGAACGTAGAAATTGAACACCTTATACATTCAACCGAGAAAGGCAATGTTTTGTGCAGCGTACAAATGGTAAGACTCATGAGACTTTCTAGATATTGAATTCTAACAAAAGAGAAATTAAAGAAATCTATTGTCTGATGGACTCTAAGGAGAAAGATCTTGTCACGGTGGTGAGGGAGGGACAGGGGAAGGACCCAAATGCAGATAGTCGAGATGGCAGGATGATGTCTGCTTTAATGACGAAAATAGCTTGCAGGCAGACAGACAGACAGGCAGGCAGGTAGACGGGTTCAGGTTCAGGTCTAGGGTTAAGGTTAAGGTTCGGGTGACAGATGCTCGAAAGCAAAAACACAAGGCAAGACGGCAACTATTACGAATTGCAAGGGAACAAAGGAAGTGGACCGGTAGTAGTGAGCGACTGATGAGGGAATGAGATGCAGGTGAGGAGGTGGGCAGGGAAGGCCAGAGCAGAAAGCCTTCTGGCAGAAAGCCCTGGAGGCACACTTCTCCCACGTGCAGACACCTTTCTAATTTTAAAACATTCCATCCCACAGGGCTGTGACAGGAGCTTTGATTGGATATTAATTATTTTGTGACATACTGGCTGTATGTGTTCAAAATAAAGAGAGATCTTTACATTAAACACAGGGCTGAACAGAAACGAGTGTTAAAGTAGAAGACAAATTAATTGTGAGATTGAATATGATAACAAAGCAAATTAGAGACCTAAATTAAAAATCTTATATCAGATATTTATACATTTATGTGTAGTTTTTATATCACTGAGTTATATTTTAAAGGCAAAAATGAAATAGAAATAGAATGATTAGTTGGCACACCTAATTATAATAGTAAAATTGTATATTTGTATGACTAATAAGGCTTTACTGATCGTTAATTGCATAATTCAAATGTAAATTGAATGAATCACTTTAAAAATCATTTTTAAAGGCGATCATTGACTTACTGATTATAATTAACCACTGAAATGGTGCATAATTACTTAGGCGGTGTGCTTAGTGTTGTATATGGATTCTGGTGATTTCTAACACCACGATAAAAAAGTCAAAGAAGGCTACAGAACACACAGTCTAGAAGAGAAACAGTGAGGCTGATATAAGCAAAGTAATTAAGTACACTCAAGTACTGTACTTAAGTACAATTTTGAGGTACTTTCCTTGAGTATTTTCATTTTAAAAGGCACACAATTCGCAATGCCATACAATGTTCATGCTGTAAACATTTTCTGTGTGACTGTCAAGAGACACACTGATGCTGCTCTATTGAGTGGAATACAGTACATTGTTTGGCATTTACACACCAAATTAAGTTTTCATTGCTGTGCTGCTAGCTCATTTTTAAGCTCAGGATGCATATCCAGATCCACGGAGAATCAAACTGCATTAACTACGCTTCATTCAGTTTTAACAGAACAACATTATGTTTTCCCTGATGCAACAAGGGGTTTGTTACCAGGAATGAGTTCAAATACACAAAACCATGCACTCTTCTCAATTTCTCCCAGATTATATTGTGTTTTGAGAATGAATCATTTTTTAACTAATGTAGTCATGCTTCCCAAGCAGTGCATGCTGGGATGGGCTCCAGCCTCCCTGCAGCAGAGGAGGAACAGATGGGCAAAGAAAATTAATGAGTGAATGAAAGAGGACCTGCAGGTATGCTTGACTAGGATGCTCACTGCTCACTGATTCTTAAGATCTAAAGGAATACTGCTTTTCATTACTTGTGATTTGAAATGCACCCATTGTTGGTCTAATATCCACATTTTGCACAAATGAATAAAACAATATATTGTAATCTTTCTAATTGTAATTATGAAAACACGTTACAGAACAAGGGTTTTCATGACCAGTGCATATATGTAATAATATAAAATAAAACAAATTCAAGATACATTTTAAAACACATTTGCTAAGGTGTCACAAGAAATGTTGACTACTTCTACTATTTACATTTTTCACCAAATACTTTCAAGGAACATGAAATGTAATGCATTTCTATTTAAAGTGTCAAAGGACAAGAACAAAGGCAGAAACATCCATAAGGACAAATGCTGTGCAAATGTAGCACAGCATTTGTCCTTGTTAAACAACGATATCTGTGATAGTCTGTCATGATCCCACATTCAGGTACACAAAATGCACACATAGCATTATTGACTCCATGGTTACCTTCTTTGATTGATGTCATGCAGATGCAATTCAACTTTTTAGAACGGCAACCTGTTGTATTGCAATCTGCTGCTATTCACACACCTGAACACCTGAATGCTCACACGTAAGACTGTTATCCAAAAAAAGAAAAAAAACTGAACTGACAGATGGGGACTTCATGCAGACTAAACTTTTTAATACTGTTGCTGTTTTAATAACCCACTGTGAGGTGGATGTGGTAATCATTTTGTTGAGTAGTACTGCAACAACCACTGATCACACCCCCATGAGTTCTGTCCTTAAATGCATAAACATTTGCCTACTCTTCTACTTGAGCTATTTCAAAACCATGCAGTTAATTTAAATGGAGTGTGCTTAACGATGTCACTCTTAAACTCATACCCTCAACTAATGCAAGCTATGCAGATATTAAAACCTGATGCTTGAATACACTGATTGACTTTTGAAGCCATTATAACCACTCTGTCTCTTGCTTTTTACCACATATTTTCCAAGAACCCCAATTTCCTCTTTTATGCCGAGGAACAGGAAGTAATCATTATTTTTGCTTTTACTTAAAGCCTGCTGCTGAATGCCACAGAATTCTTCAGGGTCTCAGTTGAAATAACAAAACAGACAAATAGCAAAATATAAAATAATAAATATAAGCATTTTTATTTATTTTCACATTTATTTGTTCATTTATTTTTGTAAATATTTGTTTATATATTTTTGCTTTGCATTTCCCCTATTGCTTTTGCTATTACTTGCTGTGAATCCACTGGCTTTGGAATAAGTAGTCAAAAGCAACAAAATGCCATAACTGCATGTTGTAGTCTGCTGGTGTTACAAGCGCTGGAAGTGACACAACTGGCTATCTCCAAATGTGGAAAAGAGTGTGCATAGCCTATTGACTACTCAGCCTGGGCAGGAAGGCCTGCCCAAAGAGCTTGCACCTTCAAGGAATAGCAAAAGCAATAGGGAAAATAATAAGTAAAAATAAAGGGATAAAAATAAATAAATGACATTATATAAAAATTATTTTAAAATCTAATAATTTAAAAATAAATATATACAGAAATAAATTAGCAAATAAATAAAAATGCTTATAATTATTTTTTTATATTTTTATTTGTCTTTATATTTTCACATTTACTTTCTTATTCTTTTACAGATTATTTCTTTTTTTATGGCACTCCTATGACTCCATAGAAGCTGGCCATTGTTGTGAAAAAAGATAAATACTACAACACAACAGTCAACAGAGTGCAGACCTTCACTAAGGCCTAATAGCCCTTGCAGTTAGCAACTACTTTCACAGTCAACACTGTACTGACATATTAGTTATATAAGAGTAGCCAAAGTGTGGCCTGATGGTGGTGATTTCTGGTGGGAGTGTGAATGTACACAACAGATTTCATGCCAATTCGGCCATTAGCTTTCAAAATATGTTTATCACAGACAAAGAAAACAAACACAGATGGACAGAAATGATCAGATAACCTTCTTGGTGAAGTAAACAAGATAAAAAACATAGAGAAGAATACATTTTTCTTCATACCCATGATGTAAAAAAAGATGTAAAAATGTATTGCTGCTTGATTCTGTTAGTTGTCAGCTCAGATGACTCTGCAGACGAACTTTGTGTCTGGTCAAATACAAGAATTATTCAGTCAATGGTGAGATGGCTATAAAAGCAAGACTAAGCATGTGTAGTTTGCAGATTTTTACAGACAAGTAAAAATCTGCAGTTTTCACTCATGCTGTGGATACAAGCATTTGTTTCAGTCTGGCTGCTGTGTGGTCAGCTGAAGGAGCCTGCTCTCTGTCACTCACTGGACACAGCTGAGATAAGGCAAGGAGGAGTGCAGATTTACTGGGCACTCTTATTGACTCCCTTCAAGGGGAAGCAGCAAACATTTGCCCGAAAATCGATAGATTTGTCACTAGGCTCCTTTTTTTGAAAACATGTTGCAAAAGGGGCCACACCCAGTGACACAGGTGGTAATCTGGCAACAATGGGGGGGTTTCAAGTGTGCCCCATTAGCTTGTTTCATATCTTTCAGCAATGTTGTTGCTTTTATATATATATATATATATAAAAAATGGAAATTAACTAGTCTTGTGGCACCTTGTCCCATCTTTAAGGCTCGTCAAATCGCCTACTTTGGGAACCACTGGTTTAGACGAGCACAATTTAGTTTGACAAAAGAAAATCTAAACTCAATGTCCACTTACTAACCCTTTTCTGTTTCTGCTTTCAGATGTACCACGTCATGAAGATAACTCAGTTGTCATTATGTGACCTTCATTTGACAAGAGTTGAGATGCTCAAGACTCCTGTTTCCAAGATCGAGAATGAGAGTGAAATTTCACATAAAATTGTTTTAATGTCAGAAGTTTTATACTGTCTAATCATATTTGACTACAACCTACTATATCTCTAAGAAGTATCATAAACAGCTTTGGCACTCGTTCCTTCTGCATACTCCAATGCTCAGAACTGATCCTCGCTGCTACACCACCTATTTATACTCCCTCCGCCTCTCCGGCCTCCTTCTGCATTAGCATTTAGAATTATGTGATTCCTGGGTGTTTCTCTCTATGGGTTCTAAGGCTATCTAAGGCTGTGCCGCAGGGTCCGTGCACTCAGAGACAGTCTGTGTCAAACCTTCTGAAATTTGTGTCCGGAGCATTTCAGGGTCAGAGCCACACCACCAAACCCAAAATGATTTTTGCTATAAATGGCTAAAACCTTGATGTGAGTGTCTTGACTGAAAATTATCCAAGTGAAGGTCTCTTTCCCCCCTCCCCGTTCTGGCATGATGTCAAATCGCGCCTGTTACGAGACATCTAAGACCTCAAAGATGTCTGGAAAAGAACAGCGAAGCCCTTTAGGCATCATGTCCAATCAATACTCTTTTCAGCTTTTTGGTGTGTGACATTAACAGATCAGTGAAGCCATGAAATAGAAAGCCAGAGAGTTGAGCTCATGCTGTTATCCACTCTACGGTCTCATAAGTGATCTTCCGTGTTACTTCCAATCACTCACTGACTCACTATATATGTATTTTTTTTTCTTTCTTGAGGCGCCAATGCAGTGAAGAGAGGAATCGGACAAAATAAAGCCTTGTAACAGCAGGAACCCTGACAAAGCAGAGTGTGTAGCCTCTGGTGGAGTGCAGCACATGCAGGCAGTCAAGCTGTCTCCATGTAGCCAGCTGTTTCACACTCCCTCTTAATCTGTATGAAGGCTCATTTAGCAACTGGCTGCTGTGGATTGGGTTTTCTCTAGCAGAGCCATTGCTGTGAAGGTCAACTTAAAATGTATGCTCCTGGGAAGTCCCAAAAATAGATGGGAGTCAAACCCTAGAGTACATTTGTGAAAATGCTAGTGTGATAGCAGTGGTGGAAAGGAACAAAGTACATTCATTCAAGTACTGTCTAACAAGCACTTCTGACAGAGTATACTGGCGCCCTCAGCAGTTCCACCAACGAGACGTTCCCCTTCTAAAGTACAGTTTCATTTAAGTAACAGTTTGAGGCCGAAGGAGATAAAATTGTCCACAAAATAAATACAATTTCATGTAGCAAAACGTTATTTTTTTTATTCTTCCCTGCCCCATTGATCATCTTACAACCCCTCAGATTTATCTTGCGACCCTTTGGAGGGGGTCTGACCAGTGTTGCCAGGTTGGCTGGTTTTCCACCAAATTGGGCTACTTTTTACTTGATTGGATGAGTAAAAACGGTTTTGGGCAGCTTATGATGATTTTACTACTTTCTGTACCATTTGGCTGGTTTACCCAATGAAAAATTAGGCTATATTCCACTCCTATTCTTCAATTAGTACATACCTATCATTGAAATTGACAAGTCACTAAGTTTAATAGGCTCAACACACAGTGACTGATATGACCAAATGACATTTCAGTTCATTTCAACTAGGCACGTCTTAGGACTTGTTTTCAGCCAGAATATATATTTGTACATATGTATAAATAAAAACTAGGCCACTTTTTTTCATTTATTTATTCACATGGAACAGTGCACATTAATCAACACTGACGTTACCAACATCAATGTAAATGTGCCAGGGTTAATGCGACAGCTAATCCACACCCGTAGTCCCGACACGACTGAAAATGACAAATGATGAAAAGCATTTTCTACATAATGAAGTAACAATGAAAAGAAAGAGAGATAAGAAACTGGAAGAAATGTAACACAACACTTAGCAGTAGCATAGCAGTCCTAAAATAACAAAACAATCGGATGAGTACAAAACTCTACAAACAAGTTAATCTAAAAGAACATCAGATCATTAACGAGCACATATCTGAGTAGATTTAAAAAATGCTGTATGTTGTGCAGTTCCTTATTTCCATAGGTGGAGTATTCCAGAGGGTTGCTGCTCTCACAGATGATAATTAATAATTTATGATTATTGGCCAGGTCCCCAGGTTGGGAACGACTAGACCAGTGGTTTTCAAAGTCTGAGACTTTGGCCTCCCCTATGCCTATGGGATCATGATTATGTTATTTGATCCCATAGACAGTCAAGAATTGAGCCAAGATAGCCTAATATTGCTGTTTGACACAGCTTCAGACTACACCAAATACATAAAAAGGTCTGTCCTGGGGCATTTATTAGTTTCTGACTCTGGGAAAAACAGTAAAATTCACCCAAACTACTGTATCTCTGAACTATCTCTTTAACCAAATCACACACATTTAGGCTATTCTATGTGATCTCCTTTTGATAACTAATGTAATAGCTAACATCATATTTTTTCACTTAAACTTAAGTAGGAGTTTACTTTCTTTTGCTTACATGAAATATGAACATTTGTCCGTAGGTGGGATAGATGTTTCCTGTGTTCAACCAGCTGAGGGCAGTGTATCACAGCTCTGCTGCACAGCCTGAAAGCTGTGTGTTACTCTGGCACATTCCATACACTGAGGAGCCTGTGGTGAATATTGCAAATAGATCGAAAGCCTGCTTTGAAGCATCATCTTGAGTTATTTCTGACATTAGGAAGAACAGTGAGACAGCAGGTGCTAACACTTTTATATCTGCCGGCTGTTATAGAGTTGATGTGGTTGCTAGTGTATTACACACTGTTAGCCCTCCTCTTCTCTCTCTCTCTCTCCCACACTGCCTCTGAGTGTTTCTGTGATATGTGGATCGTCTCACTTCTTCTATGCACAGATGTTGTGTTGTCTTGTGAAGGTATTGCCTGCCAAATGGCTACTAAATGTCTGCATAAGTAGGAGCACAAGCAGATTTTCAACAAATGTTTCCTTTTTTTGAATGCAAGCTTTGTCTGCTTTAAACACATTGCTGCCTGAGTAGCAGTGCCTTTGTAAAAAACAGATTCATGCACATACACTACCTAGACAGACAAGTAATTGAGGGCATATTGAGCATCCCGACTCTTGTCTATGAGATGCTGCATTGATGAATAAATAATGCAGCGTCCTTTCAAGTGCATCTTTGAACAGTGCTGAAGTTTTTAACCCGATGAAACCTAGAGACAGCTCCAGTCCCCCAGACTAGAAACCTCTTATTCTAGCTGTCTTGGCCCTCCGCCTTTCTCCTTCAACGCCCCCACCCCCTCTCTCTCTCTGGCATAATGCCCCCCACTGGGTCTTCTTTCATCAGAGTGAAGTATCAGAGACGCATGACACAAAGGTCTCTTGCACACATGCGCAAACATACATAGAAGCGTGCATGCACATAATGTAGCAGACACTGCACTTTTGTATGGCTCTGAGGGCCAATTTTGGAAAAGACACCAGAGACAGCTGCACCCTCCACAACCCATTCATTTGTGTCTTCATGAGCACATTTGTCATATTAGGACTTGATGTATGGGACTAAAAGGGTTAAAAATTCTGGTCTAATTTTGGCTGCATCTATGAAAAACAGCTGAACTGTGTTGCATAAGCGATGACATTGACAAGTAGCAGCCATTCAGATGAGTGGGTGAATCATATATCATTGTTACTTACAGCTTGAGCTTCAACCTGGCCTCCCAAATCTCCATCCCAAATCCTATCACAGCCATGAGTGGTGATCTTGCAACTACGAGGAGAAAGCCACTGAATGAAACTGTTTGATATATGGCTCTATTCCCTCAATGTCCTCACATCATTACAGAGATATTGCCTTGAAAACACATTTATCAAAAGCATCAAATCAACTTTCTGTTCTGACATAATAAAAGCATTGCTTTTCTGTGAAGAGCTCCCTTTTAAACATCCTTCATATTAATAATTACTTATTTTCCGTCAAAAAAAAGGCAGACACAGGGGAATACAAGCATCCAAGCGAATTATTTGACGCGTGAAAACCTTTCTCATGATCTAATCCTGGATATTTTTGATAATGTTGAAGATTAAGTCTTTCGATTTTTCTCATTCAGACAATTACACGCTTACCGTTCTCTTCTTCTGGCAGATGGATGTGGGGCCATCATGACCAGATTTTCATCAGTAGTTCAGAAGGAAATAAAAAAGTCAGGTAGTCTGACCTCCATGTGGTGATCAGACTAATAGCTCCATTATGGAAGTAGGTAAAAGAGCTTTATATATGCTGCTCCCTATGCCTGGAACATCCTGCAATTGGATCTCAAATTGCAAAATGTGGTCTTCATCAGAAAATCTGCTCTTCTGGCAGCTGATGTTCTGGGGTATTTTTAGAACCTTGATCTGTGAACCTGACTGAGTTTCATTACATGTTTTGATTGGTCTTATTTATTTTTATGGTTTTAGACAGTGAATGGGTTGTTTTAAGGTGTAATTTAGGTTGCTTCTAGGATGAAAATCTTTTGAATGATTGTGTTGGAAATTGTATTTATTATTTTTGTCGTTGCATTTATGTTCATTTCTGATTTTGTTGCATATATTGTGTTATCTGTCTTATGCCTTTTTGTCTGAACTTTCTTGTTAATTCTGCCTATTTTGGCCAGGACACTCTTGAAAAAGCAATTTTGATCTCAATTAGGATTTCCAGGTTAAGTAAAGGTTAAACAAAATAAATAAAATGTAGTGTTTAGTATTGCCTAAATAAGTAAAAGATTACGAAATAAATAATTATATTAATACATAAAGTAAAATATAATATGAAACCAATAAAATATGAAATAGTTTAATCAAATGTAAAACTTAATCATTATTAAATCTTATTTCATCATTCTTATTTTCACATTAACCTTATTATTGGAATTCACTTTTATTTCAAAATGCTCTTATTCAGAGGTCTGTTTTTACTTCATGTCACTTTTCATGACAGTGGAGTTGTCATCAGTGACCGCCCCCCCTCACCTTTCAGCCAATCACCTTTCAGCCACCCAGCGGGCTAACCAACTGCCTGTGAACTAGCTAGTTTTATTTGGCTACAACAACTAAAGAGACAGACTGACTGTGTCCAAAATCATTCTCAAATAGGGAGTAATGAATGAGTGAACGAGGGAGTGATTTTGGATAGCTTTGTGTCTTTCTCGGAGAACGTCTTTAGAATCACAACTCTGCAGAGGTATGAATTTACCACCTAGCCGTTGCTGCTAACACTGGCTCTTTAATTCTGAGTAATAAATCCACGCTCACAAGCTAACCCAGCTAGTTAGCTGGCTAGTTAGTTAGCATGTAGCCTTGTTAAGCTAACTAAAGGGAGAGGGTAGTTATTGTACTGTTAACTGTGCAATGTGTTTAATTACAGCAACAGCTTCTAGTTCAGAATTACTTCAGCATTGCCGTTCCAGCAAGAGCTAGCTGGCTGGCTACATTTTGGTAATGGTTGGTGAGCCTGCTAAGAGAAGAGAGAGAAGAAAACTTTTGAAAAAGACACTTTGAAATAAAATACAAAAGATAGGGGGGGGGGGAAATATGCCTAATGAAATAAAAATGAATTACTTCTCATAATAATTAATTGAGTTTTAGTAATTTCATTAAATAGTTTTGACTAATTGGTTAATTTATATATGTTACTGTATTTTAAAAATATCTAATTATTTATTGAATCGTGTCTTATTTATTTATTTAATACTGAACATTTTGGGGGTTCATAAAAGCAGCAATTACAAACAAGAGAATGATTACTATGAACCAAATTACAGCCTAAAGTGTGGCTAAATTTACTAACCACTTAATGTTGTCAGTGATAGACTTGGATCTTGTAAATCAGGGATTACAAGACATCTTCTGTTCAGGGGTAATAGTCCTTGCAGCTAAACCCCTCTTGTGTCTGAATGATTTTATTATTGATTAATTGTAGTAATTCTGAGACTTTATGGTGTTCTATGGATTTACTAACTGGATATTTGTGAGCTTCATTGCTGCCAGTGGTAAACAGTACCCTACATGTTGTTTATTGTTTATCAATCTCAGATCCACTTTAGCTGCTACTAGCCAGTCAACCCTGGGTCCTCAAGAACTAATTCAAACACTGACCAGTATCATTGAAACATTCTCTGCGCTGTGTAAGTACCACATATCCTAGTTTGTATCCATGCTGAGCGAAGTGAATGGCAGGTAAATCTGGACCCCTGAGCCCTTTGAATTCCATTCAATACTGTATGATCTTACCTGAAGGGACCCCTCTCTGTTTGGGGCCCTCTGAATGGAATTTCCTGTCAAGCAAATGTGGTATATTTAACAATAATCTATTGAATTTTAAACAAAATAATAAAAATACAATGGCACAGCCTCTAACCCCTCCACCCCCCTCCTCTCTCTCTCTCTCTCTCTCTCTCTCTCTCTCTCATGTGCTTGAGTGCTGAAGTCGGAGGCGCTCCTCGGGGTTCTGCCAGTGCGCACCACGGCATCGCTTCACACATCACACTGTACGGACTGTTGCTGCGCCCGGAGCACCTGCAGGCGCGGAGGGAGGAGGAAAAAAAGGGCGAAGAAGAAGTGCGCTGAGGGGACGTTAGAGAGCGGAGGAAGGAGAAGGGGCCGGACCGGCGAGAGGAGCGCACCATGGCCTCAAAGGAGACCACAGCGGCGGGTTTTATCAACGTCAGCAGAGAAATCACAGGTGAGCCCGAACATGAGTTTTTCGGGGAAGTGTGTTTTAACCTCTCATTGGGAGAGAAGGAGGACCTGTTTTAAGACGCGCGAGGTTAGTTTGTCTTTACTCAGCTGCTCTTTAAACCTCCGCTTTCCAGTGCATTTGATTTGAGAAGAGTTTATCACCCGCATTCGAGCACAGGAAATGTCTCCCAAGGCAAAACCCGAGTTAATGGCTGTTGAAGCTTGTGAAGATTGTAATCCCATCGATCTCGGAGCGGGAGCGTTCACTTTCCGATTGATTTGGCATTAAGATCTGCCGTGAAATTTACCGCGCGCAGGGGTCCCGTAGTGCTGTCAGAGTTATTTTTAAGTGCTACCGTGCGTGCGCGCGCGTCGTGGCTTTGGTGTGCATTCATTAGGAGTCTCCATCTCTTTCTTTTCTCCCTGCGTGTGTGCGCGTGGGAGTTTATTGTGCGACCGGGAGCGCTTTGCGTGCAGCAGGCGGCATGGGTTCAGCTGCACACATACTGCTGAGCCTCTCTCTGCTGGACAGTATAGGCTACAGCACTAACACACTCAGCAACATGTTTGGATGAGAAGGTGTTAAAGAAGGTGTGTGTGTGTGTCTCTCACTGCTAATTATCCTGACGCAGCGAGTTAAATCCTGCTGTTTACCAGCTCAACCTGGTCAAGCACCGTCTGTCTGGCCTGGTGATAAGAGTCAGGCGGCATTAGGCCATTAACACACCTGCCAGAGGAGGACAAGATGGGGAGGGAGGGGAAATGGGGGTTCATGAGGGGGAGGCGAGTGAGCAGATCCATCAAAGTGTCAAAAAGGCAGTGGGGATATGAGAGGGAATTGAAGGGGAAAAGATGGGACTGACCCCTCCTGCCCCTCTTCACCCCTTTGGGAGCAGATGCTCAGATCACACCAGCAGGCCTTGGGGGGGCCACAGACTGTTAAAAGGTTTAAGCGATTGGGTCTTACCCAGCTTAATGTCAATAACTCTCTTGTTTGTCTTCGGCTGATCCTTCTTTCTATCTGCTGGTGTGATTTCCCCCCCACCTCACATCCAGGCCTCTTCCTCCCCACGTCTGCTGCTGCTCACTCAGGTGTGAGAGCCAACTTCATGGTTGTTGCTGAATGTGGAAAGTGAGAATATTGAGAGTGCAGTGGCGAGAGAGTCGGGAGATTGTGACACAATGGAGCATCGTGACACAGCAGGCGCGCTGTGTATCTCCATCTGGTGGGCTCCTATTTAGCACGGGTGGCCCCTTCTTGAAATGTGAAATATCGCACACAGCTTGCAGACATATGTGCATGTTTGCAGTCTGAGGATGTAGGTTGACATTGTGTTTGGGAATAGCAGGTTGTGTTGTGTTGGTTGTTGTTGTGGAGGAGATGTAAATGGGGGAGGCCTCTGGTGCGGTTCAGTGAGCTTCAGCAGGGTCATGTGGTGTGGTGGAGTAGAGGCCCCTACAGATTGCGGCTCTGGATCTTGTGGCCGGTTCCATTGAGATGAGCCGCACTGCTTCTTTCTCAGGCTAAAAATAGCCTAGTTATGAGTCCTCTTCAGCTAGAGGTTGTGTGTGTGTGTGTGTGTGTGTGTGTGTCTGCCTGTCCCCATGTTTGTGTCTTTGTAGCTGTCTACTTGACTCTGTGACTGTGCAGCTGTCTTTAAAGGAATAATCCACTAGTCTATCCCTAAGCTGAAAATCAAAGACAAGACATGATGACGGCATCATCAGCATCAACATGGTGATTTTACTGGGATATAGGATCACTTTCTGATACTGTGGAACTAATTTGGATGGAAGATTTGAAACAGAAGCTCTCAGATAACTGTCACTGATTCAGTACCATATCACCAAAAAGTGTCACCTGCTGGTGTCCTACATCCAAGTCTTAATACTCTGATGTCCAGCGTACTTTACTATCAAAAGTCACTGTGTACAGGTGGGTGACAAATTAAAAGAAAACCCAACATAAAGTGTCTTATATCCCTTTTCCACCAACGTAGTTCGAGGGCCGGTGCCTAATCTCGAACCAGCTCTTCGCGCTTTGACAGCCAAAGAACCGGCTCTCGGCCAGGAAAACTGGTTCCAGAGCGGCACCAACACTTTGCTGGTCTAAAACCAAGAACCGCTTACATCAGTCAGGGGCTGGGGGCGGGATTATCGTGACCAACAAGACCAACTGACCAACTAAAAGTTAGGTTCAGTGTTAATAAGAAGCAAAACGTGTTAGGTAATTACCTTTCTTCTTGAACGTAATCGCAGTCCATAGCAATCACGACGAGCAACCGGCCAGGAGCAACACTTGTAAAGAGTCCGCCATTGTTGCTGTTGTGCTTGAAGTTGGCGCAAGCGTTGCTGGGAAAGTGGAGACTTAAACAGTGACGTAATGACGTGGCTCTGTAGCTTGTGGAGAAGCAAACCAGTTCTTAGAAGGTTCGCAAGTTGAACCAACTCCGAACCGGCACTAGCACCAGCCCAGATCTGGCACTAGGTTTGCGTTGGTGGAAAGGGGGTATTAGTGAGGTTTTTGGCCAGCGCAGTCCTCCAGAACAGCTTCAGTGCTCCTTGGCATAGCTTATTTAAAAGAGTACTCCCCTGATTTAGCATTGCATTTAGCATAAGCTCCACATCCCCAGATTTTTTTTCATTTTAAACTTGTAGTCTTCAGCCCCAATTGACGCCGACTCAAGTGACATTACTTGAGGCAATTTACTTCACACAGCTCCCTTCTGGAGGCTTTATGCAACTTTTTTCACATATGCAGCAGTGAAATCGGTCGAGTTCCCCTTTAAGTGATGTCTACTAGAGCGGTGAACATTATTCTTGGTTGACAAAACAATCTCAACTCAAGGGCTACAGACGATTATTTTCATTAATCTCTTGATTATTTTCTCGATGAATCATTTGATTTTTAAAATGTTAGGAAATAGTGGAAAAATGTCACACATTTCCAGATCCCTAAATGATGTCTTCAACTTGCTTCAACTATCATGTAAGGCAAAGAAAACCAGCTAATATAATGTCAGCGGCTGGTGCCACTTAAAAAGTGACTTAAATGATTAATCAATTATCAAATGTTTGCCGATTAATTTGCTGTTAATCGACTAAACGATTAATTTATTAATTAATTTCAGCTCTACTTCTGACTGTATCACATGGTCTTCATCAGCAGCTGAATTTTGCTCTTTTGTCCTGAAACTGTAGATGTTAAAATGTTCTATTATCGTCCACGTTGGCTTAAATGTTGAGCTTGATAAGTTCATTCTTGCCCTTGAGCAAATTATATCTGCTGATGAAGACTGTGTGTGTCAAAGTCGACCACCATTCTTGGAGTTTTGATGATGGTGGTGGAGAGCGCCGTCTGACACGTCGCTCCGAAATCTCCCACAGGTGTTCAGTCACTTAAATGGCACTGCCACAGCAGGATCCCCATTGTTTTCTGTTCTGCTCCGTTCAATTGTTGTGAGCTAATCATGAATGATGTGTAGTTAAAGCCTCATGTTACTTTACACATAGAGGAATGACGAGTGAAGTGAAGTTTAAAGTGGAAAAAAAAGCCCCAGTATTGGAGCAGTACTCTGTATCACTTAATATCCTGAGTTAAGGTATCAGAATTGGTATTTGGGAGAGAAAATATGTCCATCCCTAATGTTTCTCCACTCGTTTATTCAGATTTTTCCTTTCATTTGTCACCCAGCTGTATATTTGAATTTATTGATTTCCTCCTTAAAAGCTTTTTACAGTGTTTCTGAGTGCATCTCAGGGCAGTGCTCTTCATTCCGTTATGTGTTTACATTATGTAATTAGCTCTCCTGTTTTTCCCCTTTTTTTCCCCCCCTCTGCTCTTCTCTCCAGAGAGCATCAGGAAGGTGCTGGACAAGCAGGCCATTAAGTTTGTGAGAGCCATCAAGCAGGACACGAGGAGCGGCAAAACGGAGGACAGGATTCTGGTGAGAGACGCCAACACCCTCACACCCAACCACCCCACCCGTCTGCTGTCACACCAGGTCACCTGAAAGAGATGCTTTTTGTTAAAGTGAAAGCGTGTGAGGTGTTGAATATGGAACGGAGTGGCACAGACAAAATGGAAATCAATGGAAGTTAATTGCGACAAATTGAAAGAGCCATAAGAAGTCACAGATTACGCATCCGAACAGACGCGTTGAAAATCAGGCTTAAGACAGATGCTGCCTAAGCAGAGCAAAGTGGACACCATGCCACGGCCTACTGAGTCCATCCTCAGAGTTTATTAGATGTGGCAGGATGGCCTTAATGCCACAGGCAAGAGTTTTGTGTGTGTAAGCCTGACATGGTGTACACACAGGGGCAACATTTATTGTTTTTCTTCTTGTTTATCTGAAGAAGGAGCCTGTGGGAGTGTGTGCCAGAGGGTTCGTGGGCAGCCCGTGATGTGTTCAAGGAGCTTGTGCGAGCCAAGGCCACCTCTGTTATTTAGAAATTGTCGGCTAGTCAGCCACATTAGTGACGGATCAGTTACTCACGCGCAGTTGCTATGCGCGAGAGCGAGCTCATTTCCTCCCCTGAGGACAACAAAAAAGACGAGCTGATAAGCCAATCAAAACTATTAATCAGTACTTCTCTCAGTTTTCTGTCTCTTATTTCTCTTCCCCCCACCTCCATCTATCTCCATCGTTACCACCACCCCCCTCTATTTTTGTCGTCTCCTCTGTTTCCTCTCTCCCTCCCTTCTTATCTGTCCATCTCGTTTATTCTCCTCCCCGTCATCACCCG
Organism: Macquaria ambigua; assembly: GCA_008360985.2. Classification (NCBI taxonomy): domain Eukaryota; kingdom Metazoa; phylum Chordata; class Actinopteri; order Centrarchiformes; family Percichthyidae; genus Macquaria; species Macquaria ambigua. The sequence goes on from VMKM01000312.1 coordinate 236,629, forward strand.
TCCCCCCTCCTCCCCTTACCACCCCGCCAGTCGCCTCTCTCTCTCTCTCTCTCTCTCTCTCTCTCTCTCTCTCTCTCTCTCTCTCTCTCTCTCCCCCCTTTATGCCCTTCCCTCTTCCCTCCATCTTTACTCAAACCTGTAAAAGGTTATTGAGCTCCTCTTTCCATCAGAAGCAATTCAATTAGGTCTCTGCCTTACGAGAGTTTTTTTTTACTATCCAAATGGGCCTTGGCTGCTGCTGCTGCTGCCACTGCTCCAAATTCTTTCAAGGGAAGGGAGGCGAGGGGGTGTGTGTGTGGGGGGGATATAAGCATTTATTTTAGCTCGTTGTCAAGGTCTCCCCCTGTAAAAGGCAATCTTTTCACTCTAATGGATACATTTGTTTGGATGTATGAAGGGTGAACAGCTGAGGGAGTTTGTAAATTGACTTTGTTTCAGTCTCTCTGGGTATTGTGCACAACATATTCACTCATGCTTGAAAATGTCATACATGGTAGTTAGAGAAAGCAGAATATTTTAGGATTACTTTCTAATACGGAGATGAAATTTAGTCTTGAAAATCATTTTTCTAAGCCTGAAGGCTTAGGCGAGGCCTTCCATTTACCTGTTATCCTCCCTTTCATGTAGGTGTCATTTACACTGGGGACGCTGGGGACATGTCCCATTCACTTTTTGAAATGGCCAATTTTGTCCCCATCACTTTTTGTAATTTATTACAAAATGTTCTGAAAAGTAGCAGGGTTCTTACAAAATCTTAAAAGTTTGGAAAATGCTTAATTTTAGGAATATGCTTGAATTGAAATATACTCCTTGAAAAATGCTTGATTTTCAATATACTCTGGTGTTTCATCATCGACACAATCACTCATGTAAACCAAAAATCTTTATATCTAAATATTTTAAATGAAAAGATCCCGTCGTCATATTTGTTTGTTGTCTCCTGGCATTTATAGTAACAATTAAAGGCTTTGAGATTCTGGAAATTTGTGGTTTATGTACCTTGAAAGTGCTTGAAAAGTGCTTGTTTATTTGCACAATAAGAAAACATACAATGTAAATATAGAAAAAAACAAATGCGCATTGTCCAGTGATGCATATGGATGACTGTTACTTGTGCGGTTGACGTTATTGTGCGTTTTAAACTGAGTTTTTTTCCCCCTGCCATAATTATCTACTCTGACCTCATACCGATCCCCCCCAAAATCATATATGTTGAAGACCGTTAAAATGTATTTTTTTCATCTCAGCCCTTATGTCCCCACCACATTTCAACACAAAGCGACGCCCTTTCATGTGGATCCTCCCTTCACAGCTGAAGTCTGGTTTGTTTAGTTTGTGGAAGGAGTTTTTATTATGTTATCCATCAAGTTTATATTGACTGTATAAAAGTCTTTGTTCTACATCTTGCTCTTTCTTTTTGCCCGCCTTTCCCCTGCGGAGCCTGCTGGTATCCAGCTGTCTGCGTGTGTTGACTGTACCAGCCATCATGCTGCGACACACACTCACAAACACACACAGGGTTGACTCCCCTCACCCATCTCAGACAGGCACGGGGAGGGCTCAGCACGACATCCAAACGGCACCCAGGGCAGTGCGTTGGGGAGCATCAACATTCATATTTCCCATCATGGGGGCGTGCATACACACACGCACACACTCATGCGTGCAGTTTGACATGTGCAGGAGGCATCTGCGCAGACACAAATGGTTCAGCGCATCAAAACTTGCCCGCACGCACACTCGTACGGCCATTATTAGATCACCCTATTTGAAGATTAGAGGCAACTCAGAAAACAAAGCATCTTCAAAGGCAGAGGGGGGGAGGAGTGGGTGGGAGCGATGGAAGAGGAGGGGAGGGTATCCCGCAAGAGGAAAGGGAACGGAGGAAGGAGCGAGGAGGGGGGGGGGATCTCTGATGTATTGTGATGCCCCAGTTGCCGATTTGGCTCTTCCGCCACTTATTTATCCTGATCAGTCGCTCCGTGTTATCCTCTGTTGACTCTGTGGTTCCCCCCACTCCTACCTAATAATGGGCCTATTACTGGCTGAGATTGCCACTGTTTGACAGTCCTGAGCACACTCGGGTGCTTCAGACGCTTAGGTTCTGCGGTTACGTGGAGGTCCCGCTCAAGAGCCTCTAGTAGGACTGAGGTTTAAGCAGCATTTAAAGATTTGGTCGTCGTTGCGTGCTCAGTGAGTGTGTCTGCTTGGGAATGTTTATAGCAGAGCTGTTATGTAGAAAGTTGGTGGAAGTAATATGTAATACTGATTTATGGTTAGCGATCACTTTTGAAGTTGCTTTATTCTGCACAAAAATCCTTTTTAAAATCACGAATTAATATTATACTTTCTGCACTTTTTAGTATACTTTTTATTTTCTTAATATTGTAATTCTCTTTCACCAGATTATAATTCCACGACTGCTACTTCTATCTACTTTGTAAATTGCATGGAAGAGAATAGATCCCTCCTGTTTTGCTTTTTTTTACGGAGTTCATCCTTGTGTGCTCAATACTGTAAACAAAATCAATTTGACTTTAAATTTGGAACAGCTGGCAGTTGCCAAATGTAGATGCATGGCTATCTGAGTGTTTTGGGACTAAATAAATCTAAGTAAATAAAAGTAGTGTAGAGCTCATTGGTTCCAAGATCTGCCTCGTGTTTGTAGTTCATCAGCATCATCAACATCTTTCTTTGCGATTTCTTCCTCTTGTCCTAAATTCAACTTCATGAATCTAATTTTCCTTAACTGAGTTGTCTTTGCTTGTTAAGTGTAATTTTGTTGCTGTTTTTGTTTTTTTCTTTCTGCCTTTATTGTTCTTAAGCTATGTTTCTTTTACTCCTCAGGGTTTTTTAACCTCATCTGCATACATTAGTGTTTTAAATCTTACCGCTGTGCGTCTTCTTAATTATTGAATTGTATCACCCTTTGGAATTGTTAAATTGCTTCTGTTCCTCAGTGCTCTGTCCAGTGTATAGTGTACCACATCACTGCCTCACGCTTAACTGATTTGTCCAGACCCTGAGGTAATTCAGTGGTGGTAAAGAGAGAACAGAATGGCGAACTGCTTTGACAAACAGAGGCGTACAGTTTGAAAGACATGGGCATTTACCAGGCAGAGACGGTCTAATGAAGAAACCCATTATTGGTTGCATTATGGGAGATGTAGGACCCAGCATTTTTGGAGCTTATCCCATACTTGAGACTAAAAGTCACACACGGTATGACAGATGGATGATTTTGCCACTCCATCAATGAGTATGTGTATATGATCATTCATTTTTTTACATGCGCCAAGCAAACTCCCAGTCACCTGGTTTGTAGGTGTTTCCTGGTTAGATTTGTTTCTGTATTTATAAATGTTTGTCGATTTTAAACGACACAAAGGTAAAATTGCACGCTTTGCTGCATTTACGATTAAGGATGTGGCAGTATCAAATTTCCATGCTACCATTGTAGCCACAGTAAACAGAATTATCACAATAATCATCAAACTTTCCTGAAATGCTACTATTAGTGCTAAAATAAAGTAGGTATAGTAAGTCTTAGATTGGATCGAATCAAAAAAACTGATCAAAATCAAATACACTAAAACACCATAAACAAAAGCAGGTTGGTTGTTAGAGGTGTTTTCAGATTTTCAGGTTGTCATACATGGTCGGATTTCTTCTGGATTTCTTACGAATGTTTGAGGACCCGAAACGTCATAAATAAAGTGCGTGCAAGTGATCGACCGTGAAAGAACCAGAAAATCCTGCACACTGTCACAGTTTATGATCAGTTAATAGCTAAAATCCTTTTTAAAACGCAGAATGTTGCAAAAGAACATAATAGCAATGGATCTGGCACAGTTTGGGTTCTTACAAGCCCCTCTGCACTACTACCAACAAGCATGAAGCTGACCTACGAGGAAGAACGTAACCTGCGTGATCTTGAGGCAGGGAATTTCCCCTTTGTCAGTCATGTAAAACCCATGCTCTCTCTCTTACTCAACGTCACGACTAGCTAATGTTAGCAACGACAACGATAACCTCACGAAAGCGAGGCAGCCGCGGTTTTTAAAGCCGGGCGCCACAGTTGCTCTCCACTGACTGCAAGACCCAGGGCATGATGGGAAACACCTGGCTGTCACCTGATCAAAGAGCTGATTGGCTCTTAGTTTTGACCACAAACACCATGTTTTATAGAAAATCCCAATTTTCTGTGTAATTGTAATATTTAACGCTAGATTGTAGGCTATATGTTGTGCAATGAAGGTTTAATCTGTTAACAAACATATCTTGTGTGGTTGATAATAATGATAATAATAATAATAATAATAATAATAATAATAATAATAATAATATTAACAAAGTTTATTTCAGCCATAGCTATCCGAACGTGGTCTGCAAACTACAGGTAGCCTACAGGTGGATCTAACAGGATGTAAATATTTCTGTGACTTCCTGTATGTTCTTTGAAGACTGCTGGAAACCGTCCGACACGACTGCAGCTTTTTGTCACCGCCCCCTGCTGTTGCTGCCTGATCTCGTCCTAGTTCATCTCAAACAAGCCTACTGACCTGTCAAAGCAGGAAAAGCACAGGTGGAATTAATAACATTAATGATGGCTGCATTCCATTTAGGAAAGGCAGTATCAGGGCTCTGGTATTGTGTATGCTCACTCAGTGACATGGCTTACTGGGACAGTTGATAGAATGGAGCCATCCATGTTAATGTTATTACTTACACCTGTGCTTTTCCTGCTTTGACAAGTAAAAATGTCTGCTGTGAAAAGGGTCTATTACTGATTTGCTACATTTCCCAGAATACCTCTTGACAAAGAGAATGTGACTGAACATCTGAGCTATAGGATGCTGCCAAGCAACAAAACTGCTCCAAAATAGCCCGGAAGATTTCCAAAGCCTCTTTTTTTTTTTTTTTGGCCATTTATGACTTCATCAACACTATACAATGAAACCAGACAGAAGAGATTTGGGGAGGGAGAATTATTTTGACATGGTTTGTGTGTTTTAGATAACTGAGCCAGCAGGACAATGAATAGATGATCACTGAGGCTACAATTGCGCCAAACGTTGAAACCACTTTTGAACCACTTGTTTTTTCAAGCCGTAAAAATCGTGCGTGGTGGTAAACAAAGTCATGATACGCTCACTGAATTACATAATCAACTTGTACATTTTTAAATGGGGAATCTGGGCCTTGCTTTCAGCTGAGATGACCCTTTGTTGCAGAGAGAGTCCAACTGTGCGCTGGACTGTGAAAGAAAGCCCGAGAACAAAGCGGTAGAGCAGAGACAGCCCGTGCTAGCAGCAGAATCTTCTATTCTTTCAGTCTCTCAACAACACTGCTATTTTTTTTTTTTTTTTTGTGTAATGACGAACATTACCACTGCATCATCCTAGATTTTCTTTTCATGGCTTTTTCGCTGCGAGATACTCAGCGTGGAGTAATTTTCTCTGCAAGTGTCCAGGGTTTACCATCTGACGGTGCGTGGCGAGCGCTCTCTGCTGTAATTAGGACTGTGCTTTCTTTTGATTATCATAACACATGTTGGTAGCCTATGGCGGAGAGGCTATGAAGTGTGACCGCTGACCTTCTCTCTTCCCCCATGAGAAGGAGAGGAAGTGTGAATGGATGTGTGTGTGTTGTCAGGGCTGAGAGGCACCTCAAAGTATCTCTGCCTCTGCTTTATCTCTCCATCCTATTCATTTTCCTTCTCTCCTTTTGCTCCCTCGCTCTCATTGTCCTGATCCCCCTGTATCCACCCCTCTTCTCTCTCCCTCTTTCCTCATCCATTTGGCCTCTCCCACACTCGCTGCTCGTCTCTATCTCGTCCCACATTCTCACATTTGCTCACGTTTTTTTATTTTTATTTTCCCCTCAGCCCATTCACCTAATCCTGGCCCACTCTGCAGCCCCTATTTCTGCTCTTATACACTCCATCCCATCTCTTACTCCCATCTATAGTACAACCCAGCAACCCCTTCCCATTATCTGTCTCTTTTTCTCTTTATAAGAGGTCCTTTGGGTTTCAGAGCGCTCTCTTTGCTATGTCTTTGATTTAGACGCATTGGACGCATTGGTTTTTATGAGAGAATCTGGAACAAGATGTGTTTTTGAGCTTTGCATTTCTTTCCTCTCATTTGGCTCCATCCCTCTCTCACTCTCTCTCTTTCAACCACTCTAAAGTCCACTTATAAAGCAGGACCTGGGGCATCTGTGCTTTCAAACCCCCTGTCACTTAAAACACACACACACACACACACACACACACACGCACGTAAGCTGACAGATTGACTGATGGCAGGGTTGTGTTCTTGTGATGCTGAGTTCACTTGAGTGATGGTAGCTGACTGTATGTGTGAGACGGAGAGAGAGGGAGAGAGAGAGAGACAGGCGAGTGTAGTCCAAAGCCAGCTTAGCAAGCTATTGTGCATCATTATACGTGCATGAGAGTAAAAATGGAGTGTGTGTGCTGTAGCATGCCGGACTTATGCAAATGTCTGTATCGGAATGTTTCCGATTTTGTGCTGTGTGTACGACGGGGGTGTGTGTGTGTGTGTGTGTGTGTGTTTTGAAATGCCCTTGTGGCCGAGCCAGAAATACCGCAGGCGGCCAAATCTGGCACTGATCCTTGGCTTGTTCCCTCAGAGGCAGTGCTGCAACACACACAGACACACACGCACACGACCCAGAGACACACTTTGATTTGCACCATCTCGTTTGAAGTGCAAGACCCAGAGCCTGGCAGCTTATGATTAATATAAGCCCCCGCCCTCTGCCCTCACGGCTGTGTGCGCATGCAAACACACACACATCCAGAAAGAGATACATTTGTTGTTTTCGTGCACTTACTGTACACGTACTCCCTCTGTACGACACACACTCCCACCCTGCCCTCGCGGTGTTCTTCAGGGGCCGGCTGGCTGGCTGGCTCTTTGAACTAGTGCTTCTGACACTGTGCCGTCACAGCAAGGGCACCTCTGTACCCCCGCCATCCCATCATCTTCGCCTACCAGTCCTTCTCTCTCGCCACTTCCTCATCACTTTTTGAGATTGTCACCCACCGCATCCCTGGCTGACCAGGTCAAAGAAGTCGACCATCTCATCTCGGAGGATTTCCTGCGCGGAAAATGAATCTTTGCACGGCTTTTAGGATTTTCGATTGATCTGTGGAGGAGAAGGTTGCCAGAAAGCCACATGAGGGCAAAGAAATCTTGGATGTGGCTAGTGGGGCTTGACTAAAGCGCTGGCTATTTGTGCCAATTAGTACTAATGGCTGGATAATTTATCCTAATGGCTTCAAAAAGAAACAATTTTGTGTTACTTTAGAAAAACTTTTAGTTGTTTCACCTGTTTCAGACAGCTCATTTATCTGCAGTGTATGAGCCAGGATTGGCCAGGAGGGGGGATCGAATGGGCCCAGTAGTACTTTTTCTAGGGGGTTACAGCTCCATCCAAAGGGGACAATAAACAGTGCTGTGAAAATGTACTCCTGGTGAGTGCTATAAAATAATATTAAAATGATATGAGAATTGATATAGGACATTATTTTAGACATATAACTAACTTTCTTTTTGATTACTCTAAAGAGATGATAATTTTAAAGAAATTCTACAATCTTATGGATGAAAAATAGGGAGAGAAAGTACTCTCCTTTCATCAGGACTTAACTGTGACAAATATTTGATCAGTATTTTATTTGACGTCAACTGCAAAGTTCATCTGTATCTATAAAACTAGACTTATTTGCTGTAGTTTACATTTAGTGATAATAACTACATTACTGTGATAGTTAAAATACTTAATTAGTCTAATTACATTCAAAAGTGAAATTTTATTTAGTGATTACTTCTATGTAGTTTTATACTCATGTTAATGATAACATGACTGATGGGACAAGCTGCTGCTCAGCTCTGAATCCAGATTAAGCTGATTAAAATATTAAAGTGATGTACTTAAAAGTAGAACTGAGAGATTCTGACTATTATTTACTATTTGTCTGTCGGTCAGTACTCGACTGCTATCTAGTTACAACATACCGGGCTGGAAAAAGACGTGAGCAAGCAGCTAATGCTATGGTTTATTGACCGACAGACTCATCACTCTGTTGTTCTTTGAGAATAGCAAAAAGACTCAATCCTTGCTAACTTTTTAAATATCAACAATACAGAGTGGTATTTCATTCTGCAAAAAAACATATTTGGCAGAGTGTACATACACTGGCTTGCAGTGCATGTTTACCATATAACAGCAGTTAATTTTGTAGTTTGGCTAATTTACGAAATAAACGTTAATACAGCTTATAAAATCTAACACTGTGTCTACACAGCCCACGTAGTGAAAGCAGCAGCAAGTTCCAAGTTCTGCCCTCCGTCTGTGTCTACACAGGATGCGTTCAGGCACAGTACTGAGTGTAGTTCACCAGCGCTTTGATAGCGCTCAAAGCCCCCAACACACGATTAAAATAGAAGCATATCTGTTCCATCAGACGCACGTGATGTCTGAAAAACGTGGCCCACCGTAAAAATGAGAAGCCTACTAACATATATCCTGCCCTTGATATTATGGGGGGAAATCTGGGCGCAGGGAGGTTGTAGTGAAGGGACATTTTAAATTTGAACGGGGACATTGTCACAATGACACGCTGTGCCCTGTATCTGTTATACCTCATTTATTGAATAAAAGTCTCTTAGATTTTTTCTTTTCCTTCACTGCTGCACATACCCCATCCAAGTAGGTAAAAAAATAACTGTCTTGAGTATTGATTGTCTCTAATGATACTTCAGTGGGCAGTAAATGATATATCAAGAGAGGAGAAACCGTACGCAAGAGGCCTTGTTCAGCGTCAGAGGATCAAAACGGCACCCGTCAGAGAGCCTGCATTATTGATGCCTCTGTTTACATGATGAGACCTTCTGTCAGCTTGCAAGGCTTTTGAAGGAAGAAGATGCTTATGTCTTTCATTTTCTCACTATATATATCCCTCACCTCTCTTTTTCCTCTTTCTGCATGCCTCAAGGTCCCATCACGCTCCCCCCCCCCGCTCCTTTATGGATTTATATAACAGAGTTTTCAAACTTGTCAAGGAGCTGTGATTGGACTAACAATCTTCGAAGGTCCCTCCACTAGCTCAGCGCAGAGACGTTTTTTTTTTTCTTGTTGGGTATTCTGTCTCCTCCTTTTTAGTCTCTTGTTTCCATTCATCTGTCTTCTCTCTGTGGGAGTCTGTTATGGATGTCTATATAGTTAAAGACATAGGGCTGATCTGTGAGGCCAGCTTTGCCGGGAGTTGGTGTAGTATCCGAAGACTTTATTATCAGGAGGGAAATCTGGTGTCTCTGTCCTTCTATCGCCTCCTCTATCTCTCCCTCTTCCTGCCTCTCTCTTTCTCTTTGTATGTTTCATTTTCTTTCTTCCTCTCACCGCCACTCAGCGGGGCGCCATTAGCCATTCAGCACAGAGAGGCCTTGAGGAATTGAAAGCGACAGAGCAGAAAAAGAATAGAAAAACTGAAACGGGAAAGGAGACAGGGGAGTTGCGAGAAGGGTGGAAGAGGGAGGTGGGTGAGAGCAGGAGGGGATGGAGTGAGGTGTTAAGGCGGGAGCAAGCCAGACAGGCCACTGTGGCACACAGGGAGGTGTGTGTGTGGGGGGATTAGGGATTAAGGAAGAAGATGGAGGGGGGGGATGAACAGATTTCCATGGAGATGAGAGGAATCAGAGGAATGACAGGATGCAAGGGAGGGAATTATGGACCAGATAAGAATGGAATTTGAGAAGCAGCTGAAAAAGAGCAAAACGAGCTAGGGAGGGATAGAGATGCCCGGTGCATGCATTGGGTATGCTAATTATAGATTTTTGAATTATGAATGAGATTAATTACATAGGCAGATGTGAATGTATTCACATTTTCCTTCTCTTACTTTGCCCCAGACACTTTTAAATGTTAATGCCTTTCTTTTTGGCAAAAGCACACCTCTCTTTTTGCTTACTCTTCCCATCTTCTTTGTCCTCTTTCTCCTCACGCCCCCCCCATCTTACCATTAGTTTCCTCCCTGACGCAATGAAGCATCTGTTGAATAAGTGTTACTTTGTTCCATCAACACAACTTAGCACGATGAATCGAACTGTCAGGTGACTCTCAATCTCGCCATAATATTTCTTTCACACGCGCGCTATCATCATTAGCTTGCTAATGTCTAGAGTGCTTAGCGTGACTTACGGGGCCATTCGGATGAGCTGCAGAGATGATTTGCTCTCTTTATGGGGTGTTTGTGCTGTGCTATTTTTTGCTACGATTAGCATTTTGCATTTCCTGCTCTGTGACAGAAAAATGAATGTGTTCTCCCCTCAGGTCCTGGCAACATGGAGACTGTATCTCTTTGCTGTCAAAGTGCCCACCAAGGTAAATGTTCCCCCGCTCTCAGTGGAATTTTATGGCTTTCACTTGCCAGCCTTGATCTCATGGTAATTTCACAAAAGATGTGACAAAAAAGTAGCAGACTTTCAGAGCAGGAGAGAAGAGATAACGATGATGACTGTGGTGATGATGTTTTAGAATGATAGGAGTGATAATAATGTTTACAGTGATGATGATAAGGTGGCAGGTGGCATATAGTCAGTGGTTTAAAGCAATGGTTTAACATTTTGGGAAGTATGCTTATTTGCAGTCTTGCCGAGAGTTGGATGAGAAGATTGTTACCGCTCTCATATTTTAATATGAAGCTACAGCCAGCAGCTGGTTAGCTTAGCTTAGCACAAAGACTGGAAGCAGGGAGAAACAGCTAGCTACCAGCACCTCTCACGAACTATCTTGTTTATTTAATCCATACACAAACCACCACACTTTTACCAAGTGTAAAAACAACAATAAGCTAAGCTAACTAACTGCTGGCTGTACCTTCATATTAAAATAAGATGCATATTTACTTTACAGACATGAGATTGGTATCAATCTTCTCATCTACCTCTTGGCAAGAAAGCGTATTTCCCAAAATGTCCTAAAGGATAATCCAATTTAACTTGGGTCTTATTTATGTAGATTTATTTTGCTATCATTTTTTATCAGTCATGATAACGTTGTACAACAAAATAAATGCTGAGATCTGGGACAGCAGCAACACTACAGACACTTCGAATAACAATCTGAGCCTGTCAGTGACAAAAACAAGCACTTTTAGTGGACGTACTTTTCACGGGCGTAATTGCCCCAAAGGATTATGTTGCAGCCATTGCAGTCCATTCGCAGATGCTGGCAGAGGCGATCTACTGGACCAATTCCAAAACGTTTGGTAAGAATTAGTCATTTAGACTCCAAAATCTGTAAAAAAAAAAAAATATAGGGCTCAAGTTTAAAAATACTGGAGTTTCCCTTTAAAACATGAATGAATGACTGTCTGACTGCTCATGTTCCTTGCTCCATCTGACTTCTTTGAAGCGATGGCACTGCATTCCCAGATCTCAGCACTTAGTTTGGCGAGTACAATATAATCTTGATAAAAAGAAACGATGGCCAAAACCAAGAAAATAAGACCCAAGTTATATGAAGACATAATTATCGTTTAAAGATGATTTTGACAAAGCGTCAGTGTGGACCACAGTGATGTTTTTCTGCTGTTTTCAGGTGGAGGTCACCTTCAACTTCTTGGAAATCCGAGCAATGAACACCTATCCAGAGCACCAGGTGACGCACTGAAGTTCAGTTGTTTTCCTGCTGTTTGGACCTTCATAACAGTATAAAGTAGTACTATTGAAAGACTGTTATGTCCATATACAGGTTGTCATCGATACAGACAAGACCACCTACTCGCTGAAACTACAGACCCAGGACCAGCTGGATCACATGGTCAGCCACATCAACTACGCCCTCTCCCGAGTCTTCAACAACTCCATTTATGCGTAAGCATCTCCGAGCTCCCTCGCCTCGAGGAAAGAGACAAGTCTTTCTGTTTTTGTGTTGTATGTGCTGAGGAGCGGAGACAAGTTGGCCGACGTTAACAGCACTCGACAGTGCGTTGGCAAGTTGGCAGCTTCACTTTTGGGCAGCTTTCCTCCTCAGCAGCCAAATGCATTCTTGTATTGCTGTAGTTTGCATCCAACCCATTCCTGTGTCACGGTAGACTTTAACACCCAGCAATCACTGGGATTAAATCAGCCAGCTGACACTGAGTGGGCTGTTACCTGAAGGCATTGTGTTGGCTCTTTTTTTCTTTTTTAAAGCAGCTTATTTAGTATAAGCAGTGAGTAGCAGAACACACAGTCACTGACGGAGGCCTCCAGTCAAAATACGTTCTTACGCAGTTGTATGTCCTCTGCAGTTTCTAAAGAGGTAAGCACAGAGGACACACAGTAAAGAATAGCCTGGATAGGGTTTAGTTCAAGTGGTACCATTTTTGTCCCAATGTCATGTGAATGTATGGGTGAGCAGGCAAGCAAGGCAGAGTGTATTCCCCTCTCTCTGGGGTCTCATCTACAATTTCTAAGAGCAATGGGATTGACTGTGCTCTGACTATTGACCTGCACAAGGCTATCTCCGCACTCTATCATCTTTCAGAATGGCTCTTTTCCATTAGGGCCCCGGCAGATGATTGCTTCCAGTGAGAACATTTAAAGAGAATAAAGAGAGAGGGAAGAACAGAGGGAGGGAAGATGTTGTGGGTTTGATTGTGCTGCTTCGTAACCGATTGGTGCTGCTGTATTGAAGTTCATAATGCAGATAGTATCAAGATAACGGGCACAAACACACACACGCTCCAGGGGCGGACGATGATTGTCGAGATAAGGTGGGGATTAAGGTCACGGATGTGGTTAGGTGTTGTGTGTGATTTGTTGACAAATGGGATTAAGGATGGTGTGTGTTGAATGCAACAGTATAGTGGTGTAATCCTATCAAAAAGCCAAAGCAGGTACAGCACAGTATTATGTGCGAACACAGTATTTACTTTGTAATCCCGGTCCTTACTCTTTTCTGCTTACTGGATGCTTTTTTGTCAAAGAAATATTTGAAAATAACAACAACCAGTAAGCCGAGGAATATGCTTCTTTTTATATAATTACAGCAGGGAGCGACAGTAGCTTCGAACAGCATCCCAGGGATCCAATTTTACAGTTTACATGTTATTTATTCACTACCAAAGCAATGTCATAAGCAATTTCAACATTGCAGACTATTACTTTCCATCTTAATTCTGACTGGAGCAGCTATAATCAATGAAACAAGTGTGCTGCAAATTAGCATCTTGCCAATGCAAGCAAGACAGTGTTATCATTTTGAAAAAATTATGCAGCTGTGTTTCGTTTAGTAGGCATAGGCTAAATTTGGTTCTGAATCTTTGTAAGTCAAATACCCTTTTGGTAGCCTTATTTACCAAGTTGTCTGAGAATGCGTTTTTATTTATAACAATGTCTTACAGGAGGAGTGCTAGCAAGGAGTGGGAGGATTATACTTAGCCTTGTACCAGTGTACTGTCTCTTGGGCACTGAAGTGCTCCACTTATGCAGCTGGGAGTTCAGTGCCTTGCTTAGGGGCACTTCAGAAGTAGCAGCTAAGGGAGGGGGAAGCATAATATTTACCATCCACTTTTTCCCCAACGTGTAATTGGTAGCAGAGGGTTTCTAATCACAACACTGCTTCTCAAAAATCAAGGATAGTACCTCTCCTGAAAACGTAGATAATGAACATGATAGATTTTTAGCCATGCCAGCAGCATGTGGTCGCTCCAGACTGAAATATCTCAATAGTTAGATGGATTGCCCTGAAATTTTGTATAGACATTCATGGTGCCCAGAGGATATTTCTTAATGACTGGTGATCCCATGACCTTTCTTCTAGTGCAGTAGTCTGACAGTGTGGGCACCTGCTTAGACAAAATCGACAAACTCGTTATGAGACCTACCTTCAGGTCCATGTTGCTAAAATCCTCCACCACTGTCCTCTCTCCTGGAAACGCCTCCAGTCTGTGTTTGTGGTGCAGGCTGCATGCAATCATTAGCTAGCACTTCTTTACTAATCACACACTGAGGCCGCGGTGAGTCATTTGAGCCAGTCCAAACCCAGCTCGCGGTACTGTTGGTCATATTTCTGATGTTTTTGGTTTGGCTCCTGTAGTTTCCAGCTGCAATGCTCTTGTTATCACAAATCGCTTCACTTTGCTACATCACGTACCGTAATTGCCTCCATGAGCTGTGTGTCACAGCCACTGCTGGCAACAGCTGACTGTGTTTATCAGCAGGCCAAACTACAATCACTTCCAGCTGTTTTTAGAACGCCTGCACAAACCCTTTCACTTGACGCAGCATGTTTGCCTCACGTCTCTCCCTCTGCGCCCACCCTTCAACTCTCCTGCGCCCCCCATGCCATAACATTTGACTACTAGAGCTGCAAAGATTAGTTGATTAAACGATTAGCCGATCGAAAGAAAGTTTATCGCCATCTATTTTGATAAATGATTAATCCTTTCAGTCATTTTTCAAGCAGAAATGTCAAAACATTTGCTGGTTCCAGCTTCTTAAATGTGAAGATTTGCTGCTTTTCTTTGTCATTTGTGACTGTAAATGAAGAGTCTTTTGGTTTTGGACTGTTGGTTGGACAGAGAAAGCAATAAAGTAAGGCTGCAACTGCTGATTGTTTTCATGATTAATCGTTTAGTCTTTAAAATGTCAAAAAATTGGCGATAAAAATCACAGTTTCCCAGAGCCCAAAGTGACGTCTTCAGATTGCTTCTTTTGTCCGACCAACAGTCTGAAACCCAAAGACTCTTCATTTACTGTCATGAATGACAAAGAAAAGCACCAAATCCTCACATTTAAGAAGCTTGAACCAGCAAATGTTTGACATTTTACAGACTAAATGATTAATCGATGAATTGTCAAAATAATCGGCAGATTAATCGAAAATGAAAATAATGGTTAGTTGCAGCCCTATTTGGTACACAGATTAATATTCCTTTTAGGATGAAATGTAATCACTTTGGTGACCCCTTAGCCTTTTATCTAGTACCATCATCTGGTCAAAATTTGAATTTGTGCTTTTTACTTTTTTTTGTACTTTTATTGTTTTATGACCTACCCTTCTAATCCACTCCAGCCGTACTTTGTATTTAGAGCTAATTAGCAAATGTTAACATGCTAACGTGCTAAACTAAGATGGTGAACATGGTGAACATTATACCTGCTTAACATCTGCATGTTAGCATTGTCAGTGTGAGCATGTTAGCATGCTGAAATTAGCATTCAGTAAAGTACAGCTTTATGGAGCTGCTAGCGTAGCTGTACACTCTTGTACACTTTTGTTGTTTGAACCTTTTCTCTCCCTCTTTGTCTTTCAGTCCTCCTATCTGTCGAGCAGAGGGAGACCTGACTGACGGAAGTCACAAGTTTTCACCAAACTCTGAATCATCATTAGACCCCCAGAAAACCTGCGGTGAGTCTGCTACGCTTCTGTCTGTATCGCACCGAACACACATGCATACAGACATACACAGTCGCACTTCAGTGTCCAGCCACTCGCTGACTCACTGGCTCCCACCGAATCATGTTGGAGACTCATCCTTAAGTGGGTCAGAAGACCAAAGTCACCGGATGCACTCCCTTTCTGCTAGTAATCCTATTAATCTACAAGAAAAGCTCTTTCATGGTGCAATACTTTCATCTCACCTCAATATTTACAGCTAATCTCTCACTCTCGCTGCTGACTATCTGTGTCCCGCTCTTTCTGACTTCCTCTTTCATCTCTGGCCTGCACTCTTTTCTCCTTATCATTCCTTCATACGTCCTCTACCGGGCTTGATTCTATCCCTGCCATTTCGGATCTGCTGTGGTCTGCGTTGGATTGATTTGTTGTCTTCTCCTCTCCATCTTTCAGGAGGTTTTTCTGAGACCTATGCGGCTCTTTGTGACTACAACGGAATTGGCTGCAAAGAAGAAGTGCAGTGGGTGAGGAGGCTGTACAGGCTGTACAAAAGAACTTCTGTTTGTTGTGTTTTTTTTTAAGATACTGTCTTTTGTACAATTGGGAAAAAAAACTAGGATCTTTTTATGTTACTATCTCATATCTCTCTCACACTCCGTCTGTTGCTGTTTGTTCTTTTTTTCTCACATCTTTCCTCTCGTCCTCCTTCTCTGTTCCAGGATGTTGACACCATCTACCACTCTCAGGACAACAGGGAGTTCAATTTACTGGATTTCAGCCACCTTGACAGCAGGTGACATAGTTTACTGACTTCTTAACCAAACCCAGGCTGATCACAGTATGCCAGCTTGCACTGATTGGAAAGACACAATTAACTTATGCCAGACTTAGACTGCAGCAGTATACAGTGCAGTCAGAGTGTGTGTATTGGCTCTGTACTCCAGCACATTGGATTTGAAATGAAGCAAGGAAAATGAGGGTAAAGTGCTGACTTTAGGCATTAATTTGAGGGTGTTTACAGTCGCATCAGGGGGACAAGGGACGGAAAGTAATTGGACAAGTTCACACAGACTCATTATATTTGATATTTCTCAGTTCTGTTGCAGTCAAGGTCTGTCTGTAACATCAGCAGACATTTGGCATACTCCTTTGTGATACTTTGCCAGAACTGTACTGCAGCCATCTTTCATTTTTTTTCCTTCAATCTGGTTTTCAGAAAGTGATACACCTACTTAGCTGCACAGGGGCATTTGGTGCCTGACATTGCCAGTCAAGAACATTGCATGGAATGGCTCAATGTACTGTAGATGTAATTCCCTTACAAGTCTATTGATGGGTCATTTTTAATATTTTTGTCTCTCGCAAGACTTTTCCTTGAGCGAGGATTCTGTTTCTGGTTAAACATAAAGGATCTTACTCTTTAACAAAAAGGTCTGTCTCCTCAATGTTGTCAGACACTTAGAATAGCAATCTGAGCCTGTCAGTGGCAAAAACAAGCACTTTTAGTGGACGTACTTTTCACGGGCGCAGTTTCCCTCAAGGATTACATTGCAGCCATTGCAGCCTGTTCGCGGCTGCTTGCTGAGGTGATCTACTGGACCAATTCCAAAACTTTTAGTAGCTATTAATCATTTAGACCCCCATATTTTTTGTAGAGAAAATAGGGCCCAGGTTTAAAAATACCAGAATTACCCTTTAAATGATGGACACAAGATGTCTCCTACTTCACTGAAAAGCCCATTCTTAGTGTATGCGTGCTCGAGGGTCCACAAGTTTCCACGTCACACTAGTGTAAGTTGCATATTGGACCATGACTTGGCTTCCAACCTATAGCACATAGAAACTTTCCCCCTTCAGCAGATGAATGTGAAAGCAGCCTTCTGGTGTCTAATCTGAAAATATCAATCATTATGTACAGTGAAGGTCAAACATCCCAGTGAAGTAACAATAAGCAAAACACATTTTTAAGTGGAGGGGTCGTTAGTCATTATTATTTAAGTCCACCTTTCCCCACATAGGTTCTTTTGTAGAAGCAGAAGTTGGTCTACAGGTTCTTGAATAAGGGTGCTCTGCTGTGCTTTTATAAATATAATGTCCCCAGCAGTGGAAAATACACCCTATCTTCTTGCTGCAAGGCTAGTACCAGGGAAAGCCATTGTCATACACAGCAGGCTATGGACAGAGTTATTTTCTTGGCCTAATCAGAGATGGCTGAAAGGTTTGTAAAATCGTGCATTTGCTATTGCTGGAGTTCAGTGCTACAGTTTGCTAGTGGTGGTCTCCGGGTGATGGTGTACGTGACCCATCATGTTTGCAGCATTCCCAAAACACTTCACCTTGGTCTTACAAGATTTGCGTGTTGCATGAGTCATGTCATACTAATTCTTCCCTGGGAATTATTCAATGTAGAATGTGCCCAAAGGCTTTAACTGCAGTATGTAAAGGCAATACACAGTCCTGGAGCTCCACTTTGCTCTCGTGGCACAGTTCCAACTTTTCAGGTCCGTCAGCATAGTGAGGAGAAACCGTAATGTTACAAACGATGTGAAATAGTTGTCATCTGTAAATTGGTTTAGAATTATAGAGGATAAGACATGCTATTCTTATGTGAATAGATGTATTCCCCCACAGCTACGCACAATACATTGACAAGAAAAGTGCGTACACATACTGGACATGTAGCGGAAGACACCAACCAGTACCGGTGTAACTTGATCATGAATCAGTATCACTATAAATTACTGACTGTCCTCTTTAGCCTTCTTTATTAAAGCAATGTGATGCGCTTCATCCTCCCAAATCCACAGTTTGTTTGGGTGCATTGTAAACCGATACACATATATGAGTTGCTCTTGTGTGTTTGCTGCCCCCAGTGGTCGTTGCACATGTCCTGGGACCTGTAACTGAAAATCAATTTGCCGTTCCCACCAATAACCACAGGTGTCACCAAGGCAACCAGGACGGAAAACTTTGGGATTGTAACTGAAGCTGAAATACAGCACTTCAGCGTCACAGTTGTTGTTTCATTTCAAATCCACTGGGATTGAGTACAGACCCAAACCAATAAAAACACACCGCTGTCCTAATACTTTCTGACTACACTGTACTTTTTCCTCCTCATGATGTTTTGCAAAAATGTTTCCCAGACCGTACGGTGCATCTCGTCATCTGTCAGCCCTCTTCTTATCTGACATTAGAGTGGCTGTTTGTCTAACAAGACCCTCCCTGGGTAAAATGTTGAGTGTATTAGTCTGTCATTCTCTCTCTTGCTCGCTTGCTGTCCTGTGTCTCTGTTCAATTGTGTTAGACATTTGGGAGGATCATAGAGAGGGGGAATGATAAGCTTGTCAGAGGAAGAATCCAGGGCTCGGAAACAGCTGTAAGATGCCATATGTCTTCTCCTCTACCTCCCCGCTGGTATCTTTTTTTAAGTCCCCTGTTTCCTTTCCCAGACATATTGAGGGAGAGTGTACGTGTCGCTCGAGTGCAGCCGATCATAAAAAGATTTGACAGCTGACATGCAAATGCAGAATTCAACCTAGTTTACTTGTCTTTTGTTTGAGGAATGTTTTGTCCTTAGAAAACCCCCGAGGCCTATGGAATTCTTTCTACTTTCCTGTATAGGAAGCAATCCTGACTGGAGAGGATACATTCACACTTAGAAATGCGTATCTCATCATAGGAGCGAAGCCATGCTATGCTGGTAAATCAAAAAGCCATTCATAGAAGCATGATTGCGGCAGCAACTCATGAATATATTAATGTCTTTCATATTGAGAGCCAGAATCACTGCATCGCTGTTGTTTTTCCTCCAATATTTTATATAGTGTGTGATGAAGAGAACGCCTTTGCAGGGGAAGCTGCCTGCCCATGCTGTTTTTTTTTTTTTACATCTTCCTTTAACATATTGTTCCCTTGAGCCCACAATCCAGCACTAAAGGCTCTCTCTCTGCTCTTCTAGAGAGGTTGAAGCAAAGATTTGACAACACTAGGAATTCCAAAAAAAAAACAATGCAGGGAAACAATCAAGAAAGGCTGCAAATGACTGAAGAAAGGATCTAAGAATCCGTCTTTCCATGATCATGTGCCAGAGGCTATTTGTGGTGCATTACTCTCTTCCTCCCCTCCTTGTCCTTCCACATTTCCATCCCCTCGATCACCCCCTGATTGAGCCCATCTACCGTTACCACGAGCGACAGGGCAATGCTTTTTCTGCTGACTGCTATCCGTCCAAACATCGTCTCCGCTCATTCCTCCTGACTGAAAGCGGACACCTTTTTTCTCGGGCCCTGTCTCGTCCTCTTGTCATCCACTTCCTGTATTTTCTCTCCCTTTCATTTTCCTCAGCTCTCTTGTTCCATCTCTCTTTCTCTGAATCACCCCCCTTCCTCACAAACACACACAGTAACACACACACACTCTGCCTGTCTCTGTTGGTTCTGTCTGGCCACTGCAGGTTGACACCATGTTGCAGAGGGGACTGTGTCTGTATTTAATTCAAGAGATTTTGTACTTGCATACATTTCAGTTTTTGTTTTTGTGTGTGTGAGAGGGAAATTGTTACGCTCTACCTCTTGGCCTGACAGTCACTCCTCTGGGTGCACAAACACACACACACATACTCACTAATAAACACTAGTCTGGATGCAGTGTCCAACTTTTCTCCAACTTTCTGTCTGGTTAGTTTTTTTTCTGTTACTAAAGCAGGCCAGCAGCTCCACAGCTCATTGCTACCACCTGCCTCACCTGTCACTGTTACAGGACCTGAGTCATGGTGTGTTTGGGGTTAGACTGTAGCACTGTTTTTTTTTACAATACAGCACATATGTACGCTTTAACATCCATGCAAAAAGTTCACAAAAGCAAACACATACTATGTGCTAGACAGAAATACATGTGAAAAATGGAAAAAATCTGTACACTAGATAATGCTCCCATGAACATTTATTAGTATAGTGACCCTATTTCAGACAATCCAACTATCTTCTAACTGGCAATGATGTGTTGAATGGGCCAACAATCAGCCAGACTGCTGTGAAATTTGTTATGAATATTTATAATCCCCAGAGGATGATTCCTAATGATTTAAGTGTCTTCTGACCTTTACTCTAGTGCCACCAATCAAGTCAGAATATCCCCTTTCCATGGCTAGGATATTCTCACAAAGTGCTATAAATATTCCTTGTCCCCACAGGTTGAATAATAATGTTTTTGATGACCCACCGATGACCCTTTGTCTATCACTGCAATGAGAAAGATATTTCACTTGTACACAAGAAATATGAAAATCGAATGGGCAGATCAAATGTATTGAGCCTATTCATTCTCCCCAGAGGATGAACCCTGTTTATTCTGGACACTACATAACCTTTCCTTAACCTAACCCTCAAGCTATTTAATAATCTAATATGAAATGAAATGTTTCTGAGCACACTCATGCTGCCAAGGAGACTTTGATTTGAATGACCCCATGACCTTTACTCCAGTACCACCTCAGGACAAACTCGATCTTTGACCCATTCCTGGTAAGGTCCAAGAATATCAAGAATATCAAAATCACAGTTCTCTGTTGTGCATATTGTTGGCTGTGATACATGCTGGAGCCTTTAGGGTTTGATAGAAGGTCTTATTCAGATCTTCATAAAGTTAGGTTTTACCATGCATAATTGTTGAATGGTCAGTCAAGGCCTGATATACTCTAAAGCAGTTACATGGATGTGGGCAGCGCATGCTAGTGTGTTCTTTTTATACCCCATTGGGTGTCTGACAGGTACAGTCAGAGCATACAGTCTGCGTGGTCGTACATTTTGGGCTGCATGCAGAAGTCTGCATGGGCAGGTGACGAAATTTGCGCCACGCTGAACCTCACCACTATGTGGCCGCAGAAAGTATACTTTTGAGCTTAAAGAAATAGTTCAGCACTTTGGATGTAAGTGCATTTTTGAAATACACTTATCAGCTCTATTGCCAAGAGTTAGATGAGAAGATCGATACCACTCTCATGTCTGTATGGTGAATGTGAAGCTACAGCTAACAGCCGGTTATTTTAGCTTAGCATTAAAGACTGGAAATAGGGGGAAACAGCTAGCCTGGCTCTGTCCGAAGTTTAGAGATGCTGGTAGCTCGATAATTACTTCCTGGAGTCTTGTTGTCGCTGTGATGTTGCCAGGCAACCAGTGCAAACTCCAAACACCAGGAAATAGTGAGGCACATAACCCCCCCAACAAAACCACAAATTCATTTTACACTTCAGTTTTTGTACAGTTTAAAAAAACAAGATTGTACATGATGATCAGTGAGCTTTAGAGGTGCTGTTAGGCGGATTTTGTTTTACCTTTGAGACAGAACCAGAACTAGCTGTTCCACCTGTTTCCAGTCTTTATCCTAAGCTAACCGGCTGCTGTCTGTAGCTTTTTATTCACCATACAGACATGAGAGTTGTATCGATCTTCTCATCTAACTCTTGGCAAGAAAGCGAATAAGCATATTTTCCAAAATGTCTAGCAACCCTTAGTCCATTGAGAGCATACATATAAATGGGAGTCAAATTAAAAAGTAGGGTCTTTGCGTGCATTGTACCATGTAATACTCTTGGTTGACCTCACATACAACATGAATTTGTATATTTGTAAGAACCATCTAAATTATATAATTCTCTAACTCACCTTCTACCTTAACCCTTCCCCTTACCTGAATTTAATACTAACCCTAACCCTAGACTTATTTTAGTCTCGCTCTGACATAATTCATTTAATTCTAATTTTAATCTGAACATTTAATCTCAGTCCTAAACCTATAGAAGAAGAAGAGGTAAACTGCGACAGATTGACCTGCTGTGCCAGCATGTCCAAGACACACAAACACCAACACACTGCATGACTGAGTGAGACATCATAGAGGTCAATTACATGTCCTGCTGTCAAAACATGAGTCAACAGTCAGTGTTGATGATGAATCTTGACATGTGCATCATCTGTTCACAGACAGACAGACAGACATGTGAGCTCTACTGCGTTAGTCAGAATGGACTGGTCTGATGGCTGACATGGCAATGAAAAAGGAACACAGCCTGTAGCATTTTTACTCCTCTGAGATCTACTGTAATGTCTTGGCTACTGCAGTCACTGGCAACAGGACCCTCCCTGGCTAGATTACACTCTTTCTTCCTCTCTCTCGCTTTCACTTTGTATTTTCCCTCTGTCTCGCTATCCTCCTTTCTTCCTTTCTTCCTCTCTCTGGGCTTATTCTCTCTCTGTGTTGCTGCTTGTTTGTCAGATGATGTATAGCAGGTGTAGCAGCAGTGTGGCTTTAGTTGGACCTTGGAGGATTCTAAAACTCTCTCTCCTCCCTCTCTTTCTTTCTCCCTCAGAAACACGTACAGGATGGTCTGTGGGCTCCGTGTCTGTTTATGTAGCAGTGTTTGAGGTCTGTAGCTGGGATCAAACTGTGGCTTTATTGAATAATCCACTGACCCAGCCATCGATCTTTACATCTCTCTCTCTCTCTTTTTTTTTTGTTCTTATTCTCTGCTTCTCCTCCTCAGCAGGGCTGCAGTATCAGTCATCTTTTAGAAAGCAGCCCTGCCCATAGTGTTCTCCCTGTCACAATGATAAACTGTGTTTTACCAAACGGGGAGCAAAGAAAAAGTTTGGCCCACGATAATGTGAATTTATGGATCAATGACATCAAATGGTTTTGAGCAGATGGAGTTCGCAAATTTAAAGATTTGAATTTTATCTGTAATATGTGTGTGTGTGTGTGTGTGTGTGTGTGTCTCTCTCCATTCTAGGGACTTGGCGGTGATCGTGGCATCCATTGCGTACAACACCTGGTTCACCAAGCTGTACTGCAAAGACATGCGCATAGTAACTATCTTTTTTTTTTTCTCACTTGTAAACCTTCTTGCCAGACTTCCAATCAGTTGTTTCTTTTTTTTAGTTTCCTCTGCTAGCCTGTGTGTTATCAGCTTACATTTATTTTATTGAATCAGCTTTTTTTATGTGCTCATTTGGCAGGCTACAGTCCAAGTGTGTATAAAGAAATCTCTGTCAAATGATGGTTCTGGGATTGGTTAGTGTTTTCTCAGTTAAATCAATTTTGCTTCTGATTTGGACCAATGCATCATGTACATAATATGACATTCCAGTGAGGCTTTATCATTATATACTAAATGGAAATCAAGTTAAGAAAGCAAGATTGAAAGAGGACACTGAGTCAAGTTACCCTCAGCATAGTTTTTCTTTCTTTATTAAATATTCATAAAATGCATTAGAGTAAGTGGTATCCATCTGAGGTGAACTACATGAAAACCATCTGTTAAAAAATTTAAACAAATAAATATTATTTGAAAGCTATTAAATTAAATGTATTGATCATTAAAGCCGAAAAACTTGGTTTCAAATTTGAAGGTGGAATTTTCTTGTAAACAAACAAAAGTTATGCTTACATTCAGTGTTACTCACCAAAACACACTGTGTGTATCCTTGTGGTCAAATAAACATGTCGAATGCATTTCCCTCCTCATAAAACATATGCAAAGCTGTTTTTTTAAAAAAATAAAACAAAATCCTGCATTGTTTACATCCATGTTTACTTGCTAGCAGTCTTCTGCACTGTGGGTGCATTGCTAGCCTCTTTGCGAGGCACTGTCACCAACTGTTGGTTAGTGGAATAGCATTAAAACAAGAACGTGCTCAGGCGTGCACAGGCAGTACAGGCGTGTGCATGTGTCCTCGTGTGCATGCAAGTTTAAGACTCAAAACCCCACAACTGGCATATGATTTTATATCAAATTTTTATAAATTCTAATTGGTGCATGAAAGTACATGACATCACCTTTTTCCAACTGAGCCCCGCCCACTTTAGACAAGTGTGAATAGTACAGAGAAAAAAGCAATTACAGAAATCTCTCATGTGAAATACCAAAACAGTTAAAGTTTGTGTTTATGTTGGGTTACACTGACTACGTTTACATGCACACACATTTTCCACTATTATTCCGAATATGACAATGTTCCAAATTTGATACGGGTCATGTAAACAGCATATTCCGTTTGGATATTTAAAATTATGCCTTATTTCGAATCTAGCATTTTCCGATTTGTCTCAAGTGGGGTTTTTACCGCAGTTTGCGACACACGGCCTCTTGTCTGTTTAAGCTCAGCTCTGTGCAGTTTGCAAGGCCGGGGTAGAGATGCATGCCCAAAGAAAAGCCCACATTTGTGGTCGGAAGGAGAAACACACCCACTTCTAATCATTATGAAAGACTTGGATATCAACAGGTTTTTAGATATGTGCAAATATCACAATGCCGACCTTTTCAAGAAGGTGGTTGAACGAATGAAAGAGGGAGCCTGAGTTCCCACGGTCGAACAAGGCTGCATGTAAACAGGAATATTTGTGGAATATTCATTTTCATTAGCCATGTAAACAGCTTAGTAGGAATATTGTCTTTTTAAAGGCAAAACCCGGAATATTTTGTGCAAGTAAGCGTAGTCGATGTAGGTTGTGTCCCATATTTGAATTGCCCCTAAACATGTATATCAATAACATATGATATACATCAGTCTGTGAGGTTATTGATCTTAATATACTTGAGGGCAATTTCATAAATTACCGCTTTCATGAGACTGCTGTGATAGTGTAAAATCTGCAATCCATTAATCAGAATAGACCAATGCTGAAACCTAATCTGATTACTGTGGCTTCTGATTACTGCTTGCTTTTCACTTTCGATAATTCTTCCCTTTGAGATGGAAACATATGTTGTTTTGTTTGCCTCCAGGGCTCGGAGGTGGTGGACCAGGTTCTGCACACAGTCAGCAAGTCCAACAGTCTGGAGGAGCTCACTCTGGAGAATGCAGGACTCAAATCGTAGGTCTCCTCTCTCCTGACATCATCATCAAGCCCCTGCCTGTCACCTCTCTGTGTCTAATCTAATTTCCTCTCCTTTCCTTCTCTTCACATCTTCACCTCTCCTCCACTCCTCCACCTCTCCTCTATTGTCCTTTCCACTCGCTCCTCTCCTCTCACTTCCATCTCTTGTAGTCTCACCTCTTCACCTTAGCTCACCTTCCCACCCCCCTCCCTTCATCTGCTGTCTTGACCTTTCCATTTCTGTCTCTCCACCTTTTTCTCTCCCTCTCACCTCCCTTAACCTCCACTCTTTCGTCCAGCAAAGCTCCCTGCTGTCTGCCTGTGGCAGGTGTATTGTTTCTCCAGTGAAACATTAGTGAAATTTTGGGCTTCACCTGGCAAGACTTTTCACCTTCTATGCATGGCTGGTATCATTTAGCAGAGCAGTTTCCTTATTTAGTATTAATTGAGATGAATTGGCCGCCTCAGGGCAAGATGATTTACTGCAGCATAATGATGAGGTTACCAAGTTTTTATACTTCACCTGGGTTGAATCGCTTCCAATAGAGAGGGCAATTTTTATTAGAGGCTCCCCACAAGCACTGCACCAAAAGCCAACAGTGAAGTGAAAAAAAATACCAAAATCCCTTATATTAAGTGAGTAAGTAAGATACAGTATATGCCTGTTTAAAGTATAGGACTTAAAATTATTTTAAATGAATTTGCAGGCACAAATATGAACGTACAGCACAGTAAGAAAAAATGTCATCCTTGAATTCATAAGCGTTTTATTCCAGACACTTGTTTACAAGTACGGAGGAAGCTCTCACTCTCCTTTTAGCTCAGTTTTCGGTCTCTACTAACTCCTGAGGCCGTATAGCATTAGCTGCTAAATGCTACGCTATGTTCACCAGCTAGTCGCTAACTTTGTCTGTCTGCCATTTAGAGCTAGATAGGTAGTGCACAGTGGGCTTTATCAGAGCCTTTTCACTAAAAACAGCTGCCTGTTGCTGCTGGAACAAGACTGATGAAAGCGGTAAGAAGAATGAAGCAAAAATTTTAAAAAATTGCATGTAGCAAAACCAAAACAATGCACTGAAAGACACTAAAAAAGCCCTGTAGAGCTGAGCCCCAATTCATGCACACAAGGCTTGCATATCCCTTGCAAGGGGTCCCCCTTCAAATAAATGTAAGTTAACCTCCTTCATAAGGCTGTGTATCTTTTGAAATGTTTTGATACCAATATGATACTAGATACCATTACAAAAATGACACTTTTTTGATATGAACAATACACAACCAAAACAAACACCACAGGAACTTTAAATGAAAAAAGTTAGCAAAATTACCAGCTAGCAAAGTTATTATTTAAATCAGGAAATATCTTGTCCGAGAATAAGTAAACACAATTTAGAATCTCACCAAGCATTTATTGCAATCTTTCAATACTTTTTTAGTACGTTTTCGATATTCGGTACCCAAAAACTAAATGTTTGATTCCCAGCTCTACCCCGTCTTTATGGGTTTTTTTTCCTATCTTTATTCAAGAGTGTGGTCTTTCAATTTGAGAGTATGACTTATTGATTTCACGTTCAGGACTCGTTGCGGGCACGTTTGCTTTACTTCTGTGCTTCCCTTGCTTTCTTTAAGGCTTTTGGAATAAAAAGGTCCATGTTGACCAGCGATCCGCTAGACTCCCGCTCCTGAGTCATGAAGGTGACGTTGTTTTCCCCTCTAGCACACCGAGGCCGGTGTAGCTATTACAGTAAAAGAAAAAGTACGGGTACTGGTGTATATAATAACTGTCCTTTTTATTCCAAAAGAAGTAAAGCAAACGCGCCCGCAACGAGTCCTGAACGTGAAATCAATAAGTCATGCTCTCAAATTGAAAGACCACACTCTTGAATAAAGATAGGAAAAAAAGCCCCATACCTTCCTGGTACAGAAGGCGACACTGTGCATTTTCAAAAGCCGACTCAAGAAAACGTAATTTTCCCTTTTTAACGTTTTGTCTCCAGGGATTTTCCGCAGAAGATGGCGTCAGCACTGTCAGAGAACCCAGCCTCTGTGATTCATTCTCTCAACCTGGCTCACAACACGCTAGACAATCAAGGTAGCGGCCTGGACTCTGTGAACTCTTTCTCCCTCCTACTGCTGTCTCTCTCAAGGCACCTCTGATTGTTCTTTTACTTTTACTTCGACGCGGCTTTTGTTTGCTTTCAAAGAATTCAAAATCAATCTCTGTCCTCACAGAACCCTCGTTTTCTGTTTCTCTTTGTTTCTCTCTTTTTCTTTCTCTGTCTTTTATACTATATTGCTATGAGTGGTCCTTCTCTTTAGAGAAATGCTTTTATTTTTCAGTCTCGCCCACAACTCGCCACACAAACTGAACCTCTTGTTTCCCTATATATATACACACACACACACACACACACACACACACACACACACACACACACACACACACACACACACACACACAGAGAAACATACATTTTAATTGTCTGCCTCGCTGTTGTAATATATCATCCACTATTCACTTTTCTGCTCTGTTGTACCAGTGTGAAAGAGGCACAGGGACAGAGAGTGTGTATGTACATGTGTTTGTATGCCAGGGTCAGGCTTTGCATGCATGCCAGTATCACTCATTAGCTAATTTCTTTCCTCCTGTCTGACACATGTCACTTCCACTCGCTTCAATAGATTCTTTGTGCTCACACTTTAGCCCTGTGTGTGTGTGTGTGTGTGTGTGTGTGTGTGTGTGTGATTGCAGCCACAAAGTGCTGCAACCTTAACCACCATCACAATAATACCCATAGTCACAGTAAAGAACAACCTTCAGTGCTGTTCCTGTTTGCAGTGGTTACAGTGTGATTTTTATGCCTTTCAAAGTAAGAGTTCTGAACACACACATTAATAAAAACGGAGAAAGCCAGGAAGATGTGGGAACCAGGTTTGGCACTACAATCCATTCCATTTTTAATAAAGCAGAGCCTTTCGTATTATTATCATCATGGCTGCAACGTGTTTAATCAAATTACTGAGCTGAAACTAGTTGTTATGTAATTCGGCTTGGCATATGGTATTAATATGGGTTTGTCTCTGCAGTGGGTATGTGGGAGAAAGTGAGATTGTAAAGTATGTTGGTGTGATTTTTTAGCTACTTGTGGGTATAGCTTATGTATGTGCATGTTTTGGAGGGGGTGTATTGAGAGAGGCTGCATTTTAGCTGTGATATGTGGCAAAGCGCTGTGTTGGCTCATAACTCTTCTAGAGTGGCTGTAACTTATTTTCATTATCGATTAATCTGTCAGTCATTTTTTCAATTAATTGATTAACCGTTTGGTCTGTAAAATAACAGATGACAGTGAAAAATAGCCATCACAATTTCCCAGAGCTCAACGTGGTGTCTTGAAATTGTTTGTTTTGTCCGACCAACATTCCAAAATCCAAGGATTTCCAGGTCACCATCATAGACGACTGAGAAAACCAGCAAATATTCACATTTGACAGGCTGGAAGCAGTGAATTTCTGGCATTTTTCCTTTTAAAAAATGACTTGAAACAATTAATCGTCAAAATAGTTACCGATTTATTTATTGTCCATCAATTAATTAATTAATATAGGATATGTGTGTTTTTGTGCTTAAACGAGGCCTTCTTCTCTCCTCTCTCCTCGTGCCAGGAGTCTCCAACCTGATTCAACAAGTGTGTCGCCTCAACAAGGGACTGCGCCTCCTCAATCTCTCCAAGACCTCCCTTTCCTCCAAGGGTAGGAGCGCTCCTCTGAGACATAGCAGCCTCTAGTGGCTGACACTGCACACAAACACATGTTTCTTTACTATTATTAAATGTAAATGAAAGTCCAAATGGATTTTGGAGCTAGTTCAAAAATGGTGTGTCTTGCTCGAAGTGGAAATGGAAGCTTTCTGTTAAATTTGCTAAAATAGATTTTCTTCTATTCAAGAAACACTCTTGAACCATAATGCTGCCCCACTGCCCCAAATGCGGTCTTATTTGGGCCGGCATTTACTCACATAGATAAACAGACCCATGCATGTGTACAGTGTGATCCATCTACCAAATGCTAATCAGGTCAGAATCATCAAGTAGTTGATCCCCCCCCTCCAAAATCCTACGTAGGAATTAGTGCAGTGTCCCAATTCTATTGCTTTTATCCCAGAAAATACAATCATCCACTAGTATTAAAACAGATTCAAGAGGATCACATTGATACAGATGTAGATCCATACATTAATAGCCTGATCTTGATAGCATTTTTGGTCATCATAGCATATTTTGTTGCATTTTTGATCTTTTATCGCATTTATAGGGAATGATGTTTATTGGATTTAGCTTGTATGATGATTTTATTTCTTGCTGTGTTACAGAGGTGTAGTATGCTGCCTTACAAAGGGAAACCACAGTATCTTCATATTTGGTAAAAAGTGTGTTAGGAACAACAATTTGGCTTTGTAATGCCTGTTTTACCACATGAAAATAGCTCTTTTTTTGGGGGGGGGTTAAAACGTATAATGTTAGCAAAGGTAAGCCTGGCAGGCGAGATATCTGCGTGTGGGAGTATTTCTTCAGTGGAAAACATTCCCATGAAAGTTGTAGACGTTTAATTCTCTGGATTAGCTATTCACCCCCATTGTATTGTGCATTGATTCCGGAAAGAAATGTTGAATTGAACAAACAAAAAAACCCCAACCTGCTTGCTGCAGAGAGACAGCTAGCTATGAGGTAAAGAAAGAGAGCCATGTCAAGTGAAATCTGTGAGCTAGCCATGGCCAACCATTGCTAAAGCTAAAAATAAATATTGATTAACTTTCCCCTAACTGTTATGCGTAATTATAAAATATCCTTTCTGATGAACTGACATCTGGTAATTCACTTTGTTAATCAACTAATTTAAATGAGGGAGTAGCTTAATCCACTCAAAAAAAACACAGCTAAACTGCAGCTAAAGCTAACTAGCCTAGCAGAGTAGCTGTAACTGCCATTTGACTCAATGGAATTGAGAATATGATTTGGCGTGGTTAAGCTATCTAAATAACACATTTAAAAGTATTGAATTGTAAATGTATTTGTTATATTGAATATAAACAAAAAGGAGTTTATTTTCTTAAACATGGACAAGAAAGCTAAAAGAACACATTTGGCCAGTTTGTAGATACTGTGTATTCCTGAGTTTTTTAAGGTTTTATGGCAGTATTTTGGGGTCTAAAATAACGAGCTCAAAATGGCATAAAATTGAGGCATTACAACCTTTCTATCTGTTACACAGTTTGCTGGCCAGCTTGAAAACTAAACCCTTCTCTGCCTCTATAGTTGCTGCTATCTGCCTTTGTACAGCTGAGGAGGTGTTGAATGTAATCATAAGACTGAAAGCTGGTTGTTGTGTATGCAGCAGACAACGACCTTGTTACCCTGTTAGTGCACATTATGAATGGGGAAACTACACTAGGTGTGATTTTTTTAAAAGGCAGTGGGGTTGACACAGTAATTCAGGGGGAATGCAGCGATGGTGCTGCTGACCTTGAATGGTGCGTGTTGGTATGACTTTGCAGGGGCTGAGCATTTTTTGTTGAATATTTATAGATCTCTCTCCCTCTCCCCCTCCTTCCGTCTGTCTCTAAAACACCTACACATATGCCAACACAATCACACACACACACACACACACTTAGGCCTAGCACACACACACCATCTCTTAGATGTGATCAGACATGCAAATAGGCAGATATATATCACGCATGCTCTCACACCCTTGCTCCTACACACACTTGACATTGTCACACAGACGGGATGGCTTCTAAAAGTCTCCACTTCCAGCAGAGTCGAGCAGCTGATAGATAGATGGAGGGGGGATTAGACACCCTGTCCCCTCTTCCCCTCATTTCCCTCCTAATCGCTACAAATTAGGGATGAAGAGCTTAGCGCCTTGCCAGCTTCGGAGCGGCACATGCAGTGGCTGTCTTCTTCCACACACACACTCCCCAATGCTAAAGAACAGGAGAAATACACTTCCTGTAACTGCTGGCTACAATCGATGATATATCGAAGTGTGAAGAGCACACAGAGTAACGACAGTTGTAGACTTTTTTTTTGTTTTATTTGTTGCTGCTGCTAGATATTTCTCCTGTGTTGTTATTGTGTCTATATTTAATCCTCAACTTGCTATGACGTGCTGTGCTTTGCGTCAGTGTTGCAGGGTGAGGATTTTAATGAGGGGGTCCATCAGGCCTGTGGGTGTAATTGTGTAGTGATCTGATTTGAGAGAATGATTTTCTTTTGTTTTGGCTTTCAGGGTACACTTGGCATATACTGGCATGGGGGGGGGGGGGCTGGCTTCCTCCAAAAGCTCTTTTATACTAGCCTGCCATATGAGCTCACTAGTCTCTGGTCAATTATTTCTTGCCATCGAGCTTGCTCACCCTCTTCCATTATGTTGTTTTGTATTCATTAGTTGCTAATAAGTCATGTCCAGAGCATTAGATTGGCCCATTGAGGGGGAAAAAAGGATGATTATAAGATGATTAAATGATTCAAGGATGCATATGACTTGTTTATCAAACTCCCTGTCCCTTCTCCTTTGTCTCCTCTTCCCCACCCATTAGGTGTGGTCTCTCTGTCCCAGGCGTTGTGCTCAAGTGATGACTACTCCAATTCTCTGCTGCATCTGGACCTCAGCAAGAACCCCGGGGTTCTGTCTGGAGAGGACGCCACAGTGAGGGACACCCATACAAACACGCATATACAGTGCCTATAAAAAGTATTCGACTGGAGAATTTGCACCACCAGCCGTTTATTTTGATGAACCAACTCCTAATGGATAGAAACGTGCATTCATTATTTTGTTTTTTGCTGATTTTCCTGAATTTCAGCAAAAATTTGCGCTACATTTGAATGGAAACTTGACTGTTTTACAACATTTAATGAAGGGGAATTTAATGTGGCAACAGAAAATACCGTTTTAATGTCAAAGTGAGAACAGATTGCTACAAAGGGATCTCAATGAATTACAAATAGAAAATACATGCATGCATAAGTGTTAGCCCCATTCTTCTTTGCGAAACTGCTTAAGCACAAATTGTGGATTGGATTGAGATGTGGACACTCCATTGTTGTTTCCTATGTGTGGCTTTGGTTTTATGCTTGGACTCATTGTTTTGCCGGAAAACAAATATTATACATTTATTTTACCTTTACAAGCCTTCCAGGGCCTACTGCAGAGAAGTATCCCCACAGCATGATGCTGCCACCGTCATGCTACACACTGGGGCTGCTACAGTATGTTTATGATGATATGACGGATAAAAATCTCAATTTTAGTCTCATCAGGCCACAGAAACGTCTTCCAGCTGACTCAGAGTCTCCCACGTGCCGTCTGGCAAACTGTAGCCCGAGATGCCATGTGAGTTTTTTTCAGAGTGGCTTTCTCTTTGCCACTCTCCCACAAAGCTGCAACAGGTGAAGCACCCGGCCAACTGTTGCTGTCTGCGCAGTCTCTCCAATCTGAGCCTGTGAAGCGTGGAACTCCTTCAGAGTTGTCGGAAGTCTCTTGGTGGCCTCCCTCACCGGTCTCCTTCTTACACACTCACTCAGTTTTTGAGGACAGCGTACTCTAGGCAGATTTACAGCTGTGCCTTACTCCTTCTATTTTGTAACGATTGATTCAGCCTTTCTCATGTTCAGTCACTTGGAAACGTTCTTGTGTCCAGCCCCTGACCTGTGTTTTAGCCACATCAAATCTACTTTGATTCAATGTTAATACAATAAAACATGAAAACTAGCAAAGGGGTGAATACTTTTTATAAGCACTGTATATTTTATTTATTTATTATATTTGTGTTTGTGGATATATATGTGTGTGTGTGTGTGTGTGTGTGTATATATGTATGTA
Source organism: Macquaria ambigua (assembly GCA_008360985.2). Classification (NCBI taxonomy): domain Eukaryota; kingdom Metazoa; phylum Chordata; class Actinopteri; order Centrarchiformes; family Percichthyidae; genus Macquaria; species Macquaria ambigua. Next base: position 269,806 of record VMKM01000312.1, read on the forward strand.
TATTTTTCATATTCATTCTCTAAAAGACACTCTCATTCTTCTCGTACAGAACCTGTACCTGTTCTTGGCCCAGCCCAACTGCCTGGTTCATTTGGACCTGTCTGGGACGGACTGCACCGTGGACTCGGTTTGTACTCCCCATCTTTGTTACAGTCACTATCCACCCATCGCTGTCTGATCTCATCTCTGGGATGGGATTCAGGCCAAGACACAGAAAGGGGTAGAGTCCTGAATATGAATTGCCCACCACACAAAAACAATGTTACCTCAGTTGACTCCCAGTCTTTCTGTCTTTGAGTGATGGTAAAAGCTCTTAGAAGGCATTACAATAGAAATGTATAGCCAGTTATCAATTATACAAATGGTACATTGTATGAATAGCATGCAGGAGCCTTTTGTTTCACACGTTTGTTCACGTCTTTGTCACTTTGGATGACTTTGTCTGTGTTGTTACTGCGTCTAAATTTAGCATGTCTGCCAGTGAGACAAAACGGTGTCTTGCCGCATTAGCAGATACGCTAACAGCTGAAAGGATGACAGAGCTTTCTCTCTGAAAAGAGTTCAGTGACCACGCTCGAATGTGTCTGCCCCTGCTGGCTACTGCTGAGACGGCAGTTCCTCCTGGTTCACTGTGAATATACGAGACTCAGTGGGGAAAAAACGTTGAAAGTTACAACTGTACTCACGATGTTTTTAGTGTCCGTCTCCCTCTGGAAGATGTAGAGGTTTGTGAAAAGTGCTGGCTGAACGGGGGGTCACATTTATTGTTTATGCCCAGCCGCTGCTGCTTTGTCAGTGCTGTGTAGCTGCTGACAGGATAACGTACAGTAGGGACATGCAAGGTTGGATAGAACAGAACATAAATATCCTTTTTTCATCGTTTTCTCTGTTGCTGTTAAGTCAGAGGTCAGCTAGAGATCTACTCTCAGCTCTACTCTTGCTCAGTGACACCTCAGCCAGATGGGTGCTTGCTGAAATGGAAGGTGGTGTCTGAACTCCACACCCCTTATATTGCCATGATGTCATATTACAGGTCAAGCATATTTGCTGGTCTGCAGGTCTTAGACCACTTTCACATACTTGGTTTAATCCATTTGCTGATTCAATACTGTGTTCCTCCCAGTGGTGGAATGTGATTTACTCAAGTACTGTGCTCATTACAGTTTTGAGGTAATTGTACTTTACTTGAGTATTTCCATCTTATGCTACTTTATACTTGTATTACACTACATTTAATAGTGAAATTGTGTGCTTTTTACTCCAGTACATTTATCTTACAGCTGTAGTTATTGCATATTTTGGAGATTATTTTTCATACAAAACATATAATCAGTTTCTAAATCTCGATGCGTTGTTTAGTGGAAAATATCTCCCTCTTATCAAGTCATTGTAGTCTGAAGTAATCCTACCACAATGGCAGATATGCTTGAATTCGAATATACTCCTCGAAAAATGCTTGATTTTCAACATAATCTGGTGTTTCATCATCTACACAATCACTCATGGAAACCAAAAACCTTTTAATATTTGAAATGAAACAATCCCGTCGTCATATTTGTTTGTTGTCTCCTGGCATTTATACTAACAATTTAGATGTGATGATAAAGGCTTCGAGAGTCTGGACATTTTTGGTTTAGGTACCTTGAAAGTGCTTGAAAAGTGCTTGAATTTTACTCTTAAAAAGGTGTTCAAACCCTGTTTTAAGAATTAGAACTGTATAAGTTATTGGGCAGTTTAAAGTAGTTAAGTAGTAGCTAACTCCACCATGACCAACTTCAAAAAAAAAAAAAAAATGCAGCTCACCTATTAATGCAACAGTGACAATAATACTATAATGCATGTATAACATTATGAGGGGCCATTCCGTATAATGAGTACTTTTACTTTTGTTACTTTAGGTACATTTTCCTGATAATACTTTTACTACTTTACTTTTTTTTGTTTTGTTTTTTACATTGTTGTACTTTTACTTAAGCAAAGGATCTGAATACTTCCGTGCCTGTTTTTTCCCTAACCACAAGGTCCTGCACTTTACTGTGCCTGTGGTTTTGTTTTTTTCCCTTGCTGCTCTTTGCTCGAGCAGTTTTAACCCCCCCAGGAGCAAGGCGGCATGTCAAGCAGGTATCTGTTTCAGGAAGGAAGAGTCCACTCCGTGAAACTAATCCTCCTCCCTCCCCGTAAACGTGGGCCATGAATTTTGTATTGAATTATGTGCATGGATGGAAGTCATTGCATCTTCTCTGCTTTATTTGCACATTCTCAAACTTTTGTCTCCCCCTATTCCTCTTTAAATCTCCCCTTGAGAGTAAAGGAGGTGCTCTCTGTGATAGCTTCTCCATGTCCTGTTATACTAATTGTCATTTATCCTTAGAGAGGAACTGTCTTAGGGAGAATTTGTCTTTTTTAGTGTTGGCCTGGTGGATTGAATTATTAATAGGTTCCTGTTTTAATCTGCGTTGATGTACCGACAGCGGTCGATTAGTCAGTTTGTGTGATGGATCCCACTGCCAGGGGAAAAAATGGTTTTGCCCGATAGTTTAACCTCTCGCAAGCGATGAGATGCTACTTAGTCTTACATGAAATTGAGTTTTGATGCCTATCATATTTGCCTAGAGCTCTCTCCTGTCTAGCAAACACACATATATCATCTTTATTTCAAGATGAATTGGCTCACAGATTCCTGTGCATTCATTTTGGTACTTTCCAGAGCCCTGTAGTTTGAAGGTGAGCCATACCTTCACAAGATGAGCGCTTGATTGGATATGCACTTTGATGGATGGTAGATGAATGACTGTATAGCTGCATGATGTTTCATTGATCATATAAGCAGGGAAACTGCACGTGACACAGCATACTTTATTTACTACACAAGATTTCAGTGTCTCTTTTTCCATATTGAATGTGAAGCTTGACATTTGATGGATATTCAGTATACCAAAATGAAGAATATAAGTAATTATTTTTGTCCCTGGTGTGGTTTCAGCTTGACTTTGATTCAGTGTAATACAATTACACTTCTTATTGCCCATTTGGTCTGGCTATCGGGAATTAGTAGACTTTCTCTGACGGATGAGCACTTTCCGTACACACTTTGAAAGATTGGTAGAAACATAGTGTCTGCTATATTTCATTCTGCTGCTGGAGCTAGGGGGCATTTACCCTGAAATGGGCAAGAATATAAAAAAATTAAGTCACTGTTCTTTTCCAACTATTGGGGCCTAAATAACTTAGATTTGTGTTTTTTCTTTTGAAAAATGTCTTTTATTTTTCAATTTCATCATTGCCCATTAAGGGTATAGGTTGTTTTTTTTTTAAAGAGTGACAACTTTTCAAAAGTTTGTTATTTGACCTTTCTCTGAATGCATACAGATGCTGTATAGTGTGCAGTTTTGTGAGTGCAGCCTATCCTACATTCAAAATCCAACTTAAGTAAAAGTACAGAAGTAGAAATCAGAAATATGTACTTAAAGTATAAAAAATAAAGCAGAACATATCTGCTGGAAAAAATGGCCCCTGTGACTCATATATCCTTGAATATTACATTATTAGCTTGTTCGTACTGAGGCATCAATGCATAAGCAGCATTTTGGTGTTGCACCTGGTCAAGGTGGAGCTAATTTTAACTACTAAGTTATATACAGTTAGGTTGTTTAGTCCCGTGGTTTCCAACCTAGGGGTCGGGCCCCTTCAAAGGGTCACATAATGAGTCTGCGGTGTCGTGAGATGATTAATGGTAGAGTAAAGAAAAAACAAAAACAAAGTTCTTCTACACAAATTTGAATTAATGACCTCTTTATATCTTGAACAGTTATTTAAATGAAACAATCTGACAAGTTCTTTGGTGGAACTGTTAACAACTCATAGACGGCTGAAACGTGACAAGGGGCCCAACTAAACGCTGCTTTTCGGTAAGAACTCATGACTCAAAAAATGTTGAAAACCACTGGTTGGATCTCTAACAATGCATTGTATTTTTCAAGCTTATCGCACGTTTTATGTTAAATATGAATCTGAAAAGTAACCAGTAACTAAAGCTGTCAGATAAATGTAGTGGAGTAAAAAGTACTGAAATGTAGTGGAGTATAATGTAACTAAGTAGGCACCAGGTCAATGACTGCTTGAGCCAAATCCTCCTATCTGTGTTTTCCACTGAAGCTAAGACACCACCATTTAGACGAAAGAACATTTTAGGGTTAAGTGCCTTGCTCAAGTGCACACACTATTAATGTAGCATCTTACTTAGTACTCACAGCAGATTATGAGCATAGCAGATATGTGCCTGTGTTTGTTTCCACCTGCAGAAAGTGCCATTTCAGAGAATATGACAGTCACCTCCCTTGGCAGCCACATACTGCAGATGCTCAGTACACTTGTGTGTAGTTGTATAAACTTAATGACAAACGTTGTATTATATTGTACAAATCCTAACCATATGGCCGAAAAAGGCTCAAATAAATCCTAAAATTGTAAAAAAGAAAAACCCTGTCTGTTTTGTCCTGATTTGACACACACTAACATCTCATTTTGTTCTGGTCCATTTTTTTCACACACCTGCAGAGTCGGGCTTCTGTGAAATTCTATTTTGAATGTCATCTATAATGCTAGCATGATACATTTAGGGACATGGACTATTTTTATTGAAGAGGTTTTGGCCAAGAAAGAAAGTACAGTAGCAACATTTCTTTTTTTTTTTTTTGCGTGCGTTCAGATTGCATTTGCGTCAACTTTAATCTGCTCTATGCCCATTTGTGCAGCATTCAAGAGCCAAAATAACTGTTATACAACACAATCACCTTCGCTGTAGTGAACATAACGTAACCCATTTGTCTCTCTGTTTCTCTGCCAGTTGTTTGGGGCCTTGCTGCGAGGCTGCTGCGCCGACCTCTCCTACCTGAACCTGTCCAAGAACTCCTTCTCTCACAGGTGGGCGTTCGACCTCGAGTGTAAATTCCTGTCGAGGCTTTTTTTTTTTTGTTTTGTTTTTTTAAGGCAAAAAAAAACAAAACACATTTGTTTTCTTCTTCTGACTCAGCCAAACAGCTCTGGAGGAATTCCAGTCAGGAGGCACGGAGGCATCATCATTTATTTTCTGCTGTAGATTAGTGTTTAGCCCTGGACCTCACTGACGGAATTAGTGTGCTGCTCGCCCCCCCTCATTTGTTCTCACTGCGTGTGTGTGTGTGTGTGTGTGTGTGTGTGCAGCTTGTGTTTCCATCTTTCTTTAATGTACACATGTCTCTGTTTGCTAACACGTTTTCCATCTGTCAAGCACTTGTTTGCATGCCCACAAGTCTTTTTTGCGATACTGTGTGTGGGGGGGTTGTATGTGTGTGTGTGTGTGTGTGTGTGTCTGTGTTTACCTAGCTAGCAGGCAGAAGAGGCTCCTGCTCTCATCATGCCGTGTCCCCCGGGTGCCCAGGAGCTTCCCTGCTCAGCATATTACATTACAGAATTACAGAGAAAGAAGTTGGTGAAAAATGAGACTAATTTTAGACGGGAATTATTGTTCCATTCCCCAGGCTCCCTCGCCTGCATTCCCCCCCCCCCCCCCCCTTCTTGCTCTGTCTGTTTCTTTGTATGCACTGTATCTCTCAATCCATCTTTTATTTTTTGCATCTGTCTGGCTGCACCTCACCTCACCTTACTTTCTTCATTCTTTATTTTTATGATGTGAATTCTCTTGAACTCACAACTCTCTAATTTGTAACAGGAGGATTGAGTTTCCCAGCATTCCACCCTCATTTTACTGGAGACATCCAAGCTCCATCCATCTTCTCTGTCTGGTTTTTATCTTTCCCCTTCCATGGCTGTTTTCTCCTCTCTTATCCCTCTCTTTCTTGCTCACTGCCTCCTTCACTCTATCACCCCTCGTTCCTTCCTTTCCTCTCCTTATTCCTCCCTCCTCATTCTCTGCTTATATTCCCTTCTCCTCCTCCTCTCTCCTTATCACTCATCCTCCCTTTCAACATCCTCCACCTTTCATCTCCTTTACCACCGCTATTTCTCCTCCCTCTGTTCACAGTTCATCCCACCCCCTGCCGGTCATTAGGTCTTCTGGTATTAAATGCACGCCGGCTCAGTGCTGCCGTTCAGACGGTGTTGTGGCGACAACACGGAGCCACAAAGCTGAACCGAGCTGATAAGAACCGCCCGGCTGCCGCTCATGAATATGGAGCAGACTGCCTCAGACCTCCTTCACCCCTCTTTCACACACACACACACACACACACACACACACACACACACACACACACACACACACACACACAGAGATGTGGCACTTTCGGGAAACAATGAACTGCCCATGTAGATACAGTTACCACACATGTACACAGTATCTGCTTATCCGCAGAGTCCTGACAGGCTGTATGCTAATCATTACAAATGGGTCAAAGAAGAGCTGGTGAGGTTATCACAATAGCAACGACAGGGGCTTGTAATGCAGCTGCCTGGTTTTCTCTCACTACTATCTAAATGTCTTTATCTTTCTTTTTTCTTTTTTTTTGCCTTCCACAATCGCTCACTCCCTTATGACCTTTTCCATGTTTTGCCCCTCATAACTTCATTTTCTCTTCCCTTTTCCCCTTATTTATCTCACATTTTCTTTTATTCCTTTCCTCTCGCCACATGCAGTTTTATCTTTTAACCAAGTTAACATGGTTTTATCTGCGTGGGGGTTGTGAATGTCAGAGCATTATGAAAGACGTGACTCGGTCAACCATACATTTGCCTAATCTCTGGGATAAAATGATGTACTATAGTTCTCAAAGAATAGAGTGGTTTTTTTTTTTTTTTTTAGCCTAGTGTCTGTATGTGTGTGTGCATATGCAGGACTTGAAATGAACACCCACCAAAAGCTAATTGTGGCTGGAAAGTTACAAGCCAACTCGGCAAGTCTTAAATCAAATTCTGATGGTCTTATTTTAACAGTGCAATAAAAACAATCAGTGTAAAGCACTGGGTCATGTGCACAAGGGCAATGAGACTTATACTCGCAGTGCACAAAGGAATTTGGTGAAGCGGAATAGAAATTAGAGGGGTGTAGTGATTATTCATTATATTCTCAGCCAGTCACATTACTGCTCTCATACCTATTAAGCAGCTGTGCCAAACACATGGGCACATGCCAAAGTTGGCTCAGTAATCAGAGAGGAGAGTGTAGAGCAGCTTTTCAGTTATGATGTCCTAGAGCTTCAGACACAATACCAGTGTGCTGCTAAAGACAGGTGATACATCATTTTAGGCTGAATTTGCAGTAGTGGAGATATTGAAAGTTAGTTCATGTTGATATTTGTGTAATATTGTGTAATAATGTGTGGTTTTATTTGGAAAGAAAATGATGTGTAACCTTATGTGAAGTTAACTATTTCTGGGGCAAATAAATACAGTAAAATGAGAATAATAATGAAAATCAGTACAACTACAAAAGGCTACATTTTCTGAGAAAAATGTGTGTGCTCACAACTGAAAACCTGCAGTTGAAACGTTTGAAATTTAAATATCATGTTGAGTCTTTGGAGCCGTTGAAGTTTCTTTGTATAGGAGTAAGTTGAAGCAGTTAAAGTAGTTGAAGTGACAGCTAATTATAAGGATTTAATGTGTCAGTTAAAGTTGAAACACTAAAAGTTGTTCAAGTGTCAGTGGAAGTTGAAATGTAAGCATGAAAAGGAGTTGGTGAGTTGGTTGATGTTTAAGGACTGAAATGAGTTCAGGTTTCATTGAAATTGTGAGGTGTTTGTGAAACTGCTGAAGTCAGTTGAGGAGTCAGTTAAAATAAAAGTGAAAGGAGTTGAAGCATCAGTTGAAGAGAAAGAACTTAAATGATCTGAAGCATATATTTGAAATGTATATGCAAGGCAAATGCCTTGTAAATATTATATACAACCAGTATGCAATGCTTCAACATTTGACTTTATGATAAATTCAGCAACAATTTTGTGAATCAGCAATCATGCAGTAGTCAACACTGTAAAATACAGTTCATAGTTTTGAGAGTATTTGAAGTGTCAGCTGGATTTAAAGTAGTAAAGGTCACTATATCAGTGGTATAAATTATCCTTGCATATACAGAAATAGACTACACCAACAATGAGGTCATTTATTTAGCCCCCCATAGCGACATTGCTTTAGGGATAGTAATGTCTGTCTGTCGGTTGGTCCATCACTTTGGTCCAGACTGAAATATCTCAACTATTGGATGGATTGTTGTGGAATTTTGTACAGACATCCATGGTGCCCAGAGGATAAAGCCTAATAACTTAAGTGATCCCATGACTCTTCCTCTAGTGCCACCATGAGGTCAATATTTTCACTTTTCAAGTGAACTTTGTCCATTACTTTTATTGCCAAATTACCTGCAAAACTAACAACATCTCCACCAACTGCTGCTGCACTTTGTGTTTAGTGCTAATTAGCAAATGTTAGCATGTTAACGTGTTACATTACGATGGTGAACATTGTGAATATTATACCCGCTAAAAGTCAGTATTTTGCATTGTCATTGTGTAGTATTTTAGCATGCTAAGGATAGCATTTAGCTCAAAGCATGTAGCCTGACATCGCCAGACCAATTCGCAAATGTGACTTAGTCTGGAACCTCTCAGTTCATTTTTAATTTCCAAGGGGTGTTATCAATGGGCGCAGATCAAAATGCCTCTGGACGCAATTGGATAGATCTACAACCAATCAGAGCAATGAAACGTGACGTAGTGCTGAGTGAATCCTGTTGGAAGTACAGCAAACACATCTTTCTTATCAACAAAAGCTTTAAGTGCAGTTGTTTGTTCTTCTTTTAGAGAAAATACACCGTCCAGTTCATTTAATACTGACGCAATAGTGGATTCAGAACGTTCAACATCAGCGGCAGCCATCTTGGTTGTTTACGATAATGCCTCAACGGCGCTCCTCTGTACAGTAATCGTATCAAACCTGACCCATATTAGATAAACGGTTGTGATTGGCCCGACCCGGGCCTGGTCAGCTGGAAATCTGTCTGAATGGGAGGGGGACCAGACGCATCTGCCAGAACAAATAAAACATGAACTTACAGATTCGTCTGGTTCCCAGGCTAGCTAGCGTGGCTGTAGACTCTCTGTTTGTCCTCTGTTACTCCATTACTCTAGGATGTGTGGTTTTAGTTTGAAAGAAAATGACTTACACAATCATATCTGGATTTTGTAGCAAAAGAAAATGAGTACAATCAAAGTAAAAGAAAACATGTGGCATGCGTTTGCAGATATTTTGACATGTCATAGCAGAAAACACAGCTGTAGTTAATAACATTAATAACTGCATTCCATTTATGGAACTGAGCCCTCATTAACGAAATGAGTCACACCTGTGCTTTTCCTGCTATGCTGAGTCAAAATGTCTGCCATGAAAAAGATTTTGCATAATTATCTGAAGATTCAAGATGAACATATCATGGTTCTCTCTCTTTTTGCTGTTCACACATTTACTGATAAGAGAGACTTTTGCATTGCAGACTAACTGAAATGACGAATGCCGTATTAACTACTCTATTCAAAGTGCCTTCTCACGGCAACACTACTCGTTTATCAGGATGAGGGTGAAAAAAAATAGAGCAGTGAGAAAAAGGCTTCTGTGCTGCACAAGTAAACAACATATCAGCTGCCTGTAGAGCGGTAGCAGGTAATCTTTTCATGAAAAAAACAAACCTCATCTTTCCGGAAGATGAATTCATCCTCCCTCTCTGCTTTTCTCTCACCCTCTCTCCTCCTCCCCTGCCTCTCATCACTTCTCCCTGCTGTCTCCAGACTCCCTCCTCATCCTCCCCCTGTGGTGAATTATTTGTGCAGTGGGGGCTGAAATGGGAGATTGGCTGCTTTGACAAGTTCTAAACACAGATCTGAACCAGTGTACTACATCCATCCTGTGAATGCAGATGGATAGTCCCTGTATGTATTGTGGCTCAGAGGGATGTTGCACATACGCACAGACACATCCTCTGTCCTTCCTCTGATGACAGGCTAATGTAATGTATATACCAAGCAGATGGTTGGATAATTGGTCAGTGTTACCTCTTTAACTGGTGGCAGTAATTAATGTCAACTTCACCTTTTCACTGTGTTTGGTTGATATAATACTGACCTAAATGTCACAGCCAGCATCTGTCTGCTTTAGCTTTCTTTCTCTGCCTTTCTCTCTCTCGCGCTCCTGTTGTTCCATTTGTATCTTGTCACTTTCTATCAGCATATCAAGCCTTGTCATTCCTCCGTCTCGTCTCGCTCAGTCTCTTGTTCCCGTCGTTCCCTCCCATTCCTACGCACTTTAAAATCTTTCTTTTCTTTCCCAGGAAAGCGAGAGATTCTCTGCCGACCTTCCGCCAGTTCTTCAGCTCGGCATTCAGCCTGACCCATGTTAGCCTGGCCTCTGTGAAAGTTCCTCCTGATTCACTGAGGTGAGTCACTGTCACAGGCAAGGATTTAAAGGGACTGTTGAAACTCTGAACATTCTTAAGCGTGTGTAAGATGATCACTTGTATAGTCTGAACTGCAAACAGATGAAAAAGGGCCAGCTGTACATCTTAAATTAACCTCATTCAGCTCGACCCCTTTCGCATGTGTCATTATTTACATGCATCAAGGCTGATCTGATTTATAATTCGATACAGCAAAAAAGTAAATGCACCCAAACTGTATTAAAGATATGATCTCCCAAACGACCTTGGGAGGTGATGATAGATGCATCCATGCTACTTACAAAATCCATCTCTTTAATCCAGAAATAAATAAGTGGAAAATAAACAAATCAATCCAAGAAGCAAACGTTCAAAAATGCACTGTCAAGGTACTCGCAATGTTTTTCTTTTTTTGAAGGCCAGTTTTGACAGGAAGGGACCTGTGAAAAGTACGGTTTTCACAAGTGGGAATAAAAATCACTTTCGGTGCCAGGTGCAATTGTACCAACAAAGGTACCAAAACCCTGTCTAAGTCCAAGCAGCATGTTAAGTCCACATATAAAGGGGGTCAAGGAACACATTCAAGTTTAAAGCATCTAGCAGTACAGAATACTAGGGGAGCCATGTACAGTGTGTTCTCATCAGGATTCAGTAGGTTTACACTCTGCAATGCATTTTAAATGTAAATGGAATGAGTTTTGTGATGTGGTCCTATAGACATCAGTTGTTAGTGTAGTGCAAAGACTAAGGCCTCTAGTCTGACAGTTAGGGATGCACAATACAATGTGCCGAATCGGAATCTGCATCCTTCATAACCGATCCACATTAAATACAGTTTCTTTGTCATTTTAAATCCCCAATCTCATACATTACATTAAAAAGACTCCAGGGAGTTCTACACAGTGTTCAAATTTGGGAACACAGAGCACTGGTATCAGATCTGTACTCTGTGTCGGAAAATACCCTAAATTAAAGCCAGAGTCGGGGGACAAAAAGTTTAATTGGTACATCCCTATTGACAATGGTAAATAGTATAATGAGTGGATGATACCCCAGTACTCTCTCATTTGGTTGCCAAATCTTCTGTTAGTGTTGGTATGTACCGCTGCGTTAGTTATGACGTTCCTGATGTGCTCCACTGACGGTGATCAGCTATGACTAATGCGTCACCACCTGTGACAGCCAGCTGGCAAGCAATCACTTCCCCTTCATTCAGAGAACCTCTGGACAGGATGCACACACTGAGTTGGCCAAAGAAACTGCAATGAAAGCCAAGAGGATGCGCTAATATACACATTAAACAGTCCCTGTAATAATATACTGATATTATGTGAGAAAGCTGCCATGAGCTCACTATTGAGGAAACAAAAACAGAAAGTATGTTACTATAGATATGTTAAATGAATAAACAACTGTTGGTTAAAATCAGTAGGTCTTGATACAGATCTTACTAGATACTATCAAAGTCTTGATTGGAATATTATAGGAATATTATAATGACTAAACAAGTGAATGTATTGTGCCAAAAAATATATTTTATTGAATTGTTACAATACGTGTCCCAGCATTTCTATAATGAATTTCACGCACAGTAGGAGTAAATGAATTCCATAAAATAATCCACCATTTAAATACTGTCAATGAGCCAATATGGAGGTGTAGGAGACATGTTTCCTTATTTTTAATATTGGAGCCAGTGTTCCTTCTCAGATTGCATTCCAGCAGCTGTATGCTCAAATAAATGTGGAGGCTGATGGTGAATTGAAACTTGACAGGTCTGAAATAATGTAGCTATGAAGAAGGTTCATGATATAAGTAGCTTATATGACAACTCATGTTGCCAGTTATTTCTAACTCTCCTCTTTAAGTGTGTTACCAGCAGTTTTTACCGCTGCCGCCTCTCTGTGTCAACAAGCATTCGTGCTGCTGACAATGTTTGGTCAAACCTGAAGCGTAAGAGTGGTGAAGGATGAATTCCCACTGTGGCCACTCGTGCTAAAAATGTGTCCTCTCATGATGCTGGAAAGTGCTTTAGTTTAAAGCACCGTCTAAATTACGCATAAGGCCTTTAAACTTTATATCCAACCTTTAGCAAACAGCTAAAGAGGAGACTCTTAAAATATAAGAATTCACATGTACTCCCACCTTAATTCATAGCTGATGCACAGTGGGCTTGAGTAGACAGGGATGTTATTTTTCTGTTTTTACTGTGTCAGGCTCGAATGCTGAAATAGCTTACACCATATGGAGTGCAGTTAGCATCCAAACCATCAGTGAGATGTAACCGCCAAGGCTCTCATTAGGGGTTAAACGCTTTTCCTCGACAGTGGAGCCATTTTCTATTATGTTAGTAGACTGGCCTTCAATCAGAGGACACAGATTGAAGCCTCAGTATTGGCCTGGCGTCCGCCGTGCTGACGCGTCTTTGTGCAGGACTCTATAACCTTACCAGCTTCAGGAGATCTGTAGCAAAATCAGCTCACGGAGCGGCCAAGCAAAAAGCAAGTTTCCCTACGGGGACAAATGGAATACTGCTATATTACAGTTTCTCTGTTAGGTGTGTAGCCTGCTGTTAGCTTCTCGTAGCCAAAAAACACAATCAATAGCGGAGTAAACAAAGCAACCTGCCAACAATTGAGATGATTGTGTGCTGCATGTTGGATCCCAGCCAAAATGGACGGAGCGGACTCCCCACTTAGCACTCCTCCTCATTACCTCCTCATGGTGCATAACTCTTCAATGTGTATTTATTGCACAGGAACAAGCTCCAGCGGAGCCTTGATGTGCAAATGCAGTTTTCTTTCTGCATCCAGCTGGGCTGTGTGTGTGTGTGTGCGTTTGTGTGTGCGTGCGTGCGTGCGTGCGTGCGTGCAACAATCGGACACTTCTCCTGAATAAATGTTGAAGGTTTTTAAGGTGGTGTCTGGTGGGGAGTTAGTGAGCTATGAATCGTCTTTTTAAGCTACTTTTCTCTAAATCCTTTAAGATGGCTCTAAAACTTTTAGGTGTGCAGAGAAGAACGTGGGGCAGGACGGGGTGGCGGGGAAGGGTCGGATGATCCGTTCAGGTTGTTAGAGGGAGGAAAAGGAGCAATTGGATTTATGTGGGACTGATCTTTCTCTGATTTTTTTCATACTTGTCGTTTTTGCCTTGCCTTTGTCCATTAATTGCCCTTTGTTTCTCCCCCATTTCTTCTTATCTACCTATCATTCTGTTCACTCCTTTCCTCATCTGCTTTTCCACTAACCTCTCCCTCCCACCTTCTCTCGCTGTTCTGTCTCTTTTCCCATCCTACCCTGCCTGTGTTTTCCTTCAGGGCTCTGTTCCTAGGTCTGTCCAATAACCCTCATATCACTGATTTACACCTGGACATCAGCAGCTGTGAGGTACGCTCTGTCAGACTCTGCTGCTCTAGGTATATTCACTCATCTTCTTCGTAGATTAACGCCCGCGGCTATCCCATCATGTCCCACTCCTCTCTGTCTTCCCCCCCACAGTTGAGGTCAGCAGGTGCCGGCGTGATTCAGGAGCTGTTTCCTCGAGTGTCATGCGTGGGGACTTTAGACATCTCCGATAATGGTAAGAGACGCGCCTGCACACACACCCACAAGGGATAGACATAGATGGTCTGTTGTTGTAACAGAATATTTTAAACCCTTTTGATCCCAGACATCATGGTCTGGAACCCGGCATGTGCAGTTTTTCATTTAAAATGCATCCTTTGAAAACGAAAATAGTGAATACCAGTCAGTCTCAACATTATCTGTGCCTTATATGCTACAAGCATTGGAACTAATGGGGCACTCCACCAAGTTCAGTGTACTCATCATGCGGAGAACAGCTCATCCTGTGAAAACAGATGCGTAATGTTTTCTGCGGTTCTGGAAGGAGCTTTCCAAAATTTTAAAAAGTAACCCTGATGATTTCATAGTGATGTCATCAGGGTTATCTCGGCTTGGACTGGAGCTTAACGTTTTTAACAGAAAGCCTGAGTTACAAACTGGAGGTGTGGGGTTTGAAAGAGGTCGGCGTTTAGGAGGCAGCGGGGGTCCAATGAAAGATGCCACTGAGTTGCATTTTGGGAATTGTAGGATCCAGCATTTTGGAGCTTGACCACTGATGCTAGTGACTAAAAGTCAGGATATCTCGGCCTCTGCTGCAGATTTCAACCCTTCTTTTTTAATCTGTTTGAATACCCCAACTTTATTGAAGTACAATACTAAATTGTTGGGGTATCCCTTTAAAGGATGGCACTACATGCAAGTCTCACTAGGTGTGAAGATTTGTTTAAAAGTCCTTTAAACTTTAATGAAATGTTTTCACTAACACAACAACAAAAATTTAATCAGACACTTATGTATGTCAAAGAATTGATCGTTTATAACAAATGCTTATAAGGTTATATTTGTCAGAAAAGGCTCTAATCCTCCTTAAGAAACATACAAAGCGTAGTTAAATCCATAATACCAAAAGCTAATCACACAAAGAGGGGGTTGTTGTGGTGGAGGGAGCTACAGCAGGAAACAGCGTTAGAATTAATGTATCAGCAGAGGAATAGTAGGAAGTGTCAGAGCTGTACAACTGCATGAATATGATTGGATGTTACTAGTCAGCTGGTAGCCAAGCAGCCGATGAACAAGCCATTGATTGTGAAGCGGCTGGTGCCAATCACTTCAACAACTTCTGTGCTCTGCCTGAATAACGCGGCTCTCAAAACAACAATGATGCAATCATTCATAAGGAAACAAGTGATTTTTCTTTTATACTCAAGGCTGGGTTATCAACTGGGCAAAGTGAGCAGAGAACCAGACCACCAGGGACCCCAAAAGTCCCAGGTTCACTGCATGTCATTCAGTAGAAAAATTCTATTGGAACACTCTTCACCTTGAAGCTACTGCTTGGTAACACTATGCTTATACTGCTGACGTTCACTGCAAATTGATAAAACCAAATGCATATCTTGACTTCTTTTTTTTTTTTCTTTTCAGGACTATTTTTACCATTTATACCAACCGCTTCCCACTAACAAAAACATAGCCAATGGGGTGACCACTGCCTTAATACCTAAACAGATGTTGAGCTATTTATTAGATTAATAGAAGCCGTAGTATTATTAGAAGAAACATTAATACCCCCACCCCACCCCCCCGCTCTGTCGTGTCATAGTTTCCTGTCATTGAAACAAGAATAAGCTCACCTCTCATTAGACGCACATAAGCTTATTTAACCACAGCTATTTTTGCTCTCTGAATGAGGCATTTAAGTCTTGCTTTTTGCTGAAATCTCTTGCCATGGTAACCGCTTCCTGTTAGCAGCATCCTCCATCCTTGAGTTGTTGAAAATCGGAGTGGGTGGGAGTGGGGGGGTTAATTGGGAGTATTTTGGAATTTCAGTGGGCAGCGAGATTTTGTTCCAAAACACACACCATGACACAAAAACGGAGCTTTGAAAGCCAGAAATGTTGACACCTGGCAGAGTAAATGATCAGTCACTGGTATGACAGCCCAGAAATGATCTGTAGTAAAAATGTGACTTTTTCAGTTTAATACATCAGTTAACTTCTTGTGTTTTTGTGTGAAAGATGAACTCTCTTAAAGTTTCATGCCTGTTCTCTTAGTTCATCGGTACTTACAAGGATCTAATTAAACTTACTTGGAAGTAGATGTCAGCTGAGTCAGTGATCTCCTTCAAGTCTCTTCTTAAAACATACTTTTATCGGAGTGCCTTTCCTGATTTTACTTGAATTCTAATTTTCTTTGAACTGTCTTTTATTTCCTTTAAAAAATGTTTTCTTTTCCTATACTTCCCTTTTACTACACCGTATTGGTATCTGGTTTCTTTTAAAACCTGATGATTTTATCACTTGACTGTTTTATTTTGCTGTTTTGTAATGTGGATTTTGAAAAGTGCTCTATAAATAAAGATTATATTATAAAGATTATAAGTGGGTTTTCACAAAAGGCTCCGTAGAGTGCAGTACAGCTGGCGTTGCACTGCTCCAGTGATGTGTGTGTGTGTGTGTGTGTGTGTGTGTGTGTGTGTGTGTGTGTGTGTGTGTGTTGTTTTGTGTGCAGGTTTGGATGCTGACTTGCTGGCTGTCATCCCAGCCTTCTCCAGGCACCCCTCCCTCAAACACCTGATGCTGGGGAAGAACTTCAACATCAAGGGCAGGTACGGACCATGCGAGGCACCGGCAGTACAGATGGTGGTGAAGATGATACTGATGATGAATGTTTTCCTCTTCTCTCTGCCTCCTCAGGGTGCTGGATGAAATTCTGCAGAAACTGGTTCATTTGGTGCAAGAGGAAGAGTGTGTGAGTTGGATTATGTAACATATTGTGTACACACACACACACGCAAATCCTCTGTGGTGTTCTGCACAGATGCACGCCTACGCATGCCTCACAGATTTGTAGCCACACACACACGCGCACATCCTGTGCACAAACAAACACGCGCTTGTCACTGTTTAAATTCTTGTGTCCATGTGCATTGAAACTCAATCTCCCACCTGCCACACACACAAGGTGCAAACATGCTCACAAGTCATGTTGGGCTCTGCGAATGATTCATTTGGGCTCAGTTTAGCAGCGAGGCTCCCGGGGCTCTCTCTGCTCTCCGCTCTGCAAATCCAGCATGACAAGTAGCTTACTCAATTATTTACCACTGTTCATGGTGATAGCTCACAACTATGCTCTCGCGCTGAGTCTACGGTCTGATGCATGTGTGCAAGCACACTATCAGAGGTACAGATGGGTGTAA
This sequence comes from Macquaria ambigua, assembly GCA_008360985.2. NCBI lineage: Eukaryota > Metazoa > Chordata > Actinopteri > Centrarchiformes > Percichthyidae > Macquaria > Macquaria ambigua. The sequence goes on from VMKM01000312.1 coordinate 286,988, forward strand.
ATGTGTAAAAGTTCAAAGGAAGTACACCGAGGTTGTCAGAGATTAGCCTGGTAGTCATTTCACCCAGCAAGCGATGGCAACACAGACATCAGAATCAACTGTGTGTGTGTGTCCCCTGCACAGCTTGGGTCCAGTGCCCCATGCTAACACTGCAGTGTATGAGTCACAGAGGGCTGCAAGCATCAAAAGTGAGAAAATGAGAACAAACCAGCAGACGCTTAGCTTAGCCAGCCTGACTCTGTCCATTGGTAACAAAATCCACCAACCAGCAACTCTGAAGTTCACTAATTAACACGTTATTTTTTTTTGTTTAAGCTGTACAACAACCAAAGTGTTAAAGCGACAAATTGCCGTTTCTCCTTTCTGGTCTTTACGCTAACCTAAGCTAACCAGCTGCTAGCTCCAGCATCATATTTAGCATACAGATGAGTGTGGTATGCCGTCTAACTCTTGCCTAGAAAGTGAATAAGAGTATTTTTTCAAAATGTCAAACTTATTGTTTTAAACTAGCAGAGACCACACTATCTGTTTTCATAAGAGCTTAACATAGTTGGTTATTGGAGACTGTGTGTGGCTAAAAACCAGTTGGCAGATGAGTATGTTGGTTCTCATCAAAAATAAGTTCAGAAATTCAAAAAGGCTAAAGTGTTCGCATGGAGCACCTGACCCTATAATTAAGGCAAATTGTTGTTTTTACAGATTTTCACTGAATTTTTTAAAACAATAGAGTGCTGCAGGAATCCTAAAACCCGGAAATGAGTTGCATTTTTGCACTTCTGTTCCCTCGTCTCAAAGTCAATAGGTTTCTGAATGGATTTTTGTTAGATGCCTGAAATTAGGTCTGTGGTTAACACAAGCTTAAGATTTTTTTTGTTCTACGACATTCTACACTTGTGAATCTTGAAGCTTTTACGTGTCTTAAAAAAGGTGGTTGCTAACAAGTGGCTAAATGAGACTACAGAGGTTGTCGGGGACATTAAACGTCATCACGCTGAACACAGAAACTCATCTACTCACTCGTCCGCCTTTACAGCCTGTAGAAGACGTAAGCGCACAAAATCAAATTACAAGTTGGAAGCTTAGTGGTGGAGACGTTGAAGTCATGTGACCGTGGTGTAGTTTGTCTATAGCCTAACGTTAGCTTTTTACCTCTGGCGATTGCATTTATGCTTCAAAAATCATAAAAGTGGTGTCCATTTGTGAAGATGATCTTGCTGAACAAAACGTGGAAGTATCTTAATAAACTTTTGTTTGCCACAGAGATTATTTTCTGCAATAATCCAAAATCCAATGGAAAAATACCAGGGCGATGCTAACTTCCGGGCTGGCCTACAAAAAGAAGTCATCTCTGCAGCACTGTATTGCCAGTTGGTTTAAACCACTTTTAACTGTGAAATGATTTCCCCATGTGCTCAAAAGTTGTAATGTGTTCCGCCGCAAGTTTATAGTACATGAGGTCCTAAAGCAAAAGCATTTCTCAGAAAGTTAAGATAAAAGAAAGTGCTGATAAGCAGTTGATTATTATGCACTGGGTCTAAGTGAGTAAAATAAAAACAATAAATGATTCAACTGCAGAGGGTTTGAGCTGAACATTTTCGCCAGATTTCACTGATACATTTCCAGATATTTTGAAAATAAAAGTTAAAAATAATGAGCCCCACCTATAATCTACCTGAAATACATGCAGATTTTGTTGACCATGTCTATGTCTCCTAAAAACCTCAATTCCTTTAACATAGACTTAACTTACTCACATCTATTTCACCCTTCAAAGTTCTTATTTTCAAATCATCCCCGGTGGTGCTCTCTCCTCCTGCCTCCTCCAGGCCCTGCAGTCCCTCTCGCTATCGGACTCGAGGCTCCGCCAGCGGGGCACGGTGCTGGTCAATGCTCTGGGCTCCAACACCTGCCTACGGAAAGTAGACCTGAGCGGCAACCTCCTGGAGGACTCCGGGGCCAAGATGCTCAGCAAAGCCCTGCAGATCAACACAACACTCAGGTGTGTGTGTTTTTTAAATCAGCACCATGATGGGGGCGAAGGAGGGTTTTTCTTGCAGATCAGAGGAGGATAGGAGGAGTAAGACAGGAAAAAAAGAGGTGTTAGAGGACACATGAGAGAATAGGGTGAGAGAGAAAATGAATATGTTTGGTATGCTTTGAGGAGAGGATACACTGAGGTCGCTGAGAGGTAGAACAGTGAGTTCAGTGCAGCGCTTCAAAGTGAGCCATGTAGGAGATAAGAGGGTAAGACTGAGGAGTTGGAGGGATAGCGAGGAGAATCGGTGGAGGGAGGGAATAGAGGTGAAATGGCCTTCAGGCATACAATGTATCACACCACCCTTAAGTAAGAGGAAAAGGAGAGGCTGAGTGAAGATGTGCATGTGTTTTAGAGGTGGAGGAAGAAGTAGATGGAAACTCTGAGCCGGGCAGAAAGAGTGAGGGGAAAGGAGGATGGAAGCGAGGCAGGGGGGAAGGGTGGAAGTATTAGGGTGGGGAAATGGAGAGGGAGAAAGTTACGAAGGGACAGGAGAGGGAGGACCACCTAAGGAGCGAGATTTGGGTTTCGCTGATTGAATTTCTAGGGCAGAGCGAGTCGGGGGAAGGAGAGATGGAGGAGGAGGAGGAGGGTGGATGAAAGGAAAGAAGGCGCTGAAATTGACTGATATATTAAAAACAGGAGTTAGACAGTGTGGAGTGTAGGTGGAGAATGTGCACTGCGAAATAACAGGAGCTCATTAGTTGCATCGCAGTTGTTCATGCATTCCTAATGTTGTGATATGGAGTCATTTTGTGTATGTGGCAAAAAGGAAAGTCCTGACAAATGTCTTGTTAATCCTTGTGTGGTATGTTTGAGCAGCTGCATGGTCAGATAAGTACTGAATCTGTGATACTATGCCTCGTGTGTGCGTGTATGGAATCACAGGAGTGCCATAAAAAAAGAATTAATTTGTAAAAGAATAAAAAAATAAATATGGAAATATAAAGAGGAATAAATAAATAAAAAAATAATAAAAGTAATAAAGGAAAAGCAAAAGCAATAGGGAAAGGAATAAAGGGATAAAAATACATAAATGACATTATATAAACATAAGTAAAAAAATATATATAAATGTATACAAAATAAATGAACAAATAAATGTGAAAATAAGAAAATGCTAATGTTATTCTTTTATATTTTGTTATTTGTCTTTATTTTTCCACATTTATTCTTTTATTTATTTCTCTATATATTTCCACATTTATTTTCTTATTCTTGTACAGATTTGTTCTTTTTTTATGGCACTCCTATGACTCCATATGTGCGCTTTAGAAAGTGACTGATCTTCTTCTTCTTCTTCTTCTTCTTCTTCTTCTTCTTCCTGTCTGTGCTCGTCTTCCCCCTGCTTCCTGCCGGTTTGATCCCTCTCAGGAGTGTGACGTGGGATCGCAACAACACCACGGCGACGGGCTTCCAAGATGTGGCAAGAGCGCTGGAGCAGTAAGACGAACACACACACACACACACACACACACACACACACACACACACAGGCACCAACGTTTGAAAAGAGAGGGATACACACATAAAACCCATCACACACACATATGAAAGGCCGATAACCATCTCTGTGCAATGTTTACTATTACACAGCGTTTCATCAGTCCTCTGACGTGCGTGCCAGTCAAACTGCAGTTTTTTTTTACTCAATGTGCGTGGGTGTGAAATTTGCGTTCGTGTGTGTCTATGTCTGTGTGTGTGTGTATACAAGGGGTGTGTGGGTGCATTTGCGTATTGGAGAATTGGAGACAAGTGTTATAAGTGCCCTGGGTGTCTTCTGTTTGTTCTTGTTAACATCATAATTCTTCCAGTTTATTATTGCAAGGGTAATATTATCTTCCTTTCTTCCCTCTCTCTCCACTTGATAGTAACTTTACCCTTCAGTACATGCCCCTCCCCCTCAGTGATGTCACTCAGGCGTACCGCAGCGCCCCAGAGAAGACGGACCAAGCCCTGACCAAGGTGAGAGGAGCTTTGTTCCTGCAGTTTGTGGTTTCTTAATGTGCTGCATCGTGTTATATATTCATATGCAGATGGTGAGCAACAGCATTACCTGACAATTAGGGTCAGAAATGATTCACGGGTTTGATGAATGACTTTCATTTGCTTGTGCATTAGAAGTGATGATTAAATGTGAAAGTTTTCATAAACCCTGACTTCCTAATGGCTTCTGTATTGTACTGGTTTGATAAATATTCAGAAAAGATTACAATGCCTATCTACAGTATAAACTGAACCAGAAAGGATGAGGAGGAGCAACTTTGAGTTAAAAGTGATAGATTGAAATTCAACATATTCATTAGAAGAAGAAAACTATTATTAAAGAGGTACTGCACACTTAAACATGTTTTTTGAGCTGTAAACTAAATGATATGACTGTACTGTGATGAAACGCATCAATGCTGCTGTTAATATTGACATGTCTTTCCAAATTTATAAAAATCAGCATTTCATGGGTTGAAAATGGCTCAACACGCCATCTACTGTTTGAAATCAGCCCTGAACCTGCGAGGCCAATGCTGACATAGAGTCAACCGGTTGGGACCTGTCTACGTCATGAAATTTATATAATAAAACACTAATCAGTGTCAGTCAGTCTCCCCCGTGTCCCCTGACCCACACACTACGTAGCCACGAGGCCACGCCTCCTACATAACCGGACATAGTAGTGGTGGACAAACAGCAGAAGAAGGCAGTAGTGATAGATGTAGCAATCCCAAGCGACAGCAACAACAGGAAAAAGGAACACAAGAAGATCGAGAAATACCAAGGGCTGCGAGAAGAACTAGAAAAGATGTGGAAAGTGAAGGCAACAGTGGTCCCCATGGTAATCAGAACACTCTGGGCTGTGACCCCCAAACTGGGCTCCAGCAGATTCCAGGAACAACATCTGAGATCTCTGTCCAGAAGAGTGCAGTACTAGGAACAGCTAAGATACTGCGCAGGACCCTCAAGCTCCCAGGCCTCTGGTAGAGGACCCGAGCTTGAAGGAGGAATAGACCACCCACAGGGGCCAGTGGGGAATTTTGAATATATATTTAAAACAGATGATATAAAAGATATAGGATTGGATTTTGAGATTGGAACAGTAGCAAAAATAAGCAAATAAAATGAGAAAGGATATATTTTCAAAATAAAAGAAATAAATAATGAAATTAAATAAAAATTGACAAAGATAAAATAAATGTGCATATACTAAATAAATGAGACATAAAATAAATCTAAGAATAGGAACATGACTCAGATAAGGCAGTCTAAGAACAAAAACAAAGCTTATCTTCCATGAAAAGCTGTTTTTAAATGTCACTGTTTGCCATACAACATGTTGTCACACTGTTCACACTATTCAGCCTTTTTGTTTCTGTTGTGCATCCTGTTCCTTTAAAAGCTCACACTGGAAAAGTGATGGATGTCTTTAACAGCTAACCTTCTGTTGCGATGCTTCTGATTTGTATGGTCGCCTTTGCAATTATGATGTGGTTACACATTTTAAAGACCACCTGAGATGGGATTGCGTTTCTTTTTTTTTTTTCTCGTTACACCACTTAGATGTGCTCTGAATGTTGATGCCCTCCTGTGTCAGTGGCCATTCACATTATTACTTTTTTTTATTTTTTGATCACGGTTGCACCCCCTTTCTGCTCATGTACGTGCCGATGTGCCTTTATCTGGCTTTCTAATTGGAGGCGTTCTTTTTGTATAGCCTATCAAAACATTTAATTTCAAGTGTAAAGCAGTAACCTTCTCTTATTGGCATGACGGTGACATTTACAGACAGCCAGACAGCGGCCTATACAAAGACTTTGTGCCATCAGCTTTTTGGCCGTAGTGTCTATTTTTTGCCTCGACATGCATCTTATCTCGCACCATAGCTTGTTCAAAAAGTGGAAAAGTGGGCCTGCTAACATTGCTAGACAGGAGAGACGGCTAAATATAAATATCTGTCATTTTAGATACTAAATGGTGCGGTCATTTCTCGTCAATACCGCTGCTAACCCAAATGCTGTTTGTCACTTGGTTTGTAAGCTGCAGTTAACAGAGCAAGTCTGTGTATGTTGCATGTCAAACTCCCTTTTCCCTGGCGGCTCAGCTGTCTGTCAATCACACGCAGCATCTCGCCTCCCGAGAGAGGCTTGGAGGCTAAATGAGCATTTCTGATACAGCTCCACAAACATAAACAAACAGTATCAACATCAGTTCAACATGATATTTAGACTTTAGGTTCTTTCTAACATCAGAAATGGATTTGCTGTGGAACTCGCCTAATGGGTCATTCTCTGGTTCCTACCTAAGTGTGTATATGTAGCTTTTATTTAGGTTAGGGTCCTTGTTTGTCTGCGCATTGTCTGTGCAGCTCCTAAGTCCTTGAAGAACCCCTTGATTCCATCTTTCTTTACATAAGATGATTAAGCAGTGAACACTTCTACCTGCTGAGTCAAGAAAATAAATCAAAGGCATCCCGTTTATTTCTCTCTCCAGTCTCCTTATTAGCATGCAAATGGACTTGTCTCCTGCACACCTTACTTTGTAAACACCTGTCATCTCCACTCCCCTCTCTCCTTGTTTGTTTTCTGCGTGTGTGTGTGTGCGCGCGCAGATCCAACGTGCCCTGCTTAGGAACAACCAGACTCAGCGTTTCTCTCAGAAACAGGCTCTCAGGCTGCACCAAGGCCTCGTCACCAGCACCGCCGAGCAGGTGCGTGTCAGTATTTGCGCACATGATGGTGAACAAGTCGAGATTTTTATTTTGACGTGTATTTTGCTGACATTTCCTTGTACGATTACGTGCATTTGTGTATGTTTGTTTGAATGTGTTTTGTGTGTGTGTGTGTGTGTGTGTGTGTGTGTGTGTGTGTGTGTGTGTGTGTGTGTGTGTGTGTGTGTGTGTGTGTAGGTGATGGAGCGTCTGTGTGTGCGGGTGCAGCAGCAGGTGTGTGTCCTGAAAGGCTGTGAGGAAGGAGAGGAGGTCCAGACGGCCAGACAAATTCTCAAAGAAGCCAGGGACTCGAGAGCTGTGAGTAGACTGACACAGATGTTTCCCTCAGGAGTTGGTAGAGACCAAAAACAGAGCTAAAAGGAGAGTGAATATTGGATTTGCATTTGCCAGGTGGCCAGAAACACGACTCAGAATAAATGCTAATCTTGCTTCGTGTCTGCTGGATGTTTAAATAAGCAAATGTTTGCTAGCAGTTCACGATATCAACTTAAAAGGTGATGATATGTGAGTGTTGTTGGTGCCCCCAAGTAGCCAAAGAAAATGTTACTGCAGTACAATTTTGAGGTACTTGTATTGTACTTTAGTGTTCTCTTTTTAAACTACTTTATATTTCTATTTCACTATGACATTACATGTCAGTGGGATCTCACTCCATTACATTTATTTGGTAGCTATTAGTCATTTTGCAGATTAAGATTTCACACTTTATAATGAGGCACCCTATAGACTGTATATAAAGATGGATGACATGACAGCTCCCCAAAAGTGAGGCCAAAACCCCGCCCCCTCCATGTTAGCGGATGGGACATGGGTCAAACTGAAAAATGAAAGTGCACGTCAAATAAAACTTGTGGTGTGCTCGCGATTGGTTAGGGTGGGTGTGTGGGTGGGACCTCGATACGATCGCTACTGTGCAGACTCCAAATGACGTCACCAGCGCAAGATGACAGCACCGTATGTGGTAACACCACATCAGAGACAAAAGGATACAGACACATCTTAGCGCGGAGAACCCTGTCTCAACTTGGTCTAAAACCCATGTCTGAACCAGGAAGTAAATAAAAGAAAATGTAGGTAAAGAAACAACAGCAATTTGCAGCAATTGGTGACATTTCTAGAGAGAGAGCTGATGGCAACAAACAAAATGTTGTTATTAAGCTGCAAAAGAAGGCTCACAGGTTTCTCACTTTCTAATAAGCCAACAGCAGAAGTTAGTAGAGCTACCTGGCGGCAACCCAAAATATGTTCTTTTTAATGGGTTTTAAATAAAAAAAATGTATGAATGAAAATATGTTATTATAAAATAGGCCTGATTTTGGTACACAAAACATATGATCATCTTATAAAATATGATTTTGTTATCGATTAAACCGACCAAAACAGTATATAATGTAGTCAAAGTTAGCTCCACCTTCACCTGCTACTACATCAAAATACTACTTACACCTTGATAATAATAATCCAACAATATAATACATAGAATGATCTCAGTTTTCAGAAAGGGGACATTCTTTTAGAACGGAATTCTTCCTCCTCTGATCTTAACGTTTTCTCTTCCCTGTACTGCTGTGTGTGTGTGTGTGTGTGTGTGTGTGTGTGTGTGTGTGTATACTAGCTGTATCCCTCTCTGTGCGAGTTGGCCCACGTGCTGTCGGTGGACGGCCCCGTCAAACAGCGACTGGACACTCTGGCTGGAGAACTGGCCAAGGCTGCCGACAAAGAACTGCAGGTAGGTTGGAGGTGGAACTCCGGCCGCAATTGCAGAAACAGCCAAACAGCCATCCCCCTGATGCATCCGTATTTTAAACAGTAGTGGAGCTCTGGACTAGTTGCATTTAAATTGCCCATTAATAGCGCTTGCTTGTGTGTGCGGTGCAGGTATGCTGACTTCAAAAGAAATATAGCATTTAAATTCACAGGGAAGGAACAGTTTAACATTTTTTTAGTTCTGTTTCGTTCCCATTGGGATTTAGTAGCACAGCGCAGTCGAATGATAAAAAAGCAGCACGCCCCAAGGAGGAATCGGGGATACTTTGTATTGAATTTCAACTTACTTGAGCAGAATTTACATTTCTGTTTGTGCTTTCCAATTTTGCTGTTATGCACAAGGCCACATTTCTAATTTACAAAAGGGCAAGATTTTCACCTGTGTGTTCATGCACAAATGTCCAACTTTGGTGTGAAGTGGCGACGTTAAAGATCTGGAAGAAGGTGCGAACAGATCATATGAATTGTTACTAGTTGATGCATGGATGAATTGACTGCTGCAATGCACATAAATAAAAGATGACAACAAGTGAGAGTAAAGGAGCTGGATGAAAGTCTGAGTGAGCAGATGAAAACACATGTGCATGAATAATTCAATGTTTTGGAAGCATAAATGTGTATATATTGTGTACGTATGTATTAAACATGTATGTGTAGTGATGTGTAGTGATCATTTGTGTCCAGGTGGTGGTGGACTCGATGGTGTCTCTGTGCCGCGAGTTGTGTCCAATGTCCTGCTCAGCCGCCGAGAGACTCAGCCCGCCTCTCTCGTCCATCTCGGAACAAGTTTCGATCCCTCGCTCCGCCATCCGCAACGCCCTCATGGAGAGAGCGGCTGAGGATATTAACAGAGCCATGGAGTAAGAAAGAGAGCTGGTGAAATGGTTCAGGTCAAGCCAAGAACTAACATACCAATATAATTGTTATTCGCTCCTCTGTTGTCCTTTGCTCTCCTCTTTTCAGGGAGGTGAAGTTGTCTGTGGTCTCCTATCTGACCAACTCCATAGTGGATCAGATTCTACAAGAGCTTTACACCACTCATAAAACCCTGGTACTGGTAATATCACTTTACTGCATGACTTCTTTGTAGAAATGTAGAAAAAAAATGTATCCATGTTTAAAGCTGAAATCTATAACGTCACAGCAAAGATGATGGAGGATCTAGCATGTGGGGGTTTGCAACATGGTTTCACCTTGATGTTGGTAAAGTAAAAAAAATGTGAAATGTTATGAACCATCAGACTAATGTGACCACAAATATGTTACTGATGGACATGATGAAATGTAATGGTATTGGTATGTAACCAAACAAAGATCATAACAATATGTTAATCACAAAACATTACAGATTTCAGCTTTATATTCGGATTTTGTATTTTTTTTTTTTTTAATAAATACTTATTTGCTTTCTTGCTGAGAGTTAGATGAAGAGATTGATACCACTCTTATGTCTGTCCACTAAATATGACGCTAGAGCCAGGAGACATTAGCTTAGCATACAGACTCCCCTTTTCCACCAACATGGAACAGGTTCCCTTCCGGTTTGCGCACCTAATTTTGAACCGTTCAGAGCATAATATAAATTGGTTCAGAACCCGAAAAGTTGGTTCCCAGCTGGAACCAAAAAATAGTGCGAACCGTGACAACATCAAGTGGGTGTGTCATATTCTACAGGTTGGAAAGAGAGGATGGAGAAGGTAACAGTGGTCTCTGGTCTACTATGGAAATAGTTTTCTGCGTCTTCTTATCATTAATAGTTGGTCCAAAAACAAATATCTGTAATAACAGAACAAAAGCTTGCAGGTAATCAATGCGATCTGCCATCTTGCTCCTACTGTTTACTTCCGTTGATGACAAATCCTTGATTACAAGAAGGTTCCAAGAATCCTGAATGGAACCGGTTCAAGAACCAGAGCTAATTTGGTGAAAAGAGGGCAAGACTGGAAGCAGATGACTTCCTGGAGACTGTGCTAGTTACCTGGAAACCTCACAATGACGACAATGTCACTGTGTAACTCTCAGCAAAAAAAGCGAATGGGTGTATTTCCCAAAATGTACTCTTATTGCTTCTATTGAAATGATAACCCATGGGTAACCTACTGCAGCTTTAACAAAACCATTCACTACCATGTATATTCACTGATTTGTGTGTTTGTGTACAACACAATGATTTCATTTTGTGAATCGATACTTTTCTAAAGTAAGATGAGTCATGGATGCATCTGAACCATAGACTGTATATGAAGATGGATGACAGCTCCCCAAAAGTGAGGCCAAAACATCTTGATCGCCCCCTGGTGGCTGGCTGCAGTATAGGTCATAAACCCCGCCCCCTCCATGTTAGCGGATGGGACATGGGCCAAACTGAAAAATGAATGAATTAAAGTACACGGAAAATAAAATTCTTCCAAAGATGGCTTCTGTCATTTTAGGTAGTTCGTATCACGCTGATGTTTGTTCGCGTTCATTTTTATGATAAGTTTGGTTTTAATTAGTTATTTGATGCTATAAAAAGGGGGTGTCACGTCATGATTGACAACTGTGATTTGCTCGTGATTGGTTCAGGCGGGTGTATAGGCGGGACCTCGATACCGCGGCTCCATTGCGGACCACTACTGCCAGACTCTGGCTCCAAATGATGTCATTAGTGCAAGATGGCAGCGCCCGTATCCGTGATATTTTGGCTTCATTTTTGTACAGTGGGCGGAAGCGGAGACGTGTCATCCATCTTTATATACAGTCTATGTACTGAACAGTCAAAAATGAATTTTTAAAGCATGTTCTCCAGTTTTACTCTTACTGTGGAATACATAAGTACGCTGAAATGACACACGTTATTGATAAAATCTTGCTAAATAAGAACAACTCTGCCTCCAGCCACATCAATGTAGAGCAGAGTGCTGTAGAGTCAGGCCAGAAATGCCTCCAGAGGTTTCACTCAAAAGTCAACAACACTCAACAAAATTATAACATTTACTTTAAGATTCAATTTAATGAGTTAAGAAACAGTGGTAGTGCAATTTGAAGTGCAGAAGCTCATTATCTATGGTCTCCTTCTGTAGCATGGAGGACCCATTAAAATCTGATATATGTTGAAAGTTTGTGACAGAAATCTCCCATGCCGTCAAAAAGGTTGCGTATCTTTAATGTTTAGTATCTTTAAGTGATTGAAGTAGGCACTTTATTTGAGCTGCTGTGTGTCATCACCGTATCCGGATGAAGGGTTTGTAAGTATAGAGTGGCTTTTTTTTTTTTAGTAGAAGATTGCACTCAGAAACAACATGACAACTAGATTTGAGTCAGTTAAGGCCGTGATTAGACCCTGCAGATTCTCCTCTCCATAAAATTGAATTGTTTAAAATGAAGCCAGCGAAAAAGGAGGCAAAAATAGACTTCTGGCAATAACACTGGCCGACCGTGCTCTGTTTTGCATTCCATTCCCTGCCTCTACCGTTACATCTCATTTTCCTTCCTCCGTTTTGCTGCAGTGCAGGTTTGTCCTCTATCATGCCTCACTCCGCTTTGATAATCAAGATATTGTATTTTATTTATATTCTTCATCGGCTTTGAAAACTACCGCAAAGCACCCCCTTTGCTTTGTTTGTGAGCTTCTTGGATAGAAGGGCGGACACACATCTCCTCTGAGACTGTGTTGAAGGATGTTGTTCCAGCTGTCATCACTGCGTGTGAATGTGCGTGTTTGTGTGTCCGTGCATGTGTTTGATGTGCGTGTTGCGTCAGCTGCGGCAGGTGTCTCAGGTGAAGCGCTGGGATGACGTTGGGACGGGCAGACGCACTATCAGACAGTCCAGAATAATCGAGTCTCTGGAATTCCCCGATGAGGACTTTGGCGTCAACCTGGGCATAGTAAGTGTGTGAGGGCATGCTGATAATATGTGTATGCTTTGTAAGTGAATAGTGAGTTTCTTTTTATTCCAAAGGTACAAGTGTGTACGATTTTTGAGCATGAATATAGTACTGATACAAATAGTTAATAAATCAATTAGTTGATTTGCTCCAAATGAATGTAAACTATTTTGATAATCAGCTGATAGTTAAAGTCATTTCTCAAGAAAAAGTGAAAAACATTCAGCTTCTGAAATGTGAGAATTTGCTTATTCTCCTCTGTAGCAAATCCTATTAATTGAATACTGTTGGATTTTGGGCTGTTGAAGGGACAAAGTAAGCGATTTGAAAATGTCTCCTTGGGCTCTAGGAACTTGCCTTGGACATTTTTCACTATTTTCTGACGTTTTATAGACTTTTATAGAAGATGCTGATTTCCCCGTCTTCACCCTTGTGCTTTGTATCTGTTCTTTCCTTTTCTGACGAGGATGAACATATGGAAAGTCATTTCCTCATTAGCTTTTCATTCCCTCCACCTTGTCCCCAATTATTTCTGCACTTTTTCAGGACACCAGTCCTGTCTTCCTGTTTTGTGCTGTAAAGCAACCAAACTGATTCCCTGTGAAGCAAAGGCACAGCATTTTATCATTGTTTGTTGCTAACTACATGTATTCTCATGCTTCAAAATGCACTGGAGGTGATAAGAATTCATAAATGTTGAAATACAATACAGAACACATATTTATTCTTTTTGCTTGATCTGTGTGTTGTGGTCATGTTTGTGTTAACATATTTGGATATATTGTTTGAAATAAGGTCACTGCTCATGATGCATTTAACTCCTTTGACAAAAGGACACAATGGCTATTAAGAAGCGGAGCTCCAGAACTAGAAGAATCCGTCCTGTCTCCACCAGACTGAGTGAGTTTTTGTGCTGCGACTCGCAGCTAATTGCTCATGTAGCATGACATATTTACAGTTATAGCAGGGTCAGGGTCGGTTGACTTTCTATTTGTAATAAAATGAGAAAGGACGGGATTTCTTCAGCCACACAAGTGGTGTGCAACTTGACGAAATGAGTGATCATGTCTTTTCATTATTTGAGCTGGCTTTAAAGGGAAACTCTGGTATTTTTAAACCTGGGCTCTTTTTTTTTTTTTTTACAAATTTTGGGGTCTAAACTAATAGTTAGCAAAAGTTTTGGAATTGGTCCAGAAAAAAAAAAAGTTTTCATATTTGTGTTCTCATATGTGAGTTTAGAAAAATGGAATGTGCTGTAAGACCTCTTTCAGTAATTATTTGATTCAGTCTGTTTAATTGAAACCAAAGAGGACAGAGCTTAAAACAGGTTAATAGGCAGTTTACTGTAGGTCAAATTGTGAAGCGACATGAAAATAATGTTTATGTTGTCACAATCCTTTCCCGTCTCGTCGTAGGTCAAGGTGATGAGCCCAGTCCCTCTCCTACCCCCTCCGCTCCACCGCACTCTGCCCCTCTTACCCACTCGGCATCATGGGAGTGTCTGTCCACCCTCCCCACCAACGGCTCACCCTTGCGCCACGTGACCCACGTCAGGCCTCGGCCACCACGCAGACACAGAGCAGGGCCCCCTCCCCCCCCAGAGTCTGTAAGTTGATGGCAAACGACATGGCAGTGACCTCTGACCTTATTATGAACTTTAGTAGGCAGGAATCACCTTTCCCTCGAGCTTTTTTGACAGAAAACTTTAAACAGTATGAACAAATGTATGAGATTTGTATACTGACCTGATTCTAACACAGCTAGCACTTTTTAAATGGTATCTGGACCTTTTTTAATGGCACCTAAGAGGTAAAGGAGTTTTTATTGTACTAGTGGCACCATTGTATGTTTAACTGACCCATTTTTGATCTCATACTACAGCATGTTCAGTCCATATGTTTCCACAAAAGAGCTCAGGAGGGTGTAGAGGTGAGAAAGTAAACCCAACATGTATAGTTTGTAGGATTTTTTTATCTTTTGACTGCTTTGTGTGAACTTTTGTTATTTATCTTGTTTCCCATGCCAGTGGCACTTTCCAAAAATAAGTTCCTTTTAAAGTAGGAAGCTGTCGCATGTGTCTCTGTGACTCAAACGTTAATCATGCACAACCATCTCCCAGGGGCCGCGGGGCAGCCTCTAACTTAGCGGCTTGTTTGTTTTAAGACTTTGTAAAAGCGTTTTCTAAATCGGTACAAACCGAGTTAGGGCAGCATGATGAGGAGTTGGTTTACAAACAGACTTCTGTTGGCAGTGGATCCGGTTTTGCCAGCCAGCCATTTGAAATGATAATACCTTTTGTCAGCCTTTCAGCTTTTTGTCGACATAGCGGATTGATCACTGTTATCCTGTTATTCTATCTGTTTCCTGTTTTGTGTGTGTGTGTGTGTGTGTGTAGCATTGCTCAGAGAACGGAGGAGTCAATATGCTGGAGGATGGACTGCCTGATTTCTACAGCAAGAGAGTTCTACCCGACAGGTAGCTCACAGAATCAGTTTTATTTTTTCTGCAGTCACTAAAAAATGTAGTAGATACAGTATGGCATTACTACAGTGGCTCCTGACAACAATACACATACAAGAGTGAAAGAGTTTTGTGTTTTTAATGTATGTACCTATTGTTGAGTTTGTGTTTTGTACTGTCTCTTGTGAATGTGTTGCTGAGTTTTATGTATTTTAAAAGGCCCATCTAGGGACAGGCATTGCAAATTAGCTTAGGCCCTATACAAATAAACATTAAAAAAAATAAATAAATAAATAAATAAAATAAAGCACAAACATTAAGGGAATGCCGATGGATCAGTAAAACCAGATATTTTATTCCTTAGCATCTTATAGGTGCGAATCCAACCAGACATGTAAGAACATGTGAGACAGTTCTCATTAGCATGAGATAATTATCTCTTAATGATGAGAAAATTGTATTGTAATTGCAAAAAAAACAATTTGATGATCAGAGTTAAGTTATCATTAGAAACAGTGCTGGTGATTGGGACCTGGGGCTACCTGTATGTGGAAGGGGTCGCTGTAATGAGAACTCACAGTGAATTATCGCACAACTCTGCATTTCCCATCAGCTTCATGGAGCATTTTAGCTTCTTTCAGCGTAGTGTTTTGGTTTCACTCTCAGCTCTCTCGTCAGTGTTGTTTCCAGCAGCAGCAGGCAGCTGTTGTCAGTGAAAAAAGTTTTAAAAACTCACTGTACACTACTTGCCCAGCCCTTAAAGAGGTACTGCACACTTGAACATGTTTTTTGAGCTGTAAACTAAATGATATGACTGTACTGTGATGAAACGCATCAATGCTGGTGTTAATATTGACATTTCTTTCCAAATGTATATAAATCGGCATTTCATGGGTTGAAAATGGCTCAATACGCCATCTACTGTTTTAAATCAGCCCTGAACCTGCAAGGCCAATGCTGACATAGAGTCGACCGGTTGGGACCTGTCTACGTCATGAAATTTAGCAACTAAAGAGCCAGCTGTTTCATTCAAGAGTTAGTTGAAACCCAAAACAGAGCTAAAAGGAGAGTGAATATTAGACTCACAGTCACCAGGTGGCCACAAACACGACTCCAAATACATGCTAATGTTGCTAAATATCTGCTAATGTGTAAAAAAGTAACTGTTTGCCAACAAGTTCGCCATGTCAAGTTAAAAGGTGATAATATATCCATAACATATCCCCACCTCTGCCCCCAAGCAGGCAAAAAAAAAACAGTTAATGCAGGTTTAAGTAAATCATAATGTGTTCTTCACCTTAACATTTCCAATAACTTAAGACCCCTGGGCGACGTTGATATACAGTATGAATATTGTCACGATTAGTCAGCTGAAGCCTCAAACCAAGAATGAGTTAATAGCAAAAAGGTAGTGTTATCACAGTCTGTCTTCTCAAATGGTGACTGGCCTTTTTTTAAAATCATAATTACGGGATAATTTTCTCATAATTATCACATGATTTCCTAATTATGAAAATATTTCCTCATAATTACAAGTTCTAATCACAAGATACTGAGTCATAATTATGAAAAAAACAGTTTACAATTACGAGAGAACGCTTCTGGTTCCCCTTTGGTGAATGGGATGTGCTTCAATACTATATCAGTATAATTAAAATGGATATGTTATCAGTGTTCCACCACATTGTATTGAATTGAACAGAATCTTTTCATACATTTCATCCAGATAGGGCTGAAGTGAATGATATAAATCCTGTGGCTGCTTAACATGTATCTAAATGCATCAAATGGATTGTGTGTGAAGATGTGAATCAAACTGGTGTCAGTGGGTGAGATGCACAGTCTTACTAGAAGGTACATCTGCTCTGGACACACAATAAAATGACACCTGTCAACCTGCTGCACCAAAAAAAAGCAATAAATTGATAAGCACCTACATAAGACAAGTACTCCTCCTGTGTCCTACTTGTAGTTCATACTACATGCATTCAAAACAGGACTATTAGATGTTCTCCTCTATAATGCTTTTGTACTCTCATGTCATGTAATGGTATCAATGATGAATGAACAGCATGCTCCTAAAGCACCTGGGCACAGATGTAGTGGAGAGGTTCCATTTGCACCGAATAGATGCGTCATTTGTAGCTCTATTTGTTCAATAACCAGAACATATTCAATTATATAAAATAACTCATCTTATTTACCGTCACAGTCCAGCTTCATGTTCACTAATTTTTTTCTTTGAAATTGTACAGTGGTCAAGCAAAATTGTTTTTGTAGTTTCTGGTATTAGAGACAGCACTGACTGCCCGCGTATACAGACCTCTGACAAAGCAATTATATACTGAAGAAACGCAACTATTTGCTTTCATTAAAACAGCTTATTTAATCCAGACTATAATATTTGTTATCAGTGGCACATGATGTGAAAGTATACTGAAAACATAATAAAATTCACTGTATTTAATAGTGTGGTCCAGTGATGATTTGATCCTTTTGGGTCACTTTAAAGTGGCTATAATTAATATTTCGTGTGTGTGAAAAGGGTCGCTTGAAGTGATGAAACCACAAATAATTATCACCCGATGCTGCAGTTCCTCCAAGCTCTGTGGACCATTTTAGCATCTTTTAGCTCATTGTTTTGGTTTTCGGGCCCATAACTTTACTGTTTTGGTCCACTCACATGGCTCTCATCAGTGTCGGCCACAGCAGGCGGTTAGTTTCATTGAATAAATAAAGTTGTGCTACTGTATATGCTGGATGTATAAATAGATAACTGTTTGCTAAGATGTTTTCCATATCAACTTAAAAGGTAATGATATATTAACGTTGTGTTTACAGCTTGTTTTTGCTGCCCCTTAAATAACAAAAAAACAAAACAAAACAATCATTGCAGGTTTAAAGCAGCACTTCATCTGAATCTCAGTGAATTTAGTTTTAGGATGTCACCAAAACATGGCTCAAACAGCACTATGACTACCCAAACCACACGGAAATAGTAGTTCAGTTATAAGGCTACATGACAGCGTGTGCTTAATGCTCACCAGCAGTGCATGAAAAAGACTCACTGAGGCAGCATAAACTATGCCTTCTGTCAAATAAATGAAACCATCTGTACAGGCCCAGCCAGAATGAACACAGTTTAGTCTATTATTAGGCGTTTTCAGACCGTTTTTTTTATTCTTGCACTGCAAGAACTGGGAACGATTGTAGTTCTTAGAAGGCTGTTTTGAGGGACATTTTTAGCTCCTTCTTCAGAGTAGGTATTCTCCCAACAGAAGAGGAACCTTGAGTGACATTAAGTGTACAGTGATTAATCCAGGCGTAAGTGTAGGTTGATTGGTCAAACACATGAGCCAATGCTGCACCGGTAACTGGCATTTTTAAAAACCTGTGTAAAATGTTAGCCGAGTAAACAACAGCTCGTAACTGTAGCCTTAAAAAATGGGACAAAACACGGACAAATGGACCGACAGTTGTAGCTGCTGTTGTTGTATGTCATGATGAAGTGACCTTGCTATACCAACCACCGGCCGGTTTACGTCACTTCGTCACTGTCAATAATGATTGATGGCTAATTGCATTAATAGTACAACCTCACCAAAATGACCTCTAACTCTGAATCTACTGTATGTATCTCCATCTATGTCATCCATTCTTTTACTCTGTAGTCTTTGATTTGATTTCACTTTATTATCTGTTAGCGTCCCAAGACGTACACTGTTTCACATGCATAACAAAAACACAACATTTAACAAAAACAACAAACAAATACCACAAACATATATTACATTAGACATTACAAGTAAGTGGCTACAGTGTTTCACCAGTAACCTCTCTCATTTCTCCTCCCCTCTCTCTCTCCCCTTCAGTCAGTTGTCATCCCTCCATCAGGCCCAGTCACTGAGGAGGAAGAAAAGACGCAGCGTGTTGTCCATTTTCTCCGGCTTCCGCAAGAACCGCAACTCCACCATCTCCAATCAGGACTTGGAGTGAGTGTGCAGCACAGGGGCTGAGTGGAAGGAGGGGATGAGAGCACCATTTGAGTGCACAGACCCAGATAATGAGATGGCTGTTAAGTTAATCCAGCGCTGGGCATTAACGTCACTTCATGGATTCATAAATATTGTAATGGAAGAAAATATTTCGCTGTCTCCAACTCTTTTCCTTAGTTGGCTCTGAGTTTATGGCGTTGCATACATTTAAGCTGCTGTTACATAACGGCACCATAGTTAAAAAGTAGACAGCAGTATCGCAAAGAGGGAAAAGTACAAGGGCGCAAACTTGTTTTAAAAAATGAATTACACAGATTAGTGGCTGAGGGGAGAGAATAGCACTCTGTAGGCACTCTTTGTAAGCTTCCCCATTAAAAGGAGTTCCACAGTTACACAAAATGAATGAGAAAAGGGGCACTCAGTGAGAGCTACAGTGTGTGTTTCAGCTGACAGAGGTGCTTACAAATTCATCTTAAAGGCTAAAAACTGGGGACGCAGTCGCCTCTGCTGGTTAACAACCTTGCTGCGGCGCAGGAGTTACACTCTCTACACGGAGGCCAAGTTTTGCAGCAGCCTACAGCAGTCTGAAAGAGAAGCATAAAAGAACAGATGAGTCATCTTAAAGCCAGCTATAGAAAGAAGTGGCTCTTTAAAAACCATGTTACCATGTTTTGTAGTGTTTTACCTGCAGATTGTTGCTAAGCAATCAAAGAGATGATGCTTGCAGCATTGACTTGGCTGCCCTCTGCATCCATTCCTTTTGTCTTCTTAAAACAGCACAGTGTGTGTGGGAAGTGAAACAGCATCTGGGCCAAAGATGGGTTCATTAACTACAACATTTTCAAATTGGTGGTGACATAGGAAGCACGTGCTTGTACTGTACAGTACATTTTAAATTAATAGATTTTTAATAATAAATACAGATTGTTAATATAGCCAGTGAGTCAATTTAAGGGCAAGTTAGATCACCCAACACTTAAACCTATGTAAATATGACTCACTCATGAAAAGTTCTTGTTTTTTTCTGTCTGCTTGTTCTAGCAGCGCCTCAGAAAACGTCTACTCGATGATTCAGCACCCTAAGGACGCCGGGAGGCCAGAGAGCGCTGTTCCTGGAGCAAACGGGACCATGCCTTCACCTCGGCCCATGCAGGGTGTACCTGTGCATCTGAGGGCCACCAGCCCCCCCTGCCTCATTCAAAGACAGGTACACAGTGTGTTAAGGCTAGTTCAGACCAATGAGATGAGTTGAAACTTGCAACTACTTGCATTGTGCTGGTCTGCAGCGATCTGAAACCTGCCACTTTACACCAATGTGACTAGAAGAGACAGTGTATCGTTTCCATAGCAACAACTCTGTACTTTCGTTCTACCTGCCGGCTTTTCAGGCATTTTTGTAGCTGGATATAATTTGTACCATCTTAAAATATGAATGAGGATAGTGATAGTGAGTTACTTGCTACAGTTGCATTTCTAGTATTAATGAAACGGCGAGAACATAAAAAAAACGAGCGGGTCGAGATGACCAGCTGACTTTGCTATGCGCTGATTGGCTGTTGAAACAGGTGACCTTCCTTACGTTTTAAAACCAGCCACTAGTGACTTGACAAGCTGAGCAGCAGGCGACACCATCAGCCGGCTTGAGTCGAGCTGAGACGGGCCAGATCACACCACTGCAACTTTTCCCTGTGACGTTCTAAAACGGCTTCGTCTCGTCGTGAACCTTTGGTCTGAAGTGACCTTTAGGGACAGTGTGACCACTGTTCAACTAGAAATCCAAAATTCAAACTCTTATGACAGCAAGCAGCTACTGACAATGAATCCCAACCAGCTCCAAGGGTGCTGTGCTCTAGCTAACTGTGACCTTTGACCTTTGAAAGCATAGTGACACTCCTTACGTGTGTATTTAACTTCCAAATATACAAATCATTTTGGAACACACTGCATTATTCCTCTGTGGAATCGAGCACCAGTCTGGCACAACAAACAGTTTAAAGTAAATGCAAATGTGTGACGATTTCAATACCATATCTTCTGTTAGCTTCCAGTCTGACTTGTAAATATGGATCCTATAGTTTCACATGGCACGACACAGTGCATAGTTGCATGCTGTGCCCAGAACCTGCTATTCCCAGCCTTTTTCTGTGTTGGATTTGCATAGCTTGTTAGAGGTGTAGGACTTTATGGCCTATTTTAAATCTCTGCCCCAACGCATGCACATGCGTGCGCGCACACACACACACACACACACACACACATGCGCAGAGAGAGTTGGAGTCATCCAAATCCCCTTGGTTCTCCAGCTAGAGTCCAGGGATCCTCACTGATCCTTGAGGGGATTTAAGGACAGCCCCAGCAAAATGAGGGATAATTGAATTTTGATATAATTGAATTCCCTAGAATTACACATTTGAATCGTCACCACTCTTACCACCAGACTAGACAGTTCAATGATTCACTACATTATCAACACATTAGCTGCGGTTACATGGACAATATTTCTTCAACCTGATTGAAATCATTTTGATTAGAGATTCCAACTTAACTGTTTACATGGACACTAAATAAAGGGATCAGATAAGATGTGCCTTTACATGCCGAAAGCATTTAATCAGAATATAACTCTTTTGACATTTGTTTGAACAACTTGTTGTTTCGAGCCTTTCGACCATCGAGGCGTTCAACAATCCTTAAATCTTTTAAGTTGGATCAGTTGGATCGGACCGAATCATGTCAGTCTGATTGGGCTATTATTCCAATTATATGGGTAATATTAGGGTCCATGTAAACACAGCTAATGTTACTGTAAGTATGGGTTGTTAAGTAACTGTAAATGACAGACCATCTATTTCTATTGTTAATCAGGTTGTGGGATAGGGGCAGGTAAAATAAGTAAAGTAAGTAGAGTTGTGTTTTGATTGTGAATTTCTTTTTTCATTTTTGAGTTGTGCTTTACCATGAGCGCAACAAATAAAAAATGAATGAATGAACAACTGGGAATCCTTGGCAGTATATTATATCATACAAAGGTATGTGAAGTCAAATATGTTTAAAATGACTCATTTATCTATCTTTCCTTTTGTACTCATCCAGTCCACAGACCTGGTCAGCATGGTGTACAGCTGCATCGGGGCAGAAATCGAGGACTCCGATGGGAGCAGCACCTGTGACATCAAAGAGACAGACGATACCGACAGATCGACCACCATCTCGGATGCCCCTGCAGAGACTCGCACTAACGGCCACGCGGTGTCCTCCAAACAACAGACGGACAGACAGATGGAGACGGCCAGGCAGGAGAGGATCGTACCCCTGACAGACTCCCGGACTGAGATGGAGGAGGAGGATAGACAGAGCGGCGGGGGAAGCGTGGCTCCCTGTGGGCCGAGGCCAGAGCCACCTCCACAGAGCGCCAAGCCCAATCTGACTGTCATGAGGCAGAGACACCTGCAGGAGAGTTTAGGTACTGCAACTTAGACAGCAAGTGAAGCTGGATCACAGTATTTTATGATTACTTTGACTCAGATTGAACAGAGTCTCAGTGTGCAAGACTCCTCATACAAACAGCCAAACTGACTTCCTAAATTCTTACCTTTAAACACAAAATGCTGAACTTTCAGTATAAAACACCAAATCACATGCTCAGCTCTCAGAATACAGACACAGACTCATAATAGCATAGGTTTCAGTGCTTATTATGAAGCGTACAGATCACTGAATAAAATGCAAGCATGTCTACTTATATTAACAGCTTTGCAACATAACTGTTAAATGCTGTACTTCACCATCACTGCCATACATTTGGTGGAAAAAGAAATGCCATTTCTTTCCTTTTGATCACAAGTGTTGTGCTGTATACAGTACCTGTTTGCAGAAGTGTAAATTAAGTTGTGGCTTACTTTTATATGCTTTCCAGCATTACAGTATTATTGTAGCTCACTATATTTTATAGTAGAATGATTAAAGTAATTAAATTTTCTTAGGTTTGATAAAAGACAGAAACAGTAAACTGATGCAGTGACGTACATCATCATTAATTTGTCATGCATTAATGTAGTGTAAAGTCAGGGCCTGTTCTCTGCCAACACATTGTTGGAGTGCCCGCGCTCTCTACGGGCCCCCCCCCACCCGATGGTCTCCAGTGCAACCGCACTTTTTGTCTCGCTGTTCTGTTTACAGTTTTAAAAACTCAGAAGAAGCCATATAAAAAGAAAACTAACATACTGTAATAGCAGCTGAGAAATTAGATCAACATCATTAAAAGAACATCTGTTCAGTAAACATCTGTCAAAGTGAGTTTAGAGATGGATACAGTGTAAGTGGACAGAGATTTGATTGGCTTAGTCCCAAAGGTACGCTGTTCCAAACTATAGAGAGGGGGCCGTTGTTTAGGGCCATTGTAAGTTTAAAGTCTAGACTTTGTAATGAGCCAAACATCCTCTGTTAGAAAAGTAGCTATAGACTGCACTCTGGCTCAAAGGGAAAGAAAAGATCCGTACAATAGCTAGAGGCCAGAACCGGTCATGCCCTAAAATCAATGGAACAATCTGCGGATTGACATTAAAAATGGAGAAATGGTACCGAAAAGTACACTTTTATCCTCTGAATGAAGACATTGCTGCAGTATGTGGACAGCAACAAGTTACTAATAATAGCTGCTGCTATGTTTTTCCTCGTTAACTGGAGATGAGTTGTGACCGTCAGTGACAAACCATCATTTTTCTAAAAAAAAAAAAAAAAAAGCCTAGCCCTCTGGACTTGCAATAATACTTTAAGGACTGGACAATTAATTAATTCATCTCATAGTTTTCTCCTTAAGACAAGGACTGATCTGAATTGTTATCTCTAACAGAAAGACATAATGCAGTAGAGTCCGATGCCATGATCAATAATGGGTACTCCTTGATCTGACATTTTCAGTTTAAATCAGTTGCTACAGTTGTAAAGACGGCATCTATGGATGCTGGCATGGCACTCCTGATCTCTGATAAACATTATTAGTAAGCTAATAAGGGGAAACGACCTTTTGTTTTCTCGTGATAACGGGTTGATTATCTCGTTTTCTCGAGATAACGAAATAATTAACTTGTGATCTCGAGATAACGGCAGTAAAAAAAATAATTGCAGGGATATTCTCGGCTTCCGTAATCTATCTATCTGCATATAAACAAGTGGTCAGCACAATATGCATGCCATTTTTTGTCTCTCTTGAAATTGTAGCAAACAGAAATGTACCAGAGACCCAGTCCATAATTGTAGGTATTTTATTGTTTGTTGTTTACTTTATACTTCTGTGTTTTGTTTGTGCAGTATATGTTGGGCAATAATTTCAGTCCCAGTCCAGGTTTACGTTTCCAATTACAGAATGCACATGAAATGTGTGCTCCTGCTACTTGTCAGCATTCGTGCTTAGGGGTTTTTTACTTTTCATTTTCTAACACATTTTTGATGGATCATTGTAAGGACTGTCTTTTTTGTCTAACCAGAAGAGGCAGGAAGGCTGGAAGTAGAAGCAGACCAGAGTGAAAGAAAGCGTGAAGAGAAGCAGAGAGCGCGAGGGCCAGAGGGCCAGCGTCCTCTTATACCCAATAAGGTACTTCTGTGTGTGTGTGTACAGCATGTGAAATAGGACCAAAAAAGAAAAAGACACATTTAGTAGACGCATAGTAACTCTCAGGCAGCAGACTCTGAAACGTAACACAACCAAATACTGTGTCCCTCCCTCAGCCCAGTCTCGACCTCTCAAGAGATCTCAAGACCTCTCCGGAAAAGGCCGTGACCTCTCCCAAAGTCTCACCCGTCAGTCCCGGTGAGGAACCAACCAATGACCAGAGGAGCTTGCCACCTGCTGCTCAGCCAATCATTGAAGAGGAAGGAACCACTGAGAGGAAAAGCCCACCAGCATCTGCCAAGCCTGGGATAGAAGCAGCAGATCCTGTCAGTCAAGGTGCTGCAACAATGTTATTTTACTGCAAAGGATAGTGACAGTTGTCGGAAACTATGACGTGGTAGATCACTCGTAATACAACAGTGTGGTTTAAATTAATTTCCTTTTTAAGCTTTTTTTTCTGTATAGTCATTAGTTAGCTTTTAATGCTAATATCCAAGTTCTGCTAGTTAAACTGCCAAACATCTAGAAGACAGAACACTGTATGTTGTTGTCAGTAAGGCCATATGGACAGAATAAGATTCGGATGATGATGATGATGATGATGATGATGATGATGATGATGATGATGGTGGTGGTGGTTATGATTGTTTCACCAACCAGATGAGGAGGAAGGTCGTAATGGATTTCCAGCTACATCACGTCACACCAGGAAGTCCAACTCATTTGACATAGGTACTGTATGTCTGACACTGTGGTTACAGCACAACAATATGATATACAGCGTATGCATGCGGTTTAGTTATACACATGGCTGTCTGAGACATATGCACATCTTGCTGTTTTTGTTCATAATTCATAACAATGGTACGATGCCTTTGTTATTCTTTTATCAAACAAAAACAGCATGAGTCTCTTATTTGATGTGCTCCCAAGCCTGTAGAGCTTGCTGGCCGTGTGCCGCATTACCGCTTTATCCTGCAGCCCCTTTTCAGTTCCCACACCCCCACTTTGTGTGTGTGTGTGTGTGTGTGTGTGTGTGTGTGTGTCTCATGCCATTCCCCCTCAGGCATGGAACGGGACAGCCCCTACGATCTGGAGAGGTCTTCAGATCGCAGATTCCCTGTGAAAAAGCCCTGTTTCCCCCAGTACAGAAACAGATCTCTGGACTACCCTGCTGGGACCAGGTGTATGTATCTGTTTCACTTCCTGCAAATATGTGTGGTATGACACCATGTAACAGGAAAAGTTTGCACCCTTGAGGTTTTGCACAGTTAATTGCTATACAAAATCATTTTTAAAATGATTTGTGTCTGACAGTTTTAATTTTACTAAAAGTAGTAAAAAATTCATTTAATCTTCATTTTGTAATTTCACTTTTGTGAAAACTGATCTGTGTAGATTTTTTCATTGCACTGTACATGGATGAGTCAAACCTTACATATTGAATCTGCATGCCTGTTCCAGTATTTTATAAATGGCTGACCAAAGAAAGAGATCATAAAACACAATTTAAAGACGTAATTTGGCTGTTTTCCAGAAACACCTAATAGCAGCTGGCAGCCAGATCTGACACTGCCTGGATAAGTGTGCCATTAGACGAAAACTTCACCATTTTTGAAATAAGGACCTTTTATCATTCCTGCTTTAATTGAACCTGATTCCTTTTTGATACTATGTTCCATTATTGAGATAACTGGCAGCCATGTTTAGCTGATTCATCATCAGTTTCTACGCTGAGCCATTTGGCATTGAAGAGCAAAACCCTGAGGCGGTGGAATTCAAGGGACACTAATGACATGGCAAAACCACTGCCAATTACCTCTGTAATACAGAACTGATCAAAAACCTGCTGCAGGGGACTCAATTACCATCACTGTGAGAATGATAAAAGGGTCCACATGTCACGAATGATGGCATAAAGGGCAGTTATATAGAAAGTGTGAAACCTAAGTGGTCCTCTGTGCCCTGTCTGGTAAAATTTAAGGCTGATGCATCATCAGAGACTTCATAATCTGGACAATAGGCACATTGTGCTTCCTGTACACACTGAAATCTGACTTCTGATGTAGAAGTGTAAGGACTGTGTTGGACGGATTAACTCTGGGGCAAATTAATTTGCTCTTAATTCCAAGTTTGGCAAACTTAAAGATCCTCTCCAGCCATGCATTAAAACATATATACAAATAGTCTGCTTAGAACAGTAATGTGTGTCTGATGTTTTGTCCGCAAAAAAAAGTATAATTTCCACATTAAAATCCTTAAAAAGGGTTTTAGCTCATTAAAAATTCCAGAAACTATGAATATGCAAATGTTGTTCATTTCTAAAGTTTTCCTGCTGGACACAAGATGTCTCCTACTTCACTGTAAAGCCCATTCTCAGTGTTTGTGCACTGGAGGCTTCAGGTTTCTACATCACACTTGTATAAGTTGAATCTTGGACCAACTATTTGTGATGTCACAAATCATGCTCGTTTTCAATGAACAGATAGAAACTTTGCAGTTTCAGCAGATGAATGTGAAAACATCCTTCTAGTGTTTAACTCTGCACAGACGTCATTCTGTACAGTGAAGCTCAAACATTCAACTGGAGGAACAAGCTGCATCAATTGTTTTTTGTGGCCACATGGGGGCAGCAGAACAAGCTAAAAACACATCTGACATACAGTATTATTACCTTCATAAAATGTATATGCTTAAACGTGTTAGCAAACTGTTTACACATCCAGCAGACACATAACAACATTAGCATTCATTTGGAGTTGTGTTTTCTGCAACCTGATGATGCGAACTAGCTAGTTGCTAACTTTGTCTTTCTGCTTTTTGGCATTAAGCAGGTAAGGTTGGTATAGGTGGTTTACATATTTAATAGTTTTTTTGCTGAAAACAGCTGCCTGCTACGGCTGAAAAGAAGGTTGCAGAGAGCCGAGTTGCATGCCAGAAATCCAAAACAATGATCCAAAATAGACCTAAAAGAAGAGCTGAGGGCAACTGCATAGTTTGGCGATTATTCTCTGTGGGTTTGGCTCTACAGGTGACCCCTTTCACATTACACATAGTCAATTGATCCATTGTTAACATAAAATATTGATTAGTGCAGCTTTAAACCTGTAATAACTGATTTTTTTGGCCACTTGGCGTCAACAGAAACAACCTTTTTAAAGTTGATATGGTGAACTTGTCAGCAGACAGTTGCCTATATACACATCAAGCAGATACGCAGCAACATTAATATTCATTTGAACTTGTACTTGTGTTCAACTGATGAATGTAAGTCCAATTTTCACTCACCTTTTAGCTCTGTTTTGCTTTCCACCAACTCCTGAGGGGAATATCTGGCTCTTTAGCTGCTAAATGCTCCACTGTGTTCTCCAGCTAGTTGCTAACTATGTCTGTCTGTTTAGTGCTGAACGGGTAAAGTAGGTTTTTAGAGCTTTTTTGCTGAGAAATGTTGCTGCTGCCGAAAACGGTGTCAATGAAAGTGGAGTTTACGGGCTGTAAAACCAAAACAATGAGCTAAAACACGCTAAAATGAACTAAACTAAACTGAGGGGTACTACAGGTTTGGGTGATAATTTCCTGTAGGTTTGTCACTACTAGTGACGCCTTTCACATTACACATGCTGACTTTATCCATTGCTAATGTAAAAAATTGTATTAGTGCAGCTTTAAAATCATGTATTGACACTGTATTTGCTTCTTTAGGTTATGACAGTCCCCAGCTTGGTAACAGAGACGCGTTATGACGTTACCAGTGGACCAGAAGAAGTTTGCTGGGAAGGGAAGACTGGAACACGGAGGACTGGAGAGAGACAAGCTTTTAAAACTGTGTGGACTCAACTGACAAAAATCTAACAGCAGCTGTTTTTTTTTTTCCTTTTAATCCATGTAAACGTGTTGCTGAAAATGCATGTACTGTATGCTTTCTGTTTTTAACTGGTTGCACTTGCTATGGTTTTTCTCAGGCATAAGGGAAGCTCTGTCCTGCATTACATAAAGTACCTTTCACACAAGCACACACAGTAGTTCAATGTCTCTCCAGTATGCTCATCATGAACTGTTCTTTTATGCATTTGTGCAAAATCATTTAATATTGAAAATACTTCTCATCCCCTCCCTGTCTTTTACTGACAATCTGTGACTACTAAGAATAAGTTTGTACTGTATTTATTCTAATGGAGATGTAAATACTAAATATAAAACTGCACTAACCATTGTGGTAACTCTACCAGTTAATCATGTTTTTATTTGTGATATCATTTGATGACTGTGTAAGTATGCTCATGGTGTATGCTGACGTTGATGATTGAGAAATGTGTTATCATGCACTTAGCACTCCCATCTCTTCAAGAGTATTTAAGTCAGTCAGTGGATCACTTACAGTTTTAATCTGATTTTGCAGGCCTGAAAATGAGTATATTTTCTAAAAATGCTTCTATGAATCAGAATAAATAAAATTGACTTTACACAAGGAATGGGATTATTGAAACTGATTTCTGCATATACATTTAAATGTTATAATATGAGACTAACATCCATTTCCCAAAAGGAAACTCCACCAATTTCCAAGTGCAATACTAAATTGGTGGAGCACTCCATTAAATCAGAAACATTTCAGACTCCGATCATAAAGAGGGCATGGGACAAAAACAAAAGACACCACAAGACAACAATATTCCTGTCTGTGGAATGATCATGTGTGATAGGAGATTAAAAGTAAAAAAGACAGATTGTGTTAAAAACTATGAAATGTGAGACTAGATCAAAACCATCTCAAAAGAAGTTCACAAGACACAGAATAACATATAGATCCAATGGACTCACTGGTGACTCATTTTTATTACTCGTCAGTGATGTGATGACTCCAGATCCACCTTTTGACAGACTGTTGCTGCCTGTTTCTGAGCAGCAGATGGCAGCAGAGACCGAGCGCTCCTCTAGCCTGAAAGCCCTGCTCACTGTTCCAGTGACACATCGCTGCCAAGTCATGATGCGCTGTCATTACCATAATCATGGATCCTAGCAGCAGTCACTGTCGCTGCATTAATGAAGGCAGAATATGCATGATGATACAGCTGTTGTGATGCTGGTTTGTGCAGATGAGATCATTCAAACGTCTAGATGAGGCCTGCTAATGAGCGAGATCAGCACTTAATTGACAGTATAAACATGCTCATTAATTACTCCTACATCTGGCATGTAAACAGCACATTAGGCCCATATAGTAGGTTCTCACTCTCTCTCTCTGTCATGCATGTGCCTCAGACAGGCACAAAGGTGAGATTAGACTCGGACGGTTCGTCAGCTTTTCCAAACAATGACGAGCCCGTTTGTCTTGTGGAAATGAGAAGCTTTTAATTCCCTCCATCCAGTCACCTGATCTCCCACACTGCCAGGACACATCACACACAGGGGTGTTGCATTCACATTCACTGGGTCACCGGATGAGCTCGGTTAATCCTCTCTCTGTCTTTCCATCCACACACCCCATATGCTCAGCTGAATGTTTCATGATTACACTATATGTAGACCTACACGGTTCACACATGCATAAACACAATGTTCCATTAACAAAACTACGTGTGCGTGCATATTATTATCTGAGGGTATTCCAGCTCATTCATCTTGATGCGTATCAGATGCTGCGAGGTGTGCACTCAGTTATCTGCATGTTTCCAAGCTCGCTTATTCATCCAGCCAACAGTGTGTGTTCCCCTGCCTGAATATGTGTGTGTGTGTGTGTGTGTGTGTGTGTGTGTGTGTGTGTGTGTTGTGTTTCATTGTGTTGGTGTGAGTCGCATGTGTTCAGCACCAGCAGATGGGTCAGCAGCGAGCCACTTGACTCGCTGTGTCAACACTGGAAGGCTGGTAATGAGTTTTTATGAGCCAGTGTGCTCCACCGTGCAAGCAGCGCAAAACCAGGTGACAAAGCCTGACACATGAAAGGTTCCACTGTGTGTATGATGTTAACAATGCTTTTAGGTCCTGGTGGGCTTCTGTGTTAGATTATATAATAACACCAGGAAAAAGAAGGGATTTCTACAGAGCCCCAGAGTGGCCATAGAGAGAAAAAAAATCATTTGTTCCCACGTTTTGATTCATTTGTGCTCAGGAGATACAATTTCTTCCCACATTTTGATTAATTTGGGCGAAAGCTCCACATAATACAGCCTCTATGCTTGACACAAACTGTTAACTCATAGTTCTTCAGAATTAACATTTCCCATTACTCAACACTGATAAACAAGGCTGGTCTGTTGTGCTTGCTCTCTGTATATACACAATTCTTTCCCACGTTTTGATTAACTCGTGCGCACGTGTGTGTGCGTGTCTGTGTTTGTCTTGCGGTTGCTTTGTAAAACAAACAGCCAGCGGCGGTGCTGATACAGCCGATTGTGAGCTGTAGTTTCCCCAGTAAACACACTGACCTCTGCGGCTGTCGCAGCCCCTCCTGCCCGGCCTGCTGCTGCTCCTCTCGGAGGAATTCCTCGAAAACGTGGGAACGAATTGTATCTCCTGCTCACACAATTGCATTTCGAGCGCTAGATATAGTAAAACGTGGTCTTGCTATATATTGTATCTCACTGTGTTATGTGTAACTCTGGTTGTGTCTGTTTTTACAGCTGATTGTGAGCTGTAGTTTCCCCTGTAAAAACACTGACCTCTTCGGCTGTCTGCAGTCCCTCCTGCCCGGCCTGCTGCTGCTCCTCTTAGCGTCACTCCTCGAAAACGTGGGAACGAATTGTATCTGTACATACGAATTTAATTGAAACTTGGGAACGAATTGTATCTCGTGTGCACGCAATAGCATTTTGAGTGCTCAATGTAGTAAAACGTGGCCTCAATAAATATATTTCACGCCAGGTCTCTGCAGATATCAGCTTAGTGTCACCACAATAATTCCAAACACCTGTGTCCTAGTTTACCTGCATGCATACAAGTCGTGTTTAACTTCCTCCAGTCAGACCTTATAAGGCTTATAACTAATAATCAAAATAAACAAAATCAGCTATATTTACTTTAAAACAACCTAATCACACACATAAGGAGTGGACTTGTGAAGCCCTCCTGAATCTTAAGTCTGCCCTTATTTAATGCATCCCATGTGCAAAACATTCAAATTGTGGTTGAAGTATTAGGATGCAAAGGCTGGCTGACATGTGGCTAAACCTTCATGACTGAGAGTTTATTATTATGATACTGGTGGCATTTGGAGGCAGTCGTAATATTGCGAGCAGCAACACAGCCGCAGCTCTAGGTTATTTTGATGAAAACAACAAAGCTGAATTTGACTGTTTTTCTGTGTGTCGCTTAGGCAGCTTTGCTTTTTAATCTTCTTAGCGATTGGTGCTGTGGAAAGAAAAAATAAGCTTGAAGTCGAGCTAAATAGTCTGCAGCTTGATTAAGGTTTGGGAAAGTGGACAAGACTCACATGTGGACAGTGCACGTGGGCAGTGCAGACCGACAGGCAGATAACAGATGATTATCACATTCGGATGTAAGGACTATAATCCAGCCAAGGCACACTTAAACATTTCTCTTTTAAATATTATAAAGTTAAGCTTGCAGATTGTTCTAGACCTTGGAAACAGCAGTTGACAAAACAATCTCCACTCAAGGTTGATTTACTGGCTTGTTCCGGAGCTTTCGACCATATTTCACCATCAGCAGATTAAGTTGTCTAAGTCTGAGTTATTAAGTTTATTTAAAAGTAAGTATGTACACATATTTTTAAACGTGTGAATAATTTCTGTAAATGTACTATACTGTCTGTTAGTGTGCTCTACTACTACTACTGTTTAAACATTTTAAATAGCATTAAAGGGCCCATAATGACTTGTTTAGAACTCAAAATACAGCACAAAGCTTAAGACTTGGATCTGACTTGGGACCTGAGACACTGAGAAACTTTCTGACCTGCCAAACAAAGACTTTGTCCCACATCTGGATTATTCTATAACTTTATTTTTCAGATGAATTAATTCATCTATAAAACATCAGAAAATAGTCCCAGACCCCACACCAACATCTTCATATTACTTGTTTTGCCCAGCAAAGGTATTCAAGAAAAGCAGCAGATCCTCACAATTGCAAAGCTGGAGCCATCATATATTCAGCATTTTGCTTGATGAAAGCCTTAAAATGATTAATCGATTAACAGAATTGTTGTCGATCAATTGATTAATTAATCAAGTAGTTAACCTTCATATTCATGATAGCCTTGTCTTAGCTACTGGGGCTTAAGGCAGTCACCTACCTTTGCTTAAAGAGGTGCTGCACACTTAAACATGTTTTTTGAGCTGTAAACTAAATGATATGACTGTACTGTGATGAAACATCAATGCTGCTGTTAATATTGACATTTCTTACCACACCATCTACTGTTTTAAATCAGCCCTGAACCTGCGAGGCCAATGCTGATATAGAGTCAACCGGTTGGGACCTGTCTACGTCATGAAATGTATATATAATATATCTAGCTGAATTTGAGGGTGTGGTCACACTTTAAAGGTAAGACCATCTAATCATGTGAAGGCCTCATGGAAAACGACTTAAAGTCTCAAGTAACTTAATCAAAATCACAAACACTGCTTCAGAGGTGGGTCAGAGCTTAAAATGCCAGTTAGCAACATTTGTCAGCCATAGAACTATAGAGGTCTGACAGTTAGTACTTTGATATGCAGGCTAATGGTAGTTTACAGTGTAAAGTAGCAGATTAAATAGCACGTTTGACCAATTTAGTCAAAAAAGAGGGGCAGTCTCTGAAATCAGAACATGACAAAGACAATCAAACTGCATAAACAAAGACCAACAACACAGTTAAACCGAGTCTAGGTTTGAACCCCACTGTGCTGTAAATCAGCTAAGAGGCAACTACCAGAGCTTCAAGTGAACCAGTAAACCCATAAACTTTACTGCCTCCATCAACACCTTTATTCCTCCTTTAAAAGAGTGAACATGACGCAACAGAGCGCCACGCACTTGGATTCCTCTGGCTCCATCCTGAACTCCACACGACTCAGACTTCTCCCACCGACGCAGCTGTCGCTGTGTTTTTCCTCTCAGGTTCACAAAAGGCTTCTATTCAGTTTGTATCCATCTTTACGATCTGAGGAGGCGTGTTTGACACTTTCCACGCAGGCCTCGGTGGAAGCAGTCATTCATCCTCCCTCCCTCCCTCCTTCCTCATCTCTGCATCTGTCTTGTTCTTAATGCTCTCTCACCCTATTCCTCCCCGAGCTCTCTCTCTCTCTCTCTCTCCTATATACCTGTTTGTTTTCCCTGAGAACGAGTGAGTCTCATAATACCCACTACTGCCAGCAATTAGTGGAGATTAAAGCTGTCTGTGCGTGTCTAGGCGTGCTTGCGCGTGAGTAGGTGTTTCAATGTGTTTGTGTGCTCTTCTGTTTAGGTGTGTGTGTCAGTTTGTGAGTGATAGTGAGGTCAGTGTTGGAGGAGCTGAGGCAGTGTTAGATTTAGTGGGAGTGAGATATTTTGTAGACAACAAATACCTAAAGGGAGGGAGGGCGAGTGAGGCAACCAAGCCACGGGGCCACATACTTTTGGCCATGTAAACTACATGGCCAAAAGTATGTGGACACCCACCATATGTGATGAAAGTTTGTACAGACATTCATGGTCCCAAGAGGATGAATCCCAATGACGTTGGTGTTCTAATGACTTTTCCTCCAGAGCCACCAGCAGGTCAAAGTTTTCACTTATCCAGTGAAATATCTTGGCATGTACCTGATGGATTGGCACTAACTTTTCTACAGACATTCATGTTCCCCTGAGGATGGATTCTAATGATTTGATGATGATCCCCTGACATTTCCTCTAGCGCCTTCATGAGGTTGACTATTGGATGGATTGCCATGAAATTTGGTACAGACATTCATCTTCCCCTCAGGATGAATTTTAAATCTTTGGTAATGCCCTGACTTTCATTTAGCGCCATCATCAGGTCAATAATAATAATAATAATAAATAACCAAATAATAAATAGTCCACCTATTAATAATAATGATAATAAAATAAGCCTTAGCTGTACTTTTTGTTTAACACTAATTAGCAAATGTTAGCATGCTAACACGCTAAACTAAGATGGTGAACGTGGTTAATGTTACCTGCTAAACATCAGCATGCTGACATTGTCATGTGAACATGTTAGCATGCTGATGTTAGCATTTAGCGGTGTCTAGGTACAGCCTCACAGAGCCGCTACCACGCAACCACGCGGTTGTAGACTCTTAGTCTTGTTGGAACCTGCCTGCAGTGGTTTGCGGTTCCAATTCATCCCAAATGTGTTCAGTGTGGTTGTTCCACACCAAACCCTGAAAACCATTTCTTTATGGATCTTTCTCTCTCTCTCTTTCTCATGTTGGAACAAGAAAAGGTCTCCCTCAAACTGCTGACACAAAGTTGTAAGTATATAATTGTCTAAAATATCATATATATTGTATGCTGTAGCATTAAGATTTCTCTTAATTGACACTAAGGGACCTAGCCCAAACCACGCCAAAAGTACAAAAAACTGTGTCCACATACTTTTGACCATATCGTGTTTAAAGGTGATGCTGAATTAGATTATTATCTTGGTAATATAGTCAGTGGCTCACTGGGTTGGAACCTATGCTCATTATCCTGACACTTTGGTAGAGAGAAAAAAGTGAACTCTCCTCTCTTTCACATCTCGTGTGTGTGTGTGTGTGTGTGTGTGTGTGTGTGTGTGTGTGTGTGACCAAAGGGCAGCATGGGAAGTCAAGAGGAGGAGGGGATACAGGGAGGAACGCAGGTGCTTCTTTCTCCTCTTCATACAGCGCATCCGCTGATGGTGAGCGGAGGGCTTTTCCCTTGAGCAGGTCTCTCGTCACAGTAAGTGAGGCACATATATTTAACCTCTTTGTATCTCCCTGTGGCTCTGTGCACATTTCAGACCTCTGCATTTGCTTTTAAGTTCTACCTTCAGTCCACACCTGGGTCAGAGAATTGCTCCACAAAATTCTTGGCTTCTGTTTAAACCCGTTTGAGGTTTGTCTTTATCGTGTTACTCTGTTCTGATGAAATCAGATTTTTTTTAGATTTTCAGTTGATTCTCTTGTGACCTACTGATTGAATGATTGTGTAACACCTCTTTAAGTTATACTTGTGCTCTTACTCATATTAATGAATAAGGCTAAGGATGCCCTGGCACATATGAATGTGATTAAGTGATTATAATGTGACTGGTCATCTTGTTATATAACCACTCTGACATGTGGGTATTTGCCTGAGGACGATTTAGTGCTGGGTTGAAATGTTGCCAATAAAGCCTAAGGGAGGTCTGATTCCAGTGTGCAACTTTTCTTTTGTGTTTTATTTTATTTCCTGCATCTCTTCCACTAAAGTTTTGTGGATGTGCCCACGACTACCCTTGCCAATTGCTGCATTATTCAGTGTAGTTGAGCTAACTGTTTAGCTTTAGAAAAGGACAATAAAAAAGAAGAAATGGTATTTGGGAATGCTGTTGGACTAATCTCTGGTTTAAACTACTGGATATCAAATTATGCTGCTTGTGGATTTTTTTTGAAAGGGTAATATGATATTGACTGTTCCATAAAGAACTTGAATCAAATCTTGTGCCTCATAATCCAAGCAGTGATTTACAGATGGGTTACAAATTGAAGCAACAAGAAGACTAATAGTCTACAGCCATGCTAGTGGCTCTGTGAGGGTGAACTTACTTTAGGCACAGCAGTTGCTTTGAGCTAGATGCTAACATTAGCACACTAACATGCTCACAATGATAATACTAACATGCT
Source organism: Macquaria ambigua (assembly GCA_008360985.2). Classification (NCBI taxonomy): domain Eukaryota; kingdom Metazoa; phylum Chordata; class Actinopteri; order Centrarchiformes; family Percichthyidae; genus Macquaria; species Macquaria ambigua. The sequence goes on from VMKM01000312.1 coordinate 323,241, forward strand.
GATGTTTAGTATGTATAAGCAGGTTCACCATCTTGGTTTAGCGTGTTAGCATGCTAACTTATCTAGCTTAACTAGCTAATTAGCACTAAACACAAAGTACAACTAAGGCTGATGGAAATGTCAAGTTTTGCAGGTATTTAGTCATAAACCAAAGACAATTTTGACCTGATGGTGGCACTAGATGAACAGTCAGGGGATAACCAGTGATTACAGTTCATCCTGAGGGGGGGCATGAATGTCTGATCCAAATTTCATGATAATCCATCCAACAGTTGTTAAGACATTTCACCCAAAACCGCAAATGTCAGCCTCACAGTGGCGCAAGAGGAAAAATCAGGGGATCACCAAAGTCATTAGGATTCATCCTCTGGGGACCATGAATATCTGTACCAAATTTCATGGCAATCCATCCAATAGTTGTTGAGATATTTTAGTCTGGACCAAAGTGGTGGACCGACCATCTGGCAAACATACATTGCTATCCCTAGATGCTTGCCATTGGCATGGTTAAAAACCAACATTGTCTTGGTAATGTGCTGAGCCACAGCAGCTTCCTTGTCATAGATTCACCAACTCTCTGGAACTCCATTGGAGGAATGAATTCTTCCAAAAGATATCCCCTCATTGGTGTTTTGATTATTGATGGTGGTGGAGAACGTTGTCTAGCGCGTCACTTCAAAATCTCCCATATGTGTTCACTTTAGTTTAGATCTGGTGACTATAAAGGCCAGTGCATATGATTCGTAATATGTGCATCAAACCATAAAATGACCCCTCAGCCCTGTATGGAAGCATCTGCTTTCCTTATGTTCCTCCATACATTTATTCAGATTTTTCCTTTAATATGTCACCCATCTGTATTTATGAACTATATTTTGTGTTAAATCTCTTCTACTTTCTGCTCTCCTCTGAAAACCACAACCTGGATTGATTGATTTTCCACAGATGTATGTAAATCCATACTGTGGCCGAGGAGTGAAAGTGGTTGGACTGAAAATAGCCTGGAGTCAGTCACAACTTCTAAATCAGTAAGAAGTTCAGCTGGAGGTCAATGTGTCTAAAATGAAACACAAGTTTAGCCTTGTGTTGCTCATTTCACATCTCTGTACTTCCCATTACTTCTGTGTTGTTGGCTGTCTCTCCTCATCTGTCATGTTACATCCTTTCCCTTTTAGTCCTTTTCCACTACATCTGCTTTTCACTCCTCATTCAGTTGCTGCTGTACTAATAAAACCAGAGTGACAAGAAAAATATAAATACTATGAAGCTCTGTCGTCAGCTTTCTGTGTTATTATAATGTGTGAAGTCAAATTTAGTAAGGCTGGAAGCAGGTCGCTAATTTGTTGTTTCCCCTCAAATAAATTATTTCCCCTCTAATCACGTTCATATGAGGCCTGTATTCAACATAAACAGTTAATAGTTAGTGATGACTCTGTTCAAAACACCAACTGAGCTGCCTCGCTGACCTTTTTTCTTTGCGTGTAAAGCGCACGTTATCACCCACCCCCAAAGATGAAATTTGGACAGGGATGTTAAGCTTGAGTGAGATACTGCCTGAAAGGGACAGATGGATGAAGGAATGAACAAACGTTTGTTCATTTGTTCGTCCATCTGTCCCTCACACACAGCATCGCGGACGCAGTTGATCAGGTTTTGACAAAAGTGGGAGTAATGATGCATCCCATCACCACACTCTGGCATTTTCAAATTACATTGATAATGTCACAATTAACTGTTAAAGAGCATTTCTATGGAGCTAAGAGAGAATGCCAGATTTCATAGAAATTTTCAGTAGTACTCAAGTACTGTATTTGAGTACAATTTTGAGGTACTTTATACTTTTACTTGACTACATTTCTTTAACGGCTATAGTTACTTTTCAGATTAAGATTTTCCATACACAACATGTTATCAGTTTATAAAATATGATGATCATTATAGATTAAACTACCTAATGGAGGTACACTAGCAATTAGTTTATTCCAATCAAATGCTAAGCTAGCATAACTGTATTTTTGTCAGTGCACAGCCGGTCAGCTGCCTGTAACAACAGGCAGTGTGTCTACAGGTGAGCATACAATTTAACATATGTGAAGAATAAACTTTCCAATTATAAATTAATGATGAATTCATATTTGGTTTAAGTGGAGCGGAACTTTGAGGAAATTCCTCTGGAAATCAACAACTTAACACAACCACTACAACTATCTACAACTAGCTAATGGTCACAAAACTTTGTCTCTATTTTCCCTAAAATTAGCACCAAATTAGATATTTCTTCACAGGAAATTCTAAGGATTTATTTTAGGAAATAACAGACAGCACGTCACCCCTAAACCTACAAATTGCCATTTTTACATTTCTCTCTCTGTAGGAGTTAAACAGATACAATGTGTAAATTAGTGAGCTTTAGAGGTGTTAGGTGTTTCTTTTCACTTTCTTTTCCCTAGCTGTTACTGCCTGCTTCCTGACTTTATGCTAAGCTAGGCTAACTCCAGCTGCATACTAATGGACACATGATCGATTAACATCGATTTCCTCATCTGACTCTTGGAAAAACAGCAACTAAGCGTATTTTTGTGTTAAACTATTCTTTTAATGATTAGTAGTAGACTCTAACGTAACTTTGACACCATATTATCTAGTTACTGTGTTAGCTCATATAGTAATTTATGAGGTTTAACAAAACATGTCAAGTCCCAGGGTGTTTTAAAAGAGCATTTAGTTTAATCTGTCTTCAAAGTGTTGTGGTTTGTTTTGTCCAGGCTGTTCTGGTAGAGAGTAGCTGAATCGATTCATGAGGCCATCCGCAACACTGCTGAAATTTAGTGGTATCTTCCTGTTTGTGCATTTGTTGTTGAAGCATCAAGGCAAATATTGGACATTCTGCTCAGACATGGATGTAAAATCAATTATCCCAAATGTCAGTGCGTAGGTAGCCAAATCATCTCTTTAATGGCAAATAAATGGCTTGTTTACTTATAAGTGGTTTGTTTACTTGCGGGGCTTCACTCTGGTCAACTGCCTGTTTTTTACCAGAGACTACACTTTTTCCTCCACACAACTAGTCTATGTGTTGTTTATCCCCCTGGGAACAAATGAGCTTCCTTCCTCTGTCTGTGTGATGTGCATCTGCCTGTGCCCGCCGAGGTGAGTTGTCTTGTTTGTGTCGTGATGCAGTCGGCTCGCTGATGTCACCGAGTGTTTGTTGCTTAAGCCTCCTGAGAGAGGGGGGGGCTAGACCCTCGTCTGAATCATCAGGCTTGTCAGTCACAGGAAGGGCCTGGTGAGCTTTGAATTGCGGGTGATTTGGGACCCACGGAGCGGCAACTATTATAAACATGAATAATACATGGGAGAAGGTTGATTATTAAAATGAGTATTCAAAACTATTAGAACTCTGCATGTCTCGCTAAAATCCTGATTTTGCCAACCTTGTTTCACAGTTGTTGGTAATTCTCTTCACCTCTAAATATCCTTTTCTCTATTACTCCTTCGCTTTCTCATCATCTCTCTGCTGCTCCTGTCTCATCTCATTTGTAATTTCTCACATTGTTTCTTGCATTCTCTCCTCTCGACCCCTATATCACCTTCAGCGTATTCATTCCCTTCATCCAGCCTTTCCCTCTTCATCCACAATCCTATTTCGTAGAATTGCTCCTTAAGCACCATCTTCTCTTTCTTTTCCCCATCTGCTCAGCCAGCCTCCTTCTCTTTCATCCCAGTGACACCTGGTACTATAATACCTGCTAGAGCCTTGCCTTTACCATGCCTGCCATAGTCAACCTCCTTTTCAACGTCGTGTCCACCAACACCACCATCTCCTTCACCGTGGTGCTGCCCATGGTCAGCCTGGTCTCTCTTCTGGTGGGGGTTGGTGGTCACCTCCTGCTGTGGCTAGTGCTGGTGAGGAACCCCCGCAGCGGCTCCAAGCCGAGCTCCGTCCTGCTCCTCAACCTCAGCCTGGCAGACCTGGGCGCCCTGCTCACCCTGCCCTGCGTCCTTCTGAGTGCTAGTTTCCAGAACTGGCAGCTCGGTGGTGGGACCTGCGTCCTCCTGGGGTTCACGACTTCAGTGACAGTGGGAGTGGAAATCTTCAGCCTGGCGGCGTTGTCGGTGCTGAGGTATCGTATTGTTGCACCACGGACGAGACCACCGGCTAGCCTGATACAAGTGTGAGTATTACTTTGCAAGCAGGTGGGTTTGAGAATGTCTTAAAAGATAAGGCAATTTTATTTATTTGTCAACAGATTTCATAGAAACCTGCTCCTGACCATCCTTCTGCCATACCCACTGGTGCACCAAGTGTGTATTAATCCACACAGCACAGCATGTGGTGTCTCCAATAATCCTCCAGTTTAAGTAACGTGTGCTTAATCTACAGTGCCCATCTGTTTTAAAAAATAAAACTATATTTTTGTGACCCATTCTTAAAGTTTAATGTCTTCAGTAGGAAGAAATTGGCTGGGACTTGTACTTCTCAGCATTGCACTCCTATAACATTGTCGGACTCATGATGGACTGTTAAAAAAATGATCAAAACTGATGCAGCAGAACAAGAGATGCTGTCTTTTTTATTCCACGCATTCTTTGTCAAAACCTGGCACCTACATTACCCACTACCCAATACAACGCGACCGCCGACAGTTTGGTCAGAGATTCGGGTGTGTTATGCTAGTAGCGGCTAATGTAGCCTCGACTCCACACCATTTTCAAACTTGTAGTCTTAATCTCCAACTGCTGAGGCAATTTGTCTGATTTCTCGGACTAAATGCACATTTCACATACAGTATACAGTAGAACTCCCTAAGACCTTTTAACCGTGTGTATGTGATGTATAAAATGGGTGGAGCTACCCATTAAAGCTGCTCCATTCAGTATTTTTATGGATGAAAAGACTATGTGTGAAAGGGGTCGCTCACAGTGATGAACCCGAAGATAAGTATCACTTGACGATGCAGTTCCCCTCAACTCTATAGAGCTTTTTTCTTCCAGCTTTATCTTTTACTGCCTGCAACGTTACTATTTTGGTTCACTCTCACTGCTCTCATCAGCATCGTTTGCAGCCACAATAGGCCGCTGATTTTTAATTCTGTTTTAGCTCTGAGAAATCCACTAACACGTAGCCGGTGAACCTAGAGGTGCACTTAGCAGCTAAAGAACCAAACAAATGCTAATGTTGTCCCATGTCTTCTGGTGGTGTAAAAAGGTGACTGTTTACCAACAAGTTCACCATGTCAACTTCATAAGATGGTTTTAAAGTCACTACATTTTTCTGTCATCAAAGCATCTTTCAAACTATTCAGATTGCGGACTTTTTGTTTGAAGAAAAATGAGGCGTGCATTGCTGTCTGCCATAGTGTCTTCCCTGGTACTGCCACTGAGGGGCGCCAAAGTTTTCAAATTCTACACATAATGGCTTTAAAGATTCTACAGCTAGAAATGTGATTGTGACGCAATAAACAAGACAACTATCTCATGTAGTCAGTTGTGCATGTGAATAATGCCAGTCAGTTGCTTTGACTACAACCCAGAGGCAGTTAAATAAAATATGCCAACAAAAAGCAGCTCACACAGCAGAATATTCCAAAGAACATTTAGCGTTCTTATATATCACAGGTCAAATCAAACTGTCACTATCCTTCCCATCAGACCCAGGTCTATGTATTCTTGCAGTATATAAGTGACCTTTTTTTGCTAGCACAGATGGGATCCTCTTGCACAACAAATGACCCTATACTCTGTCTTCCTCTTCCACAGGTTATGCACTGTTGTAGCCATTTGGCTGATCTCAGTAACCATGGCGTTGCCCAAGGTCACCTACATCAACTTTGATGAGGGTTGCACGTGGTCAGTGGGCCAAGACCAGTGGCTGTTCTTCCTGGTTCCTGCTTTCCTGGTTTATTACGTGGCCCCTCTCCTCTGTATTGCCATCAACTGTGGCCTCATCATCTCTCACCTCCACGGCTGCAGGGGCACTCTGGCTGCCGACAGGCGCAACAAGAAAGCTACGGCTCTGCTGATTGGTTCAACACTGGTTTTTGCAATTAGCTGGTTGCCATATTATGCACTTGAGTTTGTCAATGTTATGTCCCCTTATGTTAGCTCAACAGCTTCTCCCATTAGCGGATTCGGGCGTACGCTATCTTCAACTTTGTCTCCATCATATTTGTCATTCACCTCGCCTGGGCCAAGTGAGGAAACAGAGACAAGGGTGTCCTTGCTGTGGGAGGTGGCATCCCTGACGGCCATCTTGTTGGTGTGTCTGGCTCCTTGCTGGAACCCGCCACTCTACTTTCTGTTGTCACGTCCGGCTGTGCGTCAGCTCCGAGCTCTACTACCTCCCTTCTTTCATAAGCACTTGGGAAAAAAACCTGTGCAGCGCTGGCGTATTGCTCCGGCTCCTCCCCCAAGCCTGCCACACCCTCAGCCTCCTGCACACTCACTTACTCACCAAACTCTGACACACAGGCTGACTCAGTAAAGTTAGCGCACACACAACTGGGCTCACTCACATATCCCCATGACATGCTATTCACATGTGCCATCACAAGAACCACTGTACATCCAAATACATGAGTCACAACATGCTATTGTGTTTGTTTTGATGCTCATGTGGTCATAGCCACATCCTCTTTGCTTCTGCAACATTACAGTAAATGTATAAAAAGGCTCTGGGCAACAGTGTGTGAGCCTCTCAGATAGATGATGACAGCGTATCATAAACAGAATGCATTATGTGCCATAAAAACAGAAGGTTTATATTCCTTACAGAGGAGGAGAGCCTCCAACCCCAAACGATTTAAGAGAACATTTTACGACAAAACGAAGGAGGTTCTCTTTATATCAAAGCGCACATCACCGTTTACAATTCCAGGTCACTGAACTTAAAGCAACGTCTTTAGAGCTCCCATGTGGGACCTGAACAGCCTTTTTCACGGACTGAAGGACGTCCGCTGAGCCCACATTGACTGACATGAACCATCCAAGCAAACATAAACCAAATTCCCCATAGAGCTTTTCCATCCTTGAACTGCAATAAAGAGTATGGCATAGCACAGTATGAAAAGAGCTTTGCCTGTTTTGAGATAGCCTCCATAGGACGTCATTACATTACATCTAGTAGATTACGACAAGCAATGCAACCTCGTAACCCCATTACTAAGGGGTCTGACAGAGCAAAAACATGTAGGACACAGCGGGCCATGCCTGCCTCCCTGTAAAGCTCTTGGTTGCAACATTATCTGAATTCAATGTCATCTTAATAACCTTGTGAAAAGAGGCGTCTTTGATTTGAAGCACTAATAGAAGCTGACTTGTTTTGTTCTGAGCTTGAATGGGGAGAAGTGCTTATTAAAGAGATTTGACACAAAGGATCACATCAGAAGATGACTGCATGGGAAAATTACTTCTTAACAAGTGGAGCCCATCTGCATCCGGAGTGGTTTAATATCACAATGTAAAGGGTAATGTCATGTACTTGGAGTGGTCCGGGGCTTTTGTTTGACAAATTGGCTGAGGACAAGTAATTGGATTTTTTTGTTGTCAGGCCATTCATACTGAGAGATGTAAACCAGTGACTTAAATTCATTGGGAAGTTGGAATCACTTGAGCCACGCTGAAATATTATTTATAATGGCTTTGTTTTGCTGCTAAAATGGAAATTGCTTAAATTTTAATCTGAAACACATGAATGTATTAAAAGCAATAGTTCAACATCTTGAGAAATACGCTTATTGGCTTTCTTGCCGAGAGTTAGATGAGAAGATTGATACGACTCACAGACATCTGTATGCTAAATATGAAGCTACAGCTAGCAGCTGGCAAGCTTAGCTTAGCATAAAGACTGGAACCAGAGGGAAACAGCTAGCTTGGTTCTGTCCGAAGGTAACAAACTCCGCCTACCAGCACCTCTTTTAGTTCTAATTAACTAATTAAGACATTATATCTCGTTTCTTTAATCCATAAAACAAAATTAAAACAAAGTGTAAAAACAGCAGGTTGTGGTTTTACGGTGGGTTATGTGCCAGACTATTTCTTGGCTGGGTGCAGTAACTTCCTGGAGTCTCTGTTGGTTTTGGTCTTTGGACGAGGAAGACTGGCTGGCCGTTTCCTGTCTTTACGCTAAGCTAAACTAAGCTAAGCTAGCTGGCTGTAGCTTCATATGTAGCGGACAGATACGTTTAAGCTATTGATATAGGAAAACACCCATGTAGGTAATAGTTGTCCAAAACAACTACACGTGCATAAACAATTTTCACATGTTCATAGTAGTCATACTTAATTCACAACAGTTCCATTTCGTTGGATGGCAAAAAGTAATTCACTTCCAGTTGTGACATTGTCATGATCTGTGGATGGCAGGCATGTCATGATGATAAATACATGAAGAAATCTCTGACCTTGCGGGTGTCATCTTATTGGCAGCCATAAATCCTACCTTGGTAACCTCTTGACCTCCTGACATCTCCCAGACTGCACCACTGCACATTGTAATGACAGACAAGGAGTGTTTCCATTAGCAGGGAGCAGGCGGTTTTTCTTCTATACCGTCTTGGTGGCTAATGAGAGCACTTATCTCTGTCATCTGTCTGCACTGTGATCCTCTCACACAGTGCAAGGCACTAGCGAGCTCTGATGTCCTGATGAGACTTAATTAAGTCGGCAGATTAGTGAAAGCTTAAAATATAAGACATGCTCAGCAGGCCCATTGAGAGGATCCTTCCCATTTCCTTTCAGTGTGTTTACTGAGGCCCTGACGTGTCTGGAAGCCTGTTGTAGATTTTGAAAACCCTGTGAGATCAGCCACCTGAGACTGAGAGCAGCGGTGAGCAGAATGGGCTGCAAAGTGAGGCTGAGAGGAGATTAATATCCAAGGGATTCAGGAGACGCTTATTATAACGGAAGGGACCTCTCATCGTCTAGAATGGCATTTTGGAGAGGTATTCTTTGAGTGTGACAGCAAGAACGAAACCCCTACCAATTAATAGCTTTACAAAAAGTGTCACTGAACACTATTTAAATCCCACAGGGAGGATCTGTTTAATATAAAGAGCTATAGATGAGTAGTGATTCACAAATAGGCCTTTAGCCATGCCAATATGTTCACTCAGCATGATTGACTCTCCATTCCTCTGCTACTGTATGTGTAAAATTGGAAATAGGCAGGAGGAACACTTTTTGGTATATGGTATCTTTCCTAAATTATGTTTATTATGAATCTGCGTGAATGCATCTTTCATCTGACACCAATTTATGTCTTTTTTTAAAGGAGAAAATTCACAGTACTTCAAAGGATACAATACTTGGCAATGTATTTGTGTTTTATTTATTTATTTTTTTTCTCTCTGTTTTTTTAAAATAGTTTTTGATTATGATTTGAATGTGGCTTTGGTTCAAATTAAAACACCTGATTTAAGATTATTTCATGTTTCCTTCTTTAAGACAAAATAAACCACTGAACTTCTTAACTGTGAATTTTGGAACTTTTATGTACTGTCTTGAAAGAAGCTCATCTGAAAGTGGGTTTGTCGCAAAGTCCTGACATCATTATGTTAAATCTACAAGCCTAGCAGTTGTAGATTTAAGGAGTTTTAAATTGTAGGTTTTTTAAATATTTTACAGAGAATTAGCCTAAATCTAAACCTTGAGTGTTGGTGATGCTGAAACTTGAATTTCACAAAGCAAATTTCTGATATTAAAATTTTTCTTTAAAAGTCACACGTCTTGAACTTTTAACATGCTAATTGGCTAATTACTGCTACAAGCTATTTGGTCTCCATAATGATCTTTTGGCCACTTGGGGGCAGCGCAACAAGCATAACATTTTATCACCATATAAAGTTGTTGTTGCAAATGTGTTAGCAAACAGTTGCCTATTTACACATCCAGAAGATATGGAGCAACATTCCTATTTATTTGGAGTTTTGTTTCTGTCCACCTAATGAATATAAGTCCAATATTCAGGTCTTTTAACTCTGTTTTGGTCTCCACCAACTCGGGGAAATATCTTGTTAACTTTGTCTGTCTGCCTTTTGGTGCTGGGCAGCTAGCTTACAGTGAGCTTAACAGAGCTTTTTTTGTCATTTGATCCATTGCTGACATAGAAATATTAATTAGTGTAGCTTTAAACCCTCTAAGGTTTAGCAGTTGAAGATTTCATATGTTTTTTTGAGAGTTTTTAATTGTATGCAGCTATTTTCGAACTGCTAAAGGCTGTTTGGTCCATGGATGTATAAAGAGAACTGGATACATCGTCAGAGGCAGGGCCCGTTCATTCCTATGAAAGCTGCTCAGTGGCGCATGAAGCCAGAAAAGTTCGACTTCCTGGGTATAAAATTACCCAGATCTTCCACATAGTTTCCACATTGTGCGGCCCATAGAGCAAGCGCACTAGTGTTTCCTTTAGCCCCGCCTCCAAACCGCTCTGTCTCAGGCTCACTCACATGAATGGCAGTGACTCTATAACTCTGGATTCGGCTATTAGTGATTTTACAACTTTTAGGACATAATGATTTAAATAAGGGCTATTTAAGTGTTCATACTGGCTAGTTGTTGTACCTCAAAAAAAAAATATCCGCTGATTTACAGACGGCTCTTTCACAATGTAAGTCTATGGGAAAAAGTCTCTTGGGGTCAGTGTGCATCACGTGACGGACCCGGAAGTTGTAATTACACGGTTTGGCCACTATGTCAAATTGGCTTCAAAGCCTGGCGCTCTTCCTGGGGGCTTGGTTTGGTCTCCTTGTGTTACTGCAAGTTTACTTCCTTACCCATGTGACCATACAGGGCACCTTTTGTCTCAGAATAGTAGGGTCACCAAAAGTAGTTCTGAATTAATCAATTGATTGATTTAATGTATTGATTTATTAAGTCAGGGTACTGGCTATAAAACACATTGCCCTTTAAAGACATTAAATATTCACACTGCAACTCATTGATAGGCAACATAAATAAGTCTGAGCCAGAGAAGAAGGCTTCTTAACATTACTGGCAAGAAGCATTTCACCGCCTCTGGCCTGTAATTTGGAAACTTAGAGGCCAATCTTTTTCTAACTGTAAGGGGGAAGAAGTAGAGCACTCTTATTCAGGCCGGATTTATTTTATATTAAAGATGATAGATATGAGCGTTCTGCTTGCAAACAACAGTCAGGTCAGCTTCCAGGTGCTACTGGGATTGGACACCAATGTAACACTTTAACACAGCAAGTCAATGAGTAATTATAGGTTTTCCAACATGCATGGCAAGAGGCAAAAGCCCTTGTAATAGGGAGTTTGGAGGAATGGCATATAATGGAAAAGGGAGATAAGACAAAAAGGATGAGCGTTCGCAGAAGGCAACCGAAAGCATTAAAACGCTGTGATGTTTAATGGTAGTGCAGGCATAACCTCGGCTTGGAGACTAACGACATTAAAAGCGTACCCCCATCAACAACAAGGACATCACTAAAAGCAACAGAAGCACACATGCGTCACTGATAGGGAAGCTTTTGCTTTTATGCTTCTGAGAACCTTTTGCATATTTGCCAACCAGTCTACAATATACAGTTTAACTCTTAAAAGAGAGCGAAAGAATTTCAGAGTCCAGTCACTGTGAGCAGTTAACTGGAGTGAGATGTGACCAAATAAGGTTTAAACTCTGGGGCAGAATGTAATGGACAGACTTGACGTGTTATGGGAAGCTGATTTTATTTCTCACGAATTTGACAGATATGATCTGGGACTGAGATGCAAGAGGGGTTTTGGAAATAAATCGAACCAATGAGTTTTCCAGTGAGAGTGCCAGTTAGCTAATGCAAACAGTCACAGAGGGGTGTTGTGTTGGCAGCACTGGTGATGGACTTGATAGCTCGGTGGTAAACATCAGGTCACTCAGAAACATCCTTCCCTGCAAACTACCTTCACGATCTTTTGGGGGGCATTTTGCCAGCTAACAGTGTAGATATAGTCAGAAATAATGGGGAGGGATAGATGGATATGGCATAAAACAAAGGTCCCAGACCAGAATCAAACTGGGGACACTGTGGTCATATGGTATCTACTGGACACCCAGCTTTCACTGTCTGTCACCAACATGGAAGAAATCTTGTAGAGAATGAGTTTATCACTTAAAATGAACAAAATAAATATCATGCACTAACTGTGTGACAGTTTAAATAGAAGGATGTACTGACTGGCTCAATATTTCATGTTTGTTAACATTTCAAAACCTAATTCTGAGGAATTTGACAACTTGAGTGATTTGCACAGTCCCAAGTTGAGTGATCAGCTTGATCAGATGACTAATTATTCTCATTTGACGTGAATACACCATAAGCTGCATTATTATCCAGGTATCTGCAAACATCACTATGACTCACGAAGCAAGGCAGGAAAGAATAATTCAAAGTATTTTGTGAATTTGCCTTAACAGCTAGAGCTTAAACCCACTATTATTTATTAGCATTATTTATCATCAATTAAACAATTAACTCAAATTAAAGGGCCACTCCAGCAATTTAGCATTGTGCTTTTGTTAAGTTGAGGGACTCACAAGAGACAGATTAAAAAATGAATGGTCCAAATTGAAATAACAGGGGCCAAGATATCCTGGGTCAAGCTCCTTAAAAATGGATCCTACAATTCCCATAATGCAGCTCAGTAGTGTCTTTTGTTAGAGGCTCTCTGTCTGGTAAATGCCAACATCTTTCACACGCCATGCCCCAAATTTGTACCACAGGTTTCTGTTAAAGATGATGACATCAGGGTTATTTTTTTCAGAGGTTAGAAAGCTCCTCAAGAGCCACAGACAGAGTAGTATGTAAACTGCTCTTCATGCTTGGGTGTGACATCCACTTTTTTGAAATCCCGTTTTTGTCCCCACCACTTTTTTTAATCCAGCGAAACCTCGTGGTAGCTCTTTGGCATCTAATTTTACCCAAAGTTAGAATAACTTGACCCACTCTCACGCTGTGAGTCGCAGACAGTTAAGAGTTTTACATAGAGTTTTGCGATAGAAAAATAAAAATATTAACTGTCACCAACAACAGCAAGTTTGATGAATTCATCTCTGTCTGTCTTTGAATACTTAATGTGTTTTACCATCTTAAAATGTGAAAGATAAGTATGGATGCATGAAGGTAAGAAGGATTTTGTTCCTATATAAGCCATTCAGTTTAAGACAATGAGATGGTGACTATACAATGTTTTTTATTAAGTAAAATAAATCAAAAAGGCGTGTATTTTGAGTGACAGTGGGAAGGTATAATCATAATGTACTCCTCACAATAAAGAGTACTAGAGACTGGACTTGAACATAAACAAAAGATAACACATTCATTTACAGTGATCTTGATAAAAACAACTGACAGTGTGTTACTTCTTAAAAATATATATCTATATATATCTATATATATTTCTTATTTTGATACATTTCTTATATGTTGTGATTTTGGAGATGAAACATTATCTGTTCATAGTGTCATAAATAATGTGCCCTAGATCTACCAGTCCCATTGTTCAAAGTATAGCTTAATATCACAGCATGATGTGATGTTCAGTAGGGTTCTGGGTTTAACATGTTATCATTTAAGACAGCTTTTCCTGATTTATATTTACAACTTTTCTGGTAGAATGATTAAACTAAGCATGATAGCCATCTTAATCATAATGTGTTGCCCCCCATCTTTTCAAATTAATGTTACCCTTGTCTTGTCGCCCATGTGTAAACTTGATGGAGTGCCCCTTTAAATCCTTTTGAAAACGAATGTAAAAGCTCATCAACTATTATATTGAAAAGACATAGTGGAAAATCATCAATTATTCTACATAATCACGAATGCTGTTTTATTTGCTCATGGTCTTAGTTCGAACCTCATTCCTCTGCACGAACATTAATTGGCGGCACCTTCTCCAAGAGGCGTCCCTCTGCCTCCCTCTGGCGGCCGCTTCCCCTCACTGCACACACACAATCTGACGGTCTACAGTCAAAACTGAGAGAAACTCACCGGGAAAAAGCCCAGACCGGTGTTTGACAAAGGCACATATTTGAAGGAACCTGTGCATCTGAGCTTATATTTACACTGGAGCAAGGAAATGAGGGGCACTCCTTCACCCTCACTATCCATCCCCCGCCCTCCACCTCCAACCCAACCCATAGGAAGATCAGTCTACTCTCACTCAAGGACGCGCCCCCCAATACACACTTTGCAGGAGAGAGAGAGAGAGAGAGAGAGAGAGAGAGAGAGATGCAGGTATTAGCTGGAGGTGGGGAGGGAAGCGCAGTCGTCTCTGGCCGTTGGGACGCTAAAAGAACAGGAGGGGATGTGTTGTTGTGCGGATGGCTTTCTTTCTTCTTCCTATAAGAACGCGCCTCTTCTTCCAAACGGGGACGCAGGTGTAGCCTCTTTATCCTCCCCCCAGCCTACCGCTACCTATCCCCAATTTTCCATGCGCCGCACCTCTCCTTTCAAGTCACCAGAAGAGGATTTTACGCGCCGGAGTGGGAAGAGAATAACATCATGTTAAATGAAATGTGATGCCGGGTCTGCGCCCAGCACAGATGACTTGAACCGGGCGGGCAGAGGCGGTTGCAACTACAGCACTTGTTCCATAAAGAGAAGACTTATCAATAACCATGGCCGACCAGGTAAGGCGACACATATTTTCAACCTCCATTAAACCCACCTCGTGCGCTCTGCATAGTAGCCTATGACTACACACCCACCTTTAATGTGTATCTTAGAGAACAGCACAAGATCTTATCATTGTTTGTATGCAGCACACTTTGGTTTCTCCCTCTCACATCTCACTGTTTGGGAATTCAGCTTTGAATTTGGAGCATTTTTTCATCTTTACCCTCATGATATGATTTTCTGAATATTATTACAGAGACTTCCAGTGTGTCTACTCACTAGTGACTTAATAGTTACCTTTATGTGCCTTATAGTATTTTTACGCTCTATATATTGGATTTTCTGTTATAGTTCTAAGATGGTTCAAGGATTTGCTGTGATGTTTGTGCAATGTTTTTGTAATGTATCAGCCAGGGTTACAGTTCTTAAAGGTGGTCGATCCATCGATCTGTCTCTTTCCCTTTGGGTGGATCATTTCATTCCTCATAGATTATTTCATAGATACTCTAAACTGAGTTAAAACGAGCCGTAAGATGGTTTGGAAGAATCCAAAGTACACTAGACATAACGAGGCTGCAGCTGGTAAAGAAGCAGCAGTGAGTGTAATTGGGCTGTAAGAATAAAAACATTGCCTGTAGTATTAATTTTGTATTGTGCGCTGTTGTTTGCCCTAGTTTCTCGACAGCCTGGCGAGAGAAGGAGATTAACCCCTGACACACCGGCTCAGCCCGCGGCCAGAGTTTCCTGTCTCTGCATGTATGGCTCCCCTGAGCACCGCTGACAATAAAGGCCATGCTTAATTGATTAGCTCGTTCAATTAACCTAATTGATCTACCTGAGCCTGTGTGAATGATGTATGTATGTGTGTGTGTGTGTGAGAGAGAGAGAGAGCGAGTGAGTGTGTGTGTATGCAGCTACATAAGTGTGTCACAAGCAGCCACACCTCAACAGTGTTTATGAAAAAGAATTATAATACTTTGATATAATATAGTCCTATACTATACAACTATATACTATACTAAACATAACAATATATTACACAACACCTCACTATACTATATTGCAGTACATCACATTACACAGCGCTATACTGTACTATAACTATACTTCAATACACTACATTGCTCTTTACTATACTCCACTGTACTCTACACAATATATTACACAACTTTACACCGTACAGTACACCACAGTTCGTCACATTACACAACAGTACTGTACTATACTATACTATACTTCACTACACCACACTACACAGTACAACACTACATTACACTATACTATACTATAGTATTACACTACACTATATACAGCACTTTACTGTACCATACAATACTACATTACACTTACACAATACTATACTTCATTACACAATACTTTACTATACTTTACTAAACTGTAATATACAACACAACACTACATTGCACTATACTATACCGCTGTATACTATACTAAGCTATACTATACTATACTATACTATACTATACTATATCAAACTAAATTACACTATACTGTACTGTACTATACATATCTACTTCTGAAGTATATTATTCAATTCAATTTCATTTGAAGTTCAATTCGATAGGCTTTATAGGCATGGCATTTGACATTTGTTGCCAAAGCACAATTATTCTATGGCATATATTTTACAATATATAATGGTACTGATGCTATACTAAGCTAATTATACAGTATTTAAAGGACGTTATGAAAACAAAGCAAAGCCATGACATGTCTGTGCTTCAGGGGACAAAGTTACCACTGCATTAGGTACACCTGTACAATCTAACAATCTAATGCAATCCAATACAACAGCCCTGAGATAAATCCTTACTTTAGAATCTCTAGTTTTTGTTGACACTGTGTCAGAGAGGTGTTGATTCAGCTCATTGTAATTTGTGAGACTTTGCTCTGTGGTGTTCCTGTTATTGTGTCAATCCCCTTTAATTAAGCGCCAATACTGTAGCTGTGCCACAGGCAGACACTGGGCCACAGATTCCCAGGGGTGCGGCTGTTTTAATATTGATGAGGGTCGTCTAATGGTTGACCTGCTGCGGCTGCAAACACACACGCTATTATGCATAGTTTCTCAGCCAAACTATTGTTCTGGAGAAAACCACTGACAGCTTTCCCTTTTTTAAATAACTAGGGAATGGAGATCAAGACATTATGTTTCTGACCTATTTTCGTGTTAATCCATGCTGAAGTCACTATGTACACACTGTACAGTATAGAGCCACCTGACCACACTTATTCCCTTATCACAGCTGCAGCCTCTTTTCCTCTGTCCCTCCCTTGTGTTTCTTTCTCTATATACCTCCTCCTCTTTCTCGTCTTCTCCTCTCTGTGTGTCCTTATCACCCTGCTGTCTTTTGGCATCCTCTTATCTTCTGTCATTCTTTCAGCAGCTTCACCTGCCCTGTGTCTCCCTCCTCTTACCCACGTGCTCCCTCACTCACTGGGTTTCCTTTGACACGCTCTGCGTCTTCATCAGCATCTTTCTCTCACACTGCCACTTATCTGTCTCACCTCCACTGTCATCTCCTCCCTCCTCTTTACACACATAGACGCACAGAGTGGAAACACCCTTCCCCCATTCTTCAGTGACAACATTTACCAGAATAGACAGTGTTACAGGTAGATCTGCAGCCTGCTTGGACCTCTTGGACTATTTTAAAGTACTGTAGACAACAATGCAAAATGTGTGTTGCCCAGTTGCTCCTTTCTAGACTTACACATATGTCTTTTTGTTATCTGTCTCAATTTCATTCTAGTACAGTATGTTTCTCACCACGGCGCCCCCCCTCCGGCGTGGAAGCACACCCCTGCCTGTCAAACACCAGCTGCGGAGGGAAGAAGCCGTATCCGAGGACTGCGATTGGATCCCGGGCTTGGAGGAGCCTGCCACGTTGCCTATCAGTGACACAGCGGTGCCCCGGGATGAGTCCTTCAGCCAATCAGTAGCCGCCCAGTCGGCTTACCACAGCCGCGGCGGGGCATTGAGGATAGTGCTAATGGGACAGAATGGCGTGGGCAAGTCGTCGCTAGCCTTATCTTTGGCCGGGCAGTCGGACAGATCCCTCTCTATAGACTCTGAGACGCAAGCATGTGGTAAAGACTTGGATAGGGATGGGTGGAGTGTGTTTTTGTGTGCATGTGCACCTGTGGTAGGACCGGGGAACCTTTTAAAATCAGTCTCAAGGTTAAACTCCATGAAAGCTTCACTTAGACACTTAGTGTGGAGTTAAAACGGTCTCAATTCCTTGCCAAGAGTTAGATGAGAAGATTGATACCGTTCTCATGTAGCAGCAGGTCAGCTTGGACTGGAAACAGCTAGCCTGACTCTGTCCAAAGGTAACACAGTCTGCCTACCAGCAGTTTAATAATTGAGACGTTATATGTGCTGGACTTCTTGGCAACTGGTCCCAGAGCCAGGCTAGCTGTTTCCCCCTGTTTCCAGCCTTTATGGTAAGCTCCGCTAACTAGCTGCTGCATACATATTTAGCGTACAGTTATAACTAGGGTTGCCACCAGTCTTGTATAATACAGGATCGTATTTTATACTTTTTGTCCCATATTTTCGTGCACACCCTACTCTAATGCATACACTACAGTTTCACATGCTTAGAATGACATGAGAAATAATAAAACAAAGAGTTTCATGAGACATAGCGGAGAAGCATTAAATCAGAATTTGTGGAAAAGAATGTCACCTAGAATGACAGCCAAGTTGTCTGTCACTCAACATCATCGTTGCCCTGGTTACGGTTCATACAGATTCACCAGAATGCAGGAAATGAAGTGTCTGACACTCAAAATCTCATGGGGTAGGACCCCCAAACCCGCTGGCAAGGTGTCCCTTATTTTCCACATTGAAGGTGGCAATCCTAGTCATAACAGTGGTATTGATTGGTAAGTGGGTTTTTGTGTTATGTTTGGACAGGGCCATGCTAGTTGTTTCCCCCTTTTTCCAGTCTTTATGCTAAGCTAAGCTCACCAGCTGCTAGCTGTAGCTTTATATTTAACGGACAGATGAGAGTGGTATCCATCTTTTCATCTGTCTCGATAAGAAAGTGAATAATCGTATTTTCCCCTTTGGGTATATTTCCCTTTAAAGCTGCTAAAAACAGCCTTGAGCTCCTTCCACCTCTGCTTTGGCCTCTGTCAGTCAGTAGGTCTGTCTCTGGTCCTCAACCATCCAACCAGCCAATTGATAAGTCAGTGTCGCTAAGAGGGGACTGCTTTCCCTCCTGCATAGAGCTGACTTGCCCCCGACTCACGCCATACAGTATTCATTACTGCCCATGTAGTACACTTGGATTCATGCATCATAAATGGACAGAAAAGGTGCTTTCATTTCATTCAAGGAGCTTGTTTCCATGATGGCGCTCTCATCCTCATCTGGAATTGTAGAAATGTGCTAAATTATTCAATGAGCTACACATCAAAATTTCAAAGTGTAAAAAACCACTAATCAACACCTATTTAATTAAGACTTTTTTGATAGTTTTGAACCGGTGCACAGCACCATATTAGCTCTGTGAGAGGGATAACACCTCACCAATCAATACAGGTCCTCACAAAGTAATTACCAGCAAAAGACAGCACAGATTAACACCAGGAGATTTGGTGTGCTCGTACTTTAAGATAGACATGTCATTCATCATAGTGAGGTTTCCCAACCTATTTCAAGCTGTTTTGGGTTAATGTGTATTTTAAAAGCTGCCATGCAATTATAGGTAGTGTATTTTATAGGGGTGTATTGATAGTCAGCTCACGGTTTGGTACAATACACAATACAGGGTTTATTTATACTTTTAAGTTTCACCTTTTTTGCTTTATAACTATAGATTTTCTTTTTAATGTTCATATAAAATGCAGCTTTTTGAAGCAAGATGTAAAGTAGGCTTCGAACTGGGTGCCACAGCTAGGGTAGGAAGTCGGAAAGTATTGAAAAACAGGCTAAAACATTGTTGGTTTTGGTTTTCCTTTCATGGGATTTGTCAATAATAAGAAAAATAAAGAATATCACCAGTCTTATCCCTTAAATTGAAAAATGGATAGATAAGAATGTCCCAAGGAGCAAATGTCTGAAATTAGTTCCAGTTACATTTTCCAGACGTGTCAGTTGGCCACATAACCCAATTTAAACTTCGTCACAAAACTGATTCAAGGTTTCTGGAGTAGGTCAAGAGCATTTTGAAGACCTAGATTAACTTGTCAACATTTCCAGGCTGCAGTTAAGACCACTGATATTTCACTTTAGTTAATATTGCAATTCATTTACAATACTGTCACATTTTTGTATTGCAATATATATAGTGCCCCTAGTATTTAATGGCACTGTCATACAGTGTGTGCTGTGGTGCTTTTCATTACACTCTGCGTGTTGATGTTTGCTTGCAGGTGAGGGCTACGAGTGCACAGTGACAGTCGACGACGAGGACAGCAAAGTCATAATTTTCGACAACTGGAAACAGGTGAGTTTACTGACTGTCAGCTTCACACCTCAGTCGCTCTGTCTTGTTTATCTCGTACGTTCTAGACCGACTCCCTGTCTTTCTGTGCTCTGATGACCTCTTGCTCTCTAAGCCCCTTTTACTTCTTCTGGTTTTGACATTCTTTGCCTGCGCTAAAGAAATGGAAAAAGCAATTTGTTCGATTCCTGTGACAGGCAAATTATTCGTGTGTATTCGAGTGTAAAGACTGTGTTCATACCTTTGCTTTTATGTGTGTGTGTGTGTGTGTGTGCGTGCCACACTGTACAGGGAATCCTGCAGGAGCAGCTGGGCTCACTGTACTTGAGCTTTTTGAAGTCCTCTCATTCAGAAAAGTGGAAATTACTCTATTGTTAACCTCACTTGTTTCAATTCAAATCCACAGTTAACAAGAACATTTTGGCGAGGGCTAAAATTGCAGCGGCTATGCTTCATCAACCTTTTGAGCTGAATAGCGTGAATGAGTTAATAAGACCCTGTGGTGATGATTTTTGAGCAGGAAAAACTTGAGCTGCAGCAGGCAGCGGCAGAGAGTAATAACAGCTTGTCAAAAAGCTCCTCGTGACACTGAGGACATTATGCGAAATCAAAAAGCATGCAGTCACTAATGCCTATTAATAACATGATGGAACGGGAGAGCAATCTAATTAGTGTGTAGGGTGGATCATGCCTGATGCATCTTATTCCTGATGTCCACTCGGCCTTCAGGGGCTCTCCCCTTAAGGTTAAATTATTCACACACAGCTACATTTAGCTCCAGGGAACTCCGCTGACAGCCAGCTCATTTCTTCACTTCCTCACTTTTTCTGTAAGCTCTCTCCTCCCTTTCTCACCCCCAATTTTGTTGCCCTTCCTTCCTGCAGCTGTCATCATCTCCAAATCTCCTCCATCCATTCAGTCTCTTTGTTGCTTTTTTTTGTGGAGCTTGCTCGCCTCTCTCCGCTGGCCCTTTTCTGCCGTGGTTAAATCTCGCTGAGAGTTAATTACATTTGTTATTCTGTGCGTGTTAATACAAGGCAGGGCATTAAGGCTGAAGCAACAGACGCAGGCCAGCGGGAAGCTTGGAATAACTCCAGGGCTGTCAGCATTGGGAGGAGGCAGAGCGGACTGGCCAGCATCCCAAAATCATCTGCCAATTCATGCTCATGTTTTTGTGCTTTTTTTGTGGTACTGCCCATGGATAAAAGACACATATATACACGTACAGATACAAACTTACACACACAGAGTCAGGCGTGGATACAGATGTTGTCCAGCTACCTAATACGTGTTGTGGCCTTGAACTGGCACAGTGATAACCGTCAGTCCCGAGAGGCAGGGCTTCTGGCCTTGTAGCGAGCTGCAAGTGTTCTCCATGGGGCACCCCAACCTACACCCAAGTTACCATAGCAACATGCAAAGTCACACACATACAGGGGCTGACTTAATCACTCACTCGCGCATAAGATCATGCTAGAACAGTCAGCATCCGACGCTGTTGGCTGTGGGGCTTCATCCGTTCTCTGGCCAGCCCGATCAACGCCTCATCATGCCCTTGCAATACAAACTGCCAAAAAAGATGAAAAACTGTTACATTCACATTCAGCGATTGTTCCTTCAAGTGCTTTCTTGGCTTGACTCACAGCTGATTGACACATGAAGGTCTAGCTGGAGCTGTAATTTTCCCAACTGCGGTGCAGGGGGGGGCGGTGCACAACAAACCTCCAGGTAGAGCTTACTGTAAGTGCAGAAACATGTAAATATATATATATATATATATATATATATATATATATATATATATATATATATATATATATATATATATATATAATATAGACTCTGCTGACAGACCCGTGTGTGTATGTGCTCACGCTGCATCGGCATGGGTGAATGTGTAAAACACACCAGAATACACATGCACAGAAGGCTGAGAGTCTGCTCAGCCAGACGCTGGGACGTTGTGAGTGTTGTTGATGTCACGGGGGGTTGGATGGTTTAAATAAGTCATCCATGTGCCCAAAATAGAAACACTGGCACACTTGGCCTTGACCTAGCCGGCCCATGCTGTCCTTCGCCTTTACACTGACTTTGGTTGCAAAATGTATCTCTTAAACAGCCAACTCAGTTCTGTATGTAGGGAACGAAGTGGGAGATTGAGGTCGCTGAGGACCAGAGGGCCCTCCCACCCTCTTCTTTAATGTGTGTTTGTCTGTCTGTGTGTCTGTGCGTGTGTGTCTGAATTCATTCCAAACTCTGAGTTTCTATTATTATTTGATAGCTTGAAATTAAAATATTTATTAAAGACAACCAAAAGGTGCAGCCTGAGGCATGGAAAAATGTAGGCCAGTGATGTATATGTGTGTATTTATCAGCGTGCAGTGGGGAGAATTGCTGCTGCCCCAGAGGACAGGATCGTTTATTATGTTAAAGTGAATTAGAGAAAAAGTCCAGGATGTAATTTGGAAGAAGATAATTGCTGCTTGACCACATTCTTTTGCACGATTAAGAGGGAAGAAAAACATCGTTCCACCATCCAGTTCTTGGAACAGAGAAAGATTTTGCCGTTGTGTCCAGGGAGTTCTTTCCCTGGACATTTTTCTCTTTCCTGTTTTGCTGTTCTGCAGCATTATGAGAGTTGTTCTGGACTATTTACAGTTTCCCATTTCTTGCCCTAATCCACATAAGCTATTATACCTTAACAGTTTTTTTTTTTTTTTTTAGTCTCCACTGAGAGTCAATTTATTTGTGTAGAATACTCTGTGTGAACCAAAATCAAACCTTTGTACCAAAGAAATAAAAAATCTAAAATCTCTCATCTCTGCTGCATTGTATTTAAGGGATAAATATATACTATATATAAATCTTATTACAATTTTAAATGGAGTTTTGTATATCAGGTGGATTGCAGATAGCATCTTCTAATACTGAAAACATACAGAAAGCTTTGCTTTTCTTGAAATAATTAGACATCTTAGTCTTTGTTTCAGTAGATTAACTTAATGTATTAATTACTGGAGGAGATATGATTTAAGATATTTCGATATTTAGTTAATCAAGTTTCAATAATGCAGTATATACAATACAAATCACTGGTAGGTCTGAGCTCTGAATGTCTATCATCACTTTATGTCTAATGTAGCCTACACAAGTTAGCCTATAAACAGACACAAACCGAGTAAGGCGCACAGTAAAGTTAGCATCACGTCACTAAAATATGATGTAATGCTGCAGTAACTCTGTCAGCTAGCTAGCATGCTTGAAAGCTGAATTTATCTAACATCGCTACACATATTAGTATTTTTTGTTTTACCTGGCATTATCACAAAAGTAGTCACTGTAACTTTGAGTTACTAATAATGACATTAATTCTTGCTAACAAACATTAGCATGAGTTGAAAATGACATTAGTAAGCTAGCTGTCTAGCTTACAAGGCAGGGCATTAAGGTAGCTAATGGTAAAAAAAAACGCTTGTCATTGTGTTCAAACAAGATAAAAAATGACAACTTAGCTGTCATTGCCACCTGTGTCAGTGTCATGACATTAATTTGGACAAAACTGACATTCGTAAGCTAGCTGTTGTCTAGCATGGTAGCCGATGGCAAAAATCAGCTTTTAATCAAGTTCAAACAAGACAAAAAATGTCTCTCAACTTAATTGTCATCTGTAACAGTTTCACTCACAATGGCTTCAGTATAATCATTAATTTTCAGGTTTTAAAACTTCTAGTTGGGCACTATTTCAGGATTTATTCAGCTCCTCTAACCTCAGTCACAGAGGGACAACAAGTAAAGAGGTACAACCCGATTGGTCCTCCTGTGTACATTTCAAAACACTGATTGGTAGTTGGAACCTTATAGAACCAAGTTAGAGAATTATTTTTATTCTTTCAAATTATAAGGCAATGCATAGAGCTAAAAATACAGAAAAACCAATGTGACTAACTCATTTAATTATAAGGTCACAAAATGTTTTTACTAATGATGCAATTCTTCAATTTCTGGTGGGAAATGCATGTTTATCCTCTCTCTGTAGGGAGGTCAGAGGTCAACCACAGAACAGCATCCCTGAAACCGGTAGGGATTCTGGGATTTACTAATGGACACATGGTAGAGGCTCCACATGCCGTCATATTAAAGCTTGAATCTGGGTCATGCTGGGACACTTACTACACCACCCTCCCGTGTGTGTGTGTGTGTGTGTGTGTGTGTGTGTGTGTGTGTGTGTGTGTGTGTGTTAGGTGGTTGGTTGTCATGGCATGCAATTGTCTGCATGGTGCACTGGGCTATGTCTGCGCTGTGATGTCAGCTGCATTCTGTGATGATGTGGTCATCGGAGCTCGGCTTCTGCGGTGCTTCCGTGTGTGTATGTATGTGTGCATGTGTGTGGCCTAGCCAGTGCAGGCCAGATGGCCTCTGTAATATGTTTCCTTAGGGAAGCATTGTCTGTGTGCAGCAGAAAGCAAGTGGGAGAAAAAGAGTAAACCCACTAACTCAGCATTCCATCTGCACTAAGCTTCATCATCCTATTATCAGATTTTGACTTAGCTACCAGAGCAAGGTGCTCCTCTGTCTCTTCTTCTTGCTTCTGCTCTTCCCTCCTCTTCCTTCCTTTTCCTGTCTGTCTTTCATTCCCTTCATTCATCACCCCTGCATCTTTATTGATCTACTTGCTCTTTCATTTTGCTGTGACAGGAAGTCAGACAGATAGAACGCAAGCCAAAGAGTCAGATGTGTTTACTTTTGATAAAGCAAAATGGTAGCATGAGCGTCTCTGTATTTATCTGTGCATGTGTGTGCGCTCTGCCGATGTTTGCGCAAACAGGTGAGGATGTATTTGACCTTTTGTTTCTATGTAAAGGCCGTAAGCTGCTTTGCTCATGTATCTTGTTCTGCAAAGCAAATGACTTGGGAGCCAATAGATTGCAGTAGTTCAGCTTCTGTGTTTCATGCAGTGGGGAGCATGTTGTATAATGAGGGATGCACACACACTCTCTCAAAATATGGCCAAATGCTGCGTTTTCTGCCTTTTTTCACACAACTGGAAGGAATAATATTTTGAGTGCTCGCAGAGCCACAGCATGTTATGCAAATGATGTCTGATAAGTGATTCATTGTCCTCAATGTTAATGGGTGCTGATGTAGGACCTTGCTCTAGCAAGTTGGTGTGTGAGTGTGTTTTTGAGTGCATGTTAATGTATGTTTGTATTGTTTCTGTACGTATAAAAAGCTTGTGAAACACATGAAAATCCAAGTCCATTCCAGTTTAGTGATATGTTTGAGGCTGTTTTTCAACCACAACTCAGCTGCAGCTTCTCACTGGACGTTGGGCCTGCACAAACCATGTTCATATGTTGCACTGATAAAAAAGCTGTTGGAAACCATGCTTTCTGTCAGATTTTATTGGATGTGCTTTTCTTATCTACATCTGCGCCAGAAACAGATGGAAAAATGGAAAAATGAATTCTTAGAAAGACTGATTTGTGACCCTTTTTATTGGTAGAACAGACACAGGCCTGTCTGACTCTACTGCGAGCCTCCTATTTTTGAAAACAATATTTACCATGCTGTTTGAAGGCTTGAATGATTGCCCCATTGGACTGTGTTTAAACAGAATGAGAAGCTGCAGCAGAGTGGTAAGAAGAGCTTGACCAATACATCTCCATAGTATAGATCAGCTGATTACAGATTTCTCTGTATGGGTGTATTTTTCAGACAATAAGTAACAGAAAGTGAGATATGTTTAAGGCAATTTATAAACAGTGTTTCCATTACATAATTTCATTTTTCTGTTGTAAAATGTCCTGCTCAGTACATATTGTTACATTTCTTTAATGACCAAATTTAAGGGATCCCCATTACAAATGCCTGTTTACGTTATGCGTTTATGTTAACTTTATTGCCTCAAAAATTCAGCACTAGTGGTGAGTTTCATGAAACTAAAGCTGACAGATAGTAATACACGGTCATAAATGACAGGCCACAACATGAGGCATTTGGCAAAGACATTCCAGGATGTAGCCCAAAGCAACAACCTCCCACCACAAATGAGGCTATTATTTATTCATAATTTCAACATGGAGCCAGCATTGTAAGTGTAGCTTTGAATACAAATCGGATGTCATTATTACAGTTGTGAATTTATGGCTGTGTAGTTATCTAAGCATGAAGGAGCTCAGCCTCAGTATTGTATCATATATACTGAAGGATTAGAGCATTATAGATTATAGGGCAATTGCATGTGGACACCTGAACATTACAGCCATATGTGACTGTTGAACATATTATTTTATAACCATAAGCATTTATCTGCTGTTATAACAGCCGCTGCTCTTCTGGGAAGACTTTCCACCAGATTGTGGGACCCTGGCTGTTGGGATTTGCTCCCATTCAGCTGCAGGAGCGATGAGTGAGGTTGGGCACTGGGTGTTGGATGGCATTCACACCTGGCATCCCAATTCATCCAAAAGGTGTTGGGGTTGAGGTCATGGTTCTGTGCAGGCCAGTTCTTCCCCAAAACAACTCAGACAATCACTATTGCCACAAAGCTGGAAGCACACTGTTGGATTCAAATCTTAAGTATTTCCCATAACACTGAATATTCACTTCTAAATGTGCAACAATCAAATTTAAATTTTGGAAAAAAAACATTGTTAGGTGTTTTGTTTTTTTTTTGTTTATTTGTATTTATTATTAGTTTAACACTCAAAACTCCCCTAATCTGCTTCATCAGGACTGTGTGGGTGTGGCTTGATCCGATTTGATTGACAGAGCTGGTAACATAAGCAAACAAGGCTCAATCCTGATTAGTGTGTGTGGCAGTACGTGACGTCACCTTTTCCCGCCCACCTGAAACCAGTGAGAAGAGCGCAGGCAAAGCATCACAGACAGGAATCTCTCACGTAAAATAACCGAAGCGGTTTGAACTTTGGCTGAAAATGTTGCGTTTATATAGGATCCCATTGCTCATAGTAAGGAGATGATTGAGAAAATAGCTTTTCAAGGCCTTTAAGATTAAGTTCCCTTAATTTGAAATAAGGGGCCTAGACCAAACCATGAAAAACAGCCCCAGACCAAAAGTACACTGACATATGTAGAGCGAATATGCCCATACTTCAGGCCATGTATTGCAAGGTGAGGAGTGGAAGAAGCCAATGTAGTAAAACCTCACTCTTTGTTATTACTGTAAGATGATTTAATTAGTATTTGTGTATGCTTCTGTGTGTATTTGCGTATGATTTGAATATTACTGCATGTGGGCTTGGTTTTTGTGACTGTGTGTTGGTTCATGTGTGTGTGTGTGTGTGTGTGTGTGTGTGTGTGTATGGGGGGAGTAGGTATTGACAGATGGCCTGCTCTCTGTGGACAGAGAGGAGCTGCTTAATCGAGAGAAAGAAAGAGAGGGAGAGAGTTGGCACTGTCCTGAGTTGCTCTGCCTCCGTTTGATAGAGAGGCGTATTTACTTGGTCACAGTTTCCCTCCTGATGCGCTCCATCACACTCCTAATCGATGTCCACTCGGTGTTTGTACACCTTTGCTAACAAACATTAGCGTCTCCCTCTCGCTCCGTTTCTCTCTCTCTCTGTCTTGTTGTTTCCATTCTTCCTCTTCATCCCTAAATCAGACAGTGACAGGTGGCGGAGCCGCCTTCCACGCCAATGCCTCCCTCCCCTCCCCTCTCCTCCTCCCTCCTCTGCCTGTCTTTTCCTGTGCTCCGTCAAACAGACAGAGTGCCAAGGGGCTCCCTATGAATTTCCTGCTCCAGGGTCTGATCCGATACTACTTGGCCGCTTGAGACAACGTGAATTTTTCAGACGCCTGAAACTCTCTGGAGGGCAGGAATTTACCTTCGGGGCTTTGGATGTAGGGCAAGGGCATCCGCATACACACATACACACAGACAATGTGCAGTCCAAAGCTAGCAGGCAGATTGGGTTACCTGGTGGGAATAACATGTTTTCATATTGATTTAGTCACCAGTGTTTAAGGCTTTTAGAGTCCTATTTCCAGTTGAAATACAACTTGATTGTGTTTGCAGTTCTACAGCTCAGACGTTTGCAGAAATAACACAATGAAAAGTTATAGATTAAAGCTTAAACCAAGCCTCAAATAAAATGTACCAATTCCCTCTGAGCAGGTTTACGGTTAAGTCAAGTAAAAAGCTTCTGAGCCGTAATATAAACTTTATTTTCTGGTATTGCCCCATAAAGAGTGAACAGAAATACTTTGACACAGTCCTCATACTTCAGATTTTATTTAAGGACCACAGCCACAGTCTGTGCTTCACTACAAGACACCCATCTGGATATAAAACAATTGTTCCTGTATGTCTTCTAATTCTATACCGGGTCTCTGTTTCATCGACAGAGAACAGGACTTTGACTGGCTAAACACTGTGGAGTGGTCTCAGGTTTCTGTCTTTGGGAGAAAAATAGTTTGTATTGATTGCGCTCGTCCAACTTTAGACATGGAGTCGCATTGCTAAACCCACAGAACTTAAAAGTACAGTGAAAGTGCCAAGGCTTCCAAAAATATCAAAATTCTTATGATGGATTAGGTAGAGGAACATGTGTAGAAAATGCACAAGACTTCTAATATTTTCCATTAGACGCAATGTTCCAGACATCAAAACACAAATCCTAGTTCTGTAGAATCACTGAAACTCTGGACCAAGCTGATAAAAATGTGACCAGTGTTAAAATATTTCTGTATCTAACTTTGGAGTTACTTCAAGGGAATTTTAAAGCAGTATTAATAGATCTTTAGATGCGTTTTGGCAGTGGAAAACGTTGTAACAGACACATTATTACCTTAAAGTTCTTATGGCTAATGTGTTAGCAAACAGTTGCCCATTTACACATCCAGCAGACAACTTTAACATTTATTTGGAGTTGTGTGTTGCCAAATGTAATTGAAAGTAGTAGTAGAAGTCCAATATTCATTAAAATAGTAATCATTTATTTTGCCTTCTTTTTGGTCTTTACCAACTTCTGAGGGACGTATCTGGCTCTTTAGCAGCTAAATGCTTGACTAAGCTAATCAGCTAGTTGCTAACTGTCTGTCTGCTGTTTGGTGTGGGGCATGTATTGTACAGTCAGTCTATCAGAGCTCTTTTCACTGAAAACAGCTGCCTAGTACAGGGTTGATGAGGGCGGTAAGACTGAAACAAACAGCTGGACCAAAGGTTTCGGTCCATAAAAACAAAACAATGAGCAGATGGGTGCTTGAACGCTCCACGGAGCTGAGGGGAACTGTAAAGTTGGGTGATAATTCTCGGTGGGTTCGTCACTATGAGCGACGTCTTTCATATTACACGTAGTCATTTGATCTATTGTTCATATAAAGATATTTACTAGTGCAGCTTTAAGGCAAATACTAGGAACCATATGGAAAAAAGGTTGCTGTTCTTTGGCCAAATTCTGAACAAAGACAGTGAATCACACAAAAAGCTACAATGCTGTGTGACACAAATGGTGCATACCTAATCCACATTACCCCAGGCTTCAGACTTAAATCCAAAACTGGACTGCATTTTACTCTGCAGTTCACAACCACAGGAAATTTAATTCACTAAACCCTGAACCATTTCAAAGCAAAGTCCCTGCACCTAATATCACTCACCAAATTAGCAGATGTTGGACTGGAAAGTCAAAAGTGATGAACTATCACTTTTGTTGAGATTTCCTTCAAGTTACAGCCAGGAGAACCTTGCAGTGACCTATCTTTTCCCCCATGAACCACCTTGAGTCCAATGTAAATGTGGCTGACAGATTCGGGGAGAGAAAGCGAGAGAGGACAAAGATGGTCCCAGGCACTTCCAGGCTGCTGTTTCTGCTAGACCCACTCGGGCTAATTGAGCCTCTGTGACAGGAAGCCCCGATGGGATGTTTGGTGGTCACTGTTAAAAGGGTCAGGAGATTCAAAGTGAAGCGTGACGTGCGTACAGTCAAGTTGAGCAAAGCCTCCTCTGCGTCCTCTCATGGGACAGTGATAAAAACTCGAGAGCTGCATGCTTGGCATTGGCACTGATGTCCTTTCAATGGCTAAGCTCCAGCGCAACAAAACAAGGACTTGAGGAGGAATCTGAGTTTTAAAATGTTGTTCAAGGACAAAAGTGTTGATGACATGTAAAGGATCTTGTGTAATGTGTCGTAGCTAGCTGACATTCCACACCTATTCAGCTGTCATTGGATCTCTCCTGTATGTATGCAATGCTAATCTGCTCCACTTGAGTGTTGTTTTATTTATGTGTGTGTGTGTGTGTGTTTCCCCAGGACCTGTCCACTCTGCAGTGTGATGTGTGTATCCTGGTCTTCTCAGTGACTGACAGGCGAAGTTTTCATCGCACCGCCCAGCTCCGCCTCCTCCTCAGGGAGTCCCAGCCACACACACCTATCATCCTGGTGGGCAACAAGAGCGACCTTGTCCGCTCCCGTGAAATCAGCTCAGAGGGTAGGTAGAGGGAGGGACAGGGTCTGTAACGTAAACCTGTCATACATGCATGCAACTGGCCGTTTGCCAATCATAGCTGAGCAACCATAACTAGGTATAGCAGGTCTGTCAAGCTGTGGGTTTCTCCACATGCTGAAGTGGTGTGTATGTGGATGTAACAAGAGAGGTGCTCAGTATTTTTAAGACTATGGTGGGTGGTGGGTTTTTTTGCCTTTCCAAAACCAAAACACAAGCAAAAATGCAAGGAATGGATCTAACAGTGTGTTTATCTGCTCTAATGCAAGCTGCAAACGTTAGCTTGTCCGGCTAACTAGCTTGCTATCTACATTACTAACGTAACCCAACGTTACTTTCATGGCCAAGGGTAACTACATTTTGTGTGTTTACAGGCTATGTAAGACAAAAAAAAGCCCATGTCCACTGTGTTGTTTTTCCCCAGTGTGCACGCTAGTCCTGGATGCTATGTTAGCATCCCTGTCCTGCTCTTCAGTGATTGCATGGTGTTCGCCAAACACATTGGTTAGTCCTTCTCCTAAAAACATCAATCTCCACTCTGTCTTGCTTGTCCAAGTGAGTAAGCTAAGTAGCAGGAGTTATGTTAGAATGAAATACTTGCCTGGTCTCATATTTTTACTTGTCATACTTACAATGCTTGGACTAACTAGCTCCACACTGCAATATAAAAACAATGTTTATTTAATTCTATGTCTTTTACATGGATTATCACTGGTGAGGATGTTATCTTTTAGTCCAATATTATGTAGCCATCAAGTGAGAGCCCAAGTCATGACATCATGTCTGGGCTAGCCTCTGTTACACCAGCTTCTGTAATTCAAAGCAATCTCTCATTCAGCGTTTCTTTCGCCAGTCTTTCCGAAAAATGAAGCATGTTCCTGGGGTTTACTTTCCATATTCCAAGACAAATCGATATCCACTACAGCACGTGCTATTAGAGATTGAAACCTTTGTGATTTTAACGATTACTTTGTGAGCACAGACAAAAACTACAGCTCCCATAAAACAAGTGCAGCAGAGCAGATACTTGCATTATCGTAACTTGGTTTCATCCATATCCATAAAACTCACCAACACTGTCTTTTGTCAAGCTGTGACTGTTAGCCTGTGAACGTCTATTGCTTATGGGAAATGGTGTTCATTAAAAGCCTCTAAAAACTAAAATATTAAATAAATGATAAGATCGTTTTTCAAAAAACTACCGTCCTTTTATACACATATATGAAGCGAGCCATACGACATAGTGTTAAGAAATGTGAACAGTAACTGTTGTTACTGCTAAAAAGAACCTGAAAGGTTCAGGTTCCACTTCGGCTCTCTATTTCAGACCTCTTTAACAGCAGGTCTCATTTAAAAATGAGTCAGCTGGAAACATTAAAAAAGCAGCGTTAGGTTAATTAGCTAGCTAGCTACAGCTAATAAAATCTGCCAATGACAGTTGTCATTTCGTCAAAATCGACATAAGTCAGCGCACAAAATGAGAACTCTCTACCTCTGTCTGTTATCAAAAATTACTAAGAATTTGAAGTTGTAAAGCCACCATTATCATTCTAAACTGCACACCATATGTGCCATGTGAGAACTGAAAGCTTGACAGGCATAGCAAAAGTAACCAAGGGGGGCTGGGCTTAGTTTGCATCTGCCCAGACTCAAGCAACGCTGAACACACACCAGGCAGCTGGGTGAGTGATGCAAGAAAAGAAGCATACAAGAAAGATTAGAAATTCACTCTCTTGTTCGCTTCTCTTAAATGCCTTTCAAGCAGCTCAAATCCAAATCTCAAATGGAAAATGTCTTGTAATTACAGTGATCTGGTAGATATTGATGCTCTTCTCTGCTGGTTATAATGGATAAGAGTGCCTAAATGCCCAAAATGTAAATGTGTACTTAATAGGCACACACACACACACACACACACACACACACACACACACAGACACACTTACCCCTAGAGAACACTGGTAGTGTGCTTTGTGCAATTACTCATCTATACCTTCTATTTACCCTCTTTTCTGTCTTGGCTCATCTGTCTCTCTGCCGTAGTATTTTACCATAAATCTTCCTCCAAGCCGACATCGCCTCCATTAGAAAGACTCTTGGGGGATCTGTCTTTGATCAGCAAAATCAATTTCTTCACTGTTTACAATATCCAGGGATAAATGCTCTGTTGGTAAACTCCTTATGGGAAGAAAATTCTATCATCTGTTATTGTTGTAAATGGGTGGAAATATACACTGTCAGTAAAAGCCATTTACCCCATGGCTTTTTTATGTTTTATTGTCTTACCACACTGAATTACACTGGGTGTAATTAGGCTTTTTGACAGTGCTGAACAGAAAGAGAAAAGAAAACAAATTGACCAAAATTGGGTACAAATATAAAACAAAAAGTAATTGATTACTCTAGTTTTAACTCTTTGTGCAGACATTTACAGTGTCAACCGTAATTGACTCCTATTTAAAAGAACAAATTGGAAATAGAACTGTGTCTCATTACTGTCTTCTGTGATTTGTTGGTTTATGACCAAATAATCACAGTGACATTCCCATCAGCCTCAGCTGTGCTCTGTGCGAAGAAGCTAAACGTCAGCATTGTCATAATGAGCATGTTAGCATTTAGCTGTGCTTCAGCTGCAAATTCCTGCACGTAGGGTCACTATGACAGACATAAATGATTCAGTTGTCATAATAAATTGAAGGACATATGTAATCCAGGTATGCCAAGTAATTTCAGGTTAAATACACCTGTATTTTGAAGGATAAACGTAGATTTTCAGGTAAAAATTACATCATGAAAACAATGATGCATTGCATTATTGAATATCTCACAATGAAAGTGGATACAGGATGATCCACACTCAGTAGACTCAAGGCTGTAACTGCTGCCAAAGCTGCCCCTGTTAAATATTGATGGGGATGAATACTTAATGCGGTTGATTATTTTGTGTTTTATATTTGTATTTCATTTGGATACATGTGTGAGATTTGCTTTTGTGTGAGAGGTGTATTTTTCAGTGGATCATTGTCAAGAATTCCTAATTCCATCCACTGTGGGTTTTTTTTTTTGAAACATGAAAAAGTCCATGGGGATGAATATTTTGTTTTGATGCAAAATGGATAAATCCTGGGAATCTAAGAGCTCACTTTACTTTGGTAAATATCACTGTTGAGCAGCAAGCTTTACAGACCTTTTTTATATTTTGACGCAGCACACTAAAGCAAGGTCTTGGCAAAACAAATTCACTGAAGAAGAAACACACATTGAATCCATTTAGTGATGCTTGAAATCCCACTGAACAGAGATCAGACAACTAGGCAGGTTATTATTCTGTTGGACTTTATGAGTGAATTATTATTATTATTATTTTTTTAACGTAGCGCTGGCAGACCATCCCAGTGTCTACGTTTCATTAATGTTTCAAATAGAAATTGGAACGACTGACAGCACAGTTTGACCTTGATTTGAACTTGCACTCACAGTTTAAATGGTATATAAATTCAAAACTTCACGGTCATCTCTGCAATTCCTTTAGTCCTTATAGTTTGTAAATGTATCCGCTGTCACATATATCAAATATAAAGACTCATATTTTGCTGCTGTTGCAAACATTACCTTGTCCTTCCCTATCTAATCCTCTGGAGGGACTCCATCTCTTTGTGTCCCTCAGCTCCTTGGTTTTCTGTTCTGTTTTGGCTGTTTTTTTTTTTTCCAGATGGCACATTTCTGTTTAGATTATCTCCCTCTTACAGGACGCCGCTGCTCTTACTATCTTTATGTATGTTTGTGCTCGCCATACGTGCACAACTGCCTGCATGTACGCACACACGGCGAACGGCCCAAACAAGCAGACGCGCAGCCTCATCTCTCTCCATCTTCTTGCTGCCTGGTGTCAGCGAAGGCTGTTTCAAAGCGGGGACTGTGATAAGAGTGACGAGGGGAAGAGGAGTGACAGAGGGGAGGGCCAATGTATGAGAATGGTGTGTACGTGAACGGGAAACTCTGTTCGAAGAGATGTGTGAAACGCATGGTGTGAGTGTGTGGTTGTGGTTGTGTGTGTGTTGGGGGAGAGTAAGGCTTGTTTTGTTGTCCTTGAAGGAACCACTTTGAGTTTTTACACTTTCAGACTGAGGATATTTTTACAAAGGGAGGCTGTATAGCTTGTGTTACATCACTGCATTGGTTTTTCCATACATCATAGTGGTGATGTTAAACTCTTTTTGGTTAACATGATGTTAACCTCTGTCTCCATATATCCTTGCCAGTATGAAAGAGGTTATTCTGTAGCGGCTCTGATGAAAGACGATCCTGGCCTGCCCATCACATTCTGTCCTTTATTGGCTATTCGGAAATTGCTAAATTACCTCCTTAAACCACTGCTGCTCGTCCTGAGAGGCTTTAAAGGTAAATTGTCTCATCTGTAATCTGTAGAAATTGTCAGTGACCAGAGGTGAACTCGACTTTCAGCTACAATAGAAGCTTGAATTATGACTCCTTACAAGAATCCGTCCAGATAGCAATGTAAAGTTAGTCTTTGCTTGCTAGTCAATCTGAGCCCACTGAGAACCCACACTCATCTTTTAGCTCTTTCTCTACAAGTTACTGTAAGCTCTCTCTCCCACTAAACCCCCATTTAAAACCACAGCAAAGACGCTAGGCTAGCCAAGTGTACCAGCATCACAAAACAGCTGATAGTCACAGTAAATGAGTAGCTGGGAAGTCATCTAGAAAGCTAAAGTCCCTGAAATTTTCCTCAGGAGTTGGTGCGGGCTGAAGCAGAGCTAAAAGGAAGGGCCAGAAAAACGATTCAATTGGGATGCTAATGCTCAGTGTATGCTAGCTGTGCAGTAGTTTGCTAACACGTCAGCCAGAACAACTTCGTAAGCTAGTGATGGGCAGAGCATACCGAAGCACTGAAGCTTGTTTCACACCTGTGAAGCACACTGTTTCAATACATTGTGTCGGAGCTCGTGTCAAATGAAGAATACCACATGACTGATGCTTTAACCGTCACTGGTGCTTCAGAAAGTGCTTCTTTGAAGGTTTAGCATCTAAACTATATGCTCAAGGGATACACACATTGGTGGGATAAGAGGAGAGGAGAATAATTGGGAAATACAGCGATGTACACTAGAAAGATGTAATCATAAGTATGGGAACATTTACATCTACTACCAGGAAGTAAACAAGTAAGGTAATTTATATGTAGGCTTTTTGGACAAAGCATTAATTTGTTATTTTACTGTAGCATATTGCACATTAGTGTGTTTACTGCAGCAATTCTGGACAAGAGTATAAGGCCAAGTAACACAGTCAAAAATGACTTTTAAATGTTATTTGCATATTTGAGGGCTAACTACATTTGATAAATCAATGTTAATCCTTAAGACTTAATCAGCAGTGACACGGTGTCTCAAATAATATAATTACCAGATGGAATGAGCTTGTGGATGTATTCTTGTTTTATTTTTTAAAGGTACTTTTCAAATTTAAGATTTTAAATCTATTAAGAAAAAAATAATCAGCAGTTGTATTTAACAAAAACATATATACTACCAGAATTTGTATTGCTTTTATTGCTCTAACCCTTTGGTATTTTGGCCTAATCCTACAAGGAGTCTGGTTGAATTTAGGATTCAGGATTATGATTAGAGTTCTAACAAGATTAAGGTTTCATTAATGGTATGATGTAAGGCTCAAGTGCATTTGGGGTTCACTTTAGGCTTGTAACGGCGAGGGCTGAGACTGTCAGTGGAAGGTTCACACAAGGACATAAGAATACAAACGTCTGTGTGAGTGTAGACGCCACAGTTTGAGGTCAAATCTTGTTTGGTTTGCTTTGTTTTGCAAGTTAAACAGAGGCAGCAAGTGTAAAATGTGTGCACACCGGTGCCTGCACATTGCTGTCGACTCAAGTTCGGCCACGGCTTCGGTGTATACTTAATGACACAAGTGGAAGGGGGAGGGAGGGAGCCGAGGAATGAATAACGAGAGATGCCTACACTCAGCATATTCTCTCTTCATAAAAAAAATAAAATAAAAAAAACAACCCAGGAGCAGCGATGTGGTCAGCGATATGGAAATGCTGCATCTCTGTTCCCAGGGCGCCTGACAAGGATGTTCTTATGTTCTCTCTGGACAGACCACATGTAGTCTTTCTGATATGTGAGCCTGACAGAGGAAGCTGACTGGCCTGCCCGGCTCACTAACATCCTCCTTAAAGAACCGGGGGCCTGGCTGAGAATGCTGAAGTCATAAAGTCTATTTATGGCATGTACAGTGACACTTTTATTCTGCTATCTCTCACCTTCCCCCCCATTTGCTACGTCTCTCTCCCCATCCTTAACACACACAGTGACACACGCTGTCACACTGGCAACATATTTATCATTTGCTCAATATGGCTGTGATGTGGCCCTGCTCCTCAGGGCTTTGATTAATATGCACTCTGACTCCGTTTGCTTAGTCGACATTTTTTCTGTCTGTCTCTCCTTTCTGTCCGTCTGTCTCTTCCTGTCTCCTTCCTCTCCTCCTGCTTGTTCATTTCTTCTGCCACCTTGCCTGTCATCTCCTTTCAGCATCTCCTTCTTCTGTCTTAGTGACTCACATGTTTCTTCCTATTCATCTTAATGCCTTTCTCACTTTATTCTCTGTCTCTTGTTTCCTGTCTCTTTGTGAGCACACAGGTAGGGACCTTTTGGTGGCCTGCCTCCTCCTTTCCTCTCTTCTCATCCTTCTCTCCCCTCTTCATTTCCTTCTCTCTCCTCCTCATTTTCTCTCTTCTCCTCTCCTTGTTTCTTCTCATCTCCTCTGCTTTCTTCTTTTGTTTCCTTGATTCCTCTCCTCTCCTTTTTGTGTTTCCTCTTCTATCCTCTCCTCATCTTCTTTCATTGTTTCCCCTCCTCTATTGTCCTCTCCTTCCCTTATGTCCTCTCATCGTTTCCTCTCCTCTCATGTCCTACTCTCTTCTCCTCGTCTCCTCTCCGCATTTCTTCTCCTCTCCTCTCATTTCCTGCCTTGTCTTTTCCTTGTCTCGTTAACTCTTCTCTTGCTTCCTACTCTTCTTTCCTCTCCTAATTTCCTCTCTTCTCCTCTCCTGTGCTCTCTTCTCCGTGTTTCCTCTTCTCTCTTCTTTTGTGTCCTTGTCTTCTCTCCACTCTATTTCCTCTCCTCTCTTTGTCTCGTCTACTTTACTCTCGTTTCCTCTCTCTCCTCTCTTGTTTTCTCCTCTCCTAGTTTCCTTTCCTCATTCCCTCTCTTCCCCTCTCCTTGTTTCCTCCTCTCTCTTCCTCATTTCCTTTCCTCATTTTCTCTCTTCCCCTCTCCTTGTCGTTTCCTCTGTTTGTTTCCTCTCCCGTCCTTGTTTCCTTCTCTCCTCTCCTCGTCTCCTTGACTCCTCTCTTCACCTCTCTTGCTTCCTGCTCTTCTTTGCTCTCCCATTTCCCCTGTTCTCCGCTCCTTGTTTCCTCTGTTCTCCTTTCTTGTTTCCTCCTCTCCTTGTCTGCTCTGCTCCTCTCCTCATTTCCCCAACTCTCCGTTCTTGTTTCCTCCGCCGTCCTTGTCTCATCTCCTCTCTTCTCCTTGTCTCCGTGTTTCCTCTCCTCTCCAATTCAATTTCCCAAACACTCTTTTAACAGGTTATAAAGACTCTGTTCAATTCAATCAGCTGTCATAGGTATTAGGATAAGCCCTGTTGATCTGGTTTGGGATTTGTCTTTTTTCCTCCTGCTCTTACATCACCCAATATCAGGTGACACCGCTGTGGGTCGACAGCTGCTGTGCGGCTGGATTATTTCACCCAGATCAAATCTCGTTCTGTTTTTTTTGTAATACCTGCGTAACTCCGGCGCATTCAGTAGTTGTTGTTGTTGTGTAAATGCAACCACACAAAAACCAGATTAACAGGCTACATTGCAATGACCACAGTTCAGAATATTAACAAGGGTTTAACTAGATTTAATGAGGCTTTAGGAGTATTTACTTTGTAGCTTTCAACCGTATCACATGGTCTTCATCAGCAGATGGAGTTTGCTCAGTCGCATGTCAATAGATCTATCTCCATGACAACTGAGCAAACTCCATCCACTGATAAAGAACGTGAGGTTGAAAGTTCTGGAAAAAGTTAGCAAGAGGACCTTGAGTTAAGATTGTTATGTAACCATACAGAAAAATATTGTTATTTCACAACCTGGGTCTTTCTTTTGTCTGATGATTTTTCAGTGAAAATCTTGATTTGACAAATATCCCCCTATCCCAACTCTCTTACTTTTTCCAGAGCTTTCAACCATATCACATGGTCTTCATTTGCTCAGTTGTCATGGAGATGGATCCGGTAACATGCAAGCTCAGTAGCTACTATGATTGCAAAGCATTTTTAGGGACTTATCCTCCATGTTGGCTCAAAACTTTGGCATGAAAGTTAATTCTTGACCTTATATTTGACAAAACAATCTCAACTCAAGGTCCACTCTTGCTTTTTTTTCGGTAGCTTTCAACTGTATCACATGGTCTTCAACAGCAGATGAGGTTTGCTCAGTCGCATGTCAACAGATTCATCTCCATGAAACTGAACAAACTCCATCCACTTATAAAGAATGAAAGGTAAAGGATGGGTCTTGAAAATGTTAGTAAGAGGACCTTTAGTTAAGATTGTCATATCTAACCACATGGAAAACCATTTTAAAACCTGGGTCTTTTTTTCCATAGATAATCATTATAACACTTAATTGTTGAGATATGGGGACGGGACATCACAGCATGACGTTTCATTTTTTAACAGAGTGCAAAGACCAACCTCACAAGTGATTAGGTTTTAATCAACTATATTACCTTGAAGTAAAATAAACATGAACATACCTGAACACACAGTAAGTACAACTGATCAAAGTTGATGCAAAACGCAACACACATTTACATCTGAACATTTGGGTAATTTTTTTTTATTGTCGTCTTTGTCTCAAAGAAAACTATAATTTGCCACTTCTAATTTGCCAGCAGAAAATATTTAAATAAGAATAATGGTGACAGTTAATGGAAAAACTGTTTTGGCATGTTCAATTTAAAATCACATTTTGGGCAGTAGCCACTTGTTTTCCCTGAAATGTTATTATAAGTTTTTAAGTGCTTATCTTATTTAATTGTCTTTGCTGTTGACCTGAGTTGATCAGTACTTACAGGGTATTATTGTGTGCTTAAAATATTTTTTCTAGATTAAAACACTGAATCAAGGTCATTGTTAAAAAAAAAAAAAAAAACCTGTTTGAACCCCCCACAAAATTCTTCTATGGCAGCGACCTTTTCCTGCTGCCAGCACTTTGCAGTTATTTTAAGTTCATGCAGTGTCAGTTTTATACAGTTATTATGAATATCAATAATAAACCGTAAAAGCCTTTTCAGCCCGGGAGCTCGCAGACGCTGGCTTTGAGCAGAGCAGTGGCAATCCAAAAAGTATAGTTGAAAATAAAATGCTATTTGAGCTGATGATAAAGGGCGTTTGTTGCAGAATGATCTGTATCTGTCAGCTTTCCTTATCATCCAGGCTTGTTTGACCAGGGACAAACAGGCGCTTTTAGTTGAGATACTGAGCCTTATCAACAACACGTTTAGTCACCTGTCCTTATCCAGAAGAGTCACATTGAGATAGAAACCGTTTTCCCATTTGAGCTGCAGCCAAGAGATTTGAGCTTATACAACTAGGCTAGTGGCAACAATAACCCTGTCTTGCCATCAGTGCTGCCTCTCTCTCTCTGTCTTTGGATACATTTAGGACTGTTGATAAGACCGACTTGCAAAAGGAATACACAGAATGTTAATTTTATAAACATTACAATGCAATAAAATTTAGTGTTTTAATGTAATATTAAAAAGCAGATGACAACTGGTATGAAAAAAAATCTATAATACAGAAATCTGGGTGATTTCTGATTTTTTTGGTTTACATATACTGGTAGTGTATCTGCTGCAAATGCAAGTTTTAACTATTTCTTGCTTTGTGACTTTTTCATTTGTAATTTCCTCCCATTTTGCTTTTCACTTTGTATTAGCTGAATATTGTCTGAGCAGTTTTGCTTTGCTGGAGGACCTTTAAAGTACAGTGGCCATTTTCTGGATGAAAGGTTTAAACCAATGTCCTCTTAAAAAAATCTGCATATTTTCACATATTTGTGAATATAGGTTAAATCCTAATTGAAATCATTTAGTATGATTTGACAAAATTCTAAAACAAATAAACAAACAAACAAACAAACAAAAGATTGTTGAAATCTCTGGAAAAAAGCTTGTAAATGGACCTTGAGTTGGGAATGTTTTGTCAAACCAAGGTCAAGAGTGGACTGTCATTCTTATTTTAAATGTGATATCAATCAGACAGAATGTAA
The DNA here is from genome assembly GCA_008360985.2 of Macquaria ambigua. Taxonomy (NCBI): domain Eukaryota; kingdom Metazoa; phylum Chordata; class Actinopteri; order Centrarchiformes; family Percichthyidae; genus Macquaria; species Macquaria ambigua. The sequence goes on from VMKM01000312.1 coordinate 364,170, forward strand.
ACAAATTATGATAATTCTTTAATCTGAAAACAGGCCTATTTTGTAGTCGCACCCATGGTAATAAATCCCAATCGCCCCCAAAATTGTCACCCTTTATGACTATTTGTCTTTCACTTGCATGGCTATCAGACCAGATTTCAAAAGCGCACTAAAACGAGAGCAGTGTCCCTTCCCCACAAAGTGAGATGCTGTAGATTGACTCCATTTGTCACAATCTGGTAGATAAGAAGCGACAAATTAACACTAAAGAGTCTAACAGAGCCTCCCAAACAGGAGTGAGCGAGCTTACGATCCAGAGGTATTATCTTGTGGTGATATCCATCACACAGCAGCTTGGTCGTTACAGTAACCGGCTGTGGATGGTTTGCTGGTTTCATGATCTAATGTCCTTAAATTTCAAACTGCCGCCTCTTAATTGCCATGTGCAGCTGCTAGCATGTGAAGCCTCAATTATTTAAAATGTGTGCCATACAACATTTTTTTTCTTCCACTCTCTCACCAGAGGCCCAATCCAGCGCCATGATGTTCGACTGCCTCTACATGGAGCTCTCAGCCTCCCTGGACCACGGCACCAACGAGATGCTGGAAGCCGCAGTTCGGACTGCAAGGGGCGACTGCGTGGGCCCCGGCTGGACCGACGGCGACCCCGGGGCGGGCCGCAGGGAGAGCCTGACCAGCCGGGCCAAGCGCTTCCTGGCGGGGCTGGTACCGCGCTCGTACGGTCGAGACCGGGACCGGGATCGGGGCCGCTACCGGGAGATGAGCCGCCACCGGGGCAGCAAGATCCTCCGCCAGAAGTCCCGCTCCTGCCACGACCTCAGTGCACTGTGACACGCACACACATGCACGCATGCATACACACAGGCAAAGAGACACACTCCCACACATGTACACACACACCAGATTTAAGGATATGGGGGAGAGGGAGGTGTAAAAGATGGAGGAGGAGAAGAGGGTGACATGGAAGATAGTAGGGAGGAGCAGATGACTAAATGTAGGTACAAGAAGGAGAGGGAGGAGAGTCACATGAGTGGAAAAATGGGAAATTTAGCAATGGCGGATAAAGATCAAGGGAGGAGAAAAGGGAGAGAAAGTTGGAGGAAAAAGTTGGATAGCTAGAGCCGAAATCAGCCTGGATCGCAGAAATGAACCTTTATCTTCTCCCTGTCAGTGAAACAAATTCGCAGAGGCCAGGTTGGAGAGAAAAACATATAAGGAGGTGAGCAGCTTGTGTGAGTCAGCGAGCGCTCATTACCTGATGAGAGCAGGAGAGAGAAAATTAGTGACAGTGGAGAGAGTCACAACAAGATGCTGATTGGACGATACCCTTACTGCGGCTAAACGGGAGGGGGGTGGGAGTCACAAATAAACACACACCCAAGTAGCACGCACTGATTATGTAGACTGATAGCAATCTAATGTATGTACCTATTGTAAACCCTGTTTTATAGCATGCAGAGTAGACGATCTAAGACATGACCCTGTAGGTTTTACAGTTACATGATACTGGATTGACTGTGCCTCAGTGGCTGATAGCTAATGCACAATCTAGCTGGTGTCTCTAGCAATGCCATCTCAAAGGCAAGACCCTTTATTTATGAAAAAAAAGCTCCTCCTCTGCGCATTTTTAAGCCACAATCTTAACATCCATCCATCTTGCATCCTTTTGTGTCCCGATTTGAAGAAGTGTTTGATGATACCATCAATGGCATACATTCATCTGTGATTTTTATACAAGGATAAAAAAAAACCCATCAGCGCCCAAGCCATATTTTTCGCTGAATGCGTCATGAGCGATCAGCACAAAGAACCCTTTACCGTAGGATGTGGAGCGAAAGAAAAAAAGGTCAAAATGGCCATAAGGAGTAAGACATTAGCGGGGATGACCAGACTGAACGTTTCTTCAATAGCAGCTGAGTCACAGAACACTGGGATGTTCTTGAAGCACAGGAGGACAAACAAGAGAAAACCTAATCTACCTGTGGCTGTTTGATGTTTTCATTTTTATCTTTTTACCCACTGGCATTATTATGTGTGTTGAGACTGAATTCTGTGGGGGCTGGCCACACAGGTGACCCAAAAGAGAACGTTCTGGAAACGTTGTTCGGATATCTCGTCAAGCGTGGCGGCGTCACTGACACATGCTCACTCGTTTGTCACCGTCTACTAAGCACTCTCGTCTTTCCACTGAGAATAAATCAATTTTTGTTTGACATCCCGAATGAGTGTCTTGTCCTTTTTTATACCAACGTTATGAAATGAATGTCTCATCACTGCCGTTACTAGGTTGAGGAATGGCATGACAGGTCATCAGATGACTCACAGGTCCTCTAGACAGACTGTAAGACAGCCTCTCAGGACAGTTGTTCCATTTAGGACTAAGCAGCAAAAACATGCAATGTCAGCACGTTGTGGCTGTAACAAAATCTCAAAGTCAAAAATAGATTGTATCAGGGGAGAATATGAACCAAGACAAAGCAATATGAACTGTTCTGACTTCAAGATATGTACAGAACACGTAGGGAGATATGTCAAGTTTCTGTCAAGCTGCTTAATGATGAAAATGTAAAAACCAAACTGCATCTCCAGCAGATTCTTTACTATGGCAGCGGTTCCCAACCTTTTCTGCCTGGCGAACCCCCACAGCCCCTTACAGATGAACTCAAGTAGTCCGATACCACCTGCCATGTTCCAAATGTGTTTATTTTAATAGATTTTAAACTGGATGTTGTTTAACACCGTCAATTATCACTCAACACAAAGTGTCAGTGTTTTGGTGGGTTTGCATTTGTACTACCACTTGGATTACCAGAGGCTGGACCATTTTTTACTTTTAGCTTTCTATCTCAACTGTTTGTCCATTACTTTTAGCTAACAGTTTTAACCATGTGTCCATTATTTTCAGCTATTTCAACCGTTTATCCATTATGTAGCTCACTATTTTAAGCGTTTATTCAATACTTTAAAGCGGCTTTAATCGATGTATCAATGAAAATGTGAAAACAACATGGCAATGTGAATGGGGACCCTTGTAACCTACAGTGAATTATCACCTAAATCTGCAGGTTTCAGCTCATTGTTTAACTGTCTGGCCTGCAACTTTACTGTTTTTGTTCACTCTCACCACTTTAAAACGTTCTAAAAACCTCTAAAAAGCCCAATGTACACTACCTGCTCTAAGCAATATGGCAAGCAAAGTACAAGATGGACAGACTTTTGACTTACCTCCATTGTATTGGGATGGAAATGTCTCATAATATGTTTCTTTGTAATTTGGGTGAACTGACCTTATAATCTGTCTAGCAACTGTACCCAAATAACAAGCATGATAGAAAACTTGCTGCTAAAAGCTAAATGGAAGCGACCATAGTCTTATATGATATTTTTGCCATGGTTTTACCTCATACTTGTTTGATAAAATTGTTGTATTTTCCATGCAGTCTGGTCTAAACACAAAACACTATTTTGGTCTTCCAGGTATTACTTTCCCTCCCTCCAAAGGAAGTTAAGGAGGGGGGGCCATAGGGGACTGTCTACAGCTAAAAATAACTATGCAGTGGCTGGTTACCTGAAATAGTTCCAAAAACAAAGTTAGGTACATCAGTTACAAGGATGATTTATGGATCGACAGTCCAAGATGTTGTATAATATATTAGCACTGAGTACCATGGTTAATGATCTAGGAATTGGGGGGGTTTGATTCCTCATCATTAAATGGGTAAGTTCACCAGTATTTGATTAGCCTATCTCTGTAACACAATGCACCAACCAGCTGTTCACTGTTCACTGCAAAAAAATAATGGCACAAATAAATATGAAGACATCTCTGTCATCCTCCCTTCTCTCTGCTCCACCCTAGTTTTAGCAGGTGAGGCGAAGTGCCTCCGGCTAAAAAGCAAGAGCACTGTTCCCTACAGCCAATCACCCGAGATCACATCAGATAGCTTCAAGCTTCTGATGCTGGTACAGTAACTATCTGGAGTGGATAAAGGGGAGGACTCTTGAGAGGAAAGCAAATTGGCAAAGAGACAGAGGGGTTGAGGAGAGCGAGACAGAGAGAGAGAGAGAGAGAGAGAGAGACGGGGTTGGAGAAATGCTTTGAGGAGTAATGGTTGCTTGGAGACTGTTGTCAAGGAGACGATGAGTCCAAGAGTCCTTTGGCATCTCAAATGTCCTATATTTATGTTGATTTTCAGATGGGTTTTTTTTTTGTTTGTTTTGCTTTTTTTCCCCAAAAAAGGTTTAGAAGAGACAGACGGCGATAGGCACACAGATAAGGTGAACTCTTCAAACAGAAACAGGCTGGATTTCATACAATATGTCTCGCAGAACGGATTTTATCACACTCAAACAGGTCAGATAACTGTCAGATAATAGCGTGCATTTGACAGCCGCACAGACGCCTGCAGGAAATAGAGAGGGAAATGAGGGACAATATGATACAATTTCTTTTTGTGACACCCTATCAGTCTCTCAGATCGTGACAGAAATCCTCCCTCTCTCTTGTCTTTCCGCCGCTGACTCATTCTGTGGGCATTTACTGTGATTTTCGGGTAAAAGAATGCTTCTCCAGAGCAGGGACGACAGAGGGAGCTTAAAAGACGAAAAACCACCTACTGTGTGCCAGTGAAAGCCTGTCGAACTTACTCCTCACTTTGCACCAAAGAAAGACTATTTTTAAGTGAGCACTGTGCATAACTAATGAGAGGCATATTTTCCTGAAGTGTGGGTGTGGGCATGTCAGCTAGGAGGTAATATTGGAAATGGTCTGTGTAGGGTTTCTGGGCAAAGACCAGGGCATGTGGAGGCTGCAGTGATGGCCATACACTGGTGTGGCCGGAGTGGCATTGAAGGAAGCATTGCTGAATCCCCAGGGAATCCATGTGATTTGTTTTCAAGGAGCAATGGCTCATTGTACCCCAAAGGTCATTGTTCCTGTTCTTTGTCTCCTGAGTGAACAGAGCTGATTATGCACAGCGCAGAACTATAATAACCAAACAAACAAAAGGGAGTGCGGATGAGACAGACCAGTCTCGTTGAAAATCAGGCTCTGAGTGAGGCACGTGTAATTAACACTGGTTTGGTCAGAGCAAGAAGCCCACAGTGAAACATCAGGGCAAGTGATTGTAATTGTGGGTTGAAGAAGAAGGCACAAATCGACCTCATTATGGGCTGTATGCCTCATGCAACGCTCCCCACGTTTCCAGTAATGTGGATTAATAGCAGGTCAAAAGGTGAGAGCAAAGTATGCGTTCTGCAAATTATGGCAAACTATAACTAGATGCCGTCATGAGATTAGTATTGATCTTGACATTTGCTTACATGGATGTACTGTGTCGGAGACCGTGCTATGCATCAAGTAGAACTAGCGCTGTAAAGTCTGAACAACTGCAAAAACATGACTGCGCCTCGCAAACACTCGAAACCACATTCTTTAAAGGAATACTTTGACATTTCGGGAGATACGCTTAGTGGCTTTCTCGCCGAGAGTTAAACGAGAAGATCGATACCAGTCCCGTGTTTGTTTGCTGAATATGAAGCTGGAGCCAGGAGACATTAGCATAAACACTGAAAGTTGTGGAAAACAGCTAGCCTGGTACAAAGGAAACATAATCTGCCTACCAGCAGCTCTAAAGCTCACATATTAGCATGTTAGATCTAGTTTCTTCAACCAGTCTAAAGACTTAGGTGTAAAAATGTACAGTTGTTTTTTTGTGGGACTATTTCTTAGCCAATGATTTCACTCCCTATTTCCTTTATAGTGCACTACATTTACTGTCTGCCATTTAATTGAGTCCGAATTCTGAGTATGAAAGTTGTTGATGTGCACTACTTTCTGCTAACAATCCCACAATGCAATGTGTCACATTTTTTAGACACCTGTCAGGGATGACACAAAATAATGATGATTCATATGTGTCTGAAATCTCAATTTACTGCCCACTTTAAACTATTGAGTGTCTATTACACTACATTAGCAGTAAATGAGTGAACAAAGGAGCATTTTCCGACACAGACCTGGAGTCGTCACCGTGAGGGATAGACTGTGACCATTTTTAAAACATGATCTGATTATCTGAGGCCACAGGTCATTGTGCCCAGCCAAGATTAACCCCTCATAAAACCGCAACATGACGTTTTTACACTTTGGTTTTTACACTTTGTTTTTTTGTACATATAAAACAAATTCAATATAATGTGTTATAAGTAAGCTAGTAGATGGATTCCGTGACGTTTCCACAGGACCAGGCTAGCTGTTTCCCCCTGCTTTCAGTCTTTATGTTAAGCTAAGCTAACCGTCACCTTGCTCCAGCTTAATGTTTACAGAGAGATATGCAAGGTAGTATCGATCTTCTCATTTAACTCTCAGGAAGAAAGTAAATAAGTGTATTTCCCAAAATAACTGTTCCTTTAAATCAGGGGTATCACAATATTATCACACACACCACAGACGTTCTTTTGTGGGGTTTTATGTGTTTTTTACTCACGTTAGCTAGCTAACGGAGTGAGTTGCGTATACAACTATGCCTATGAAGGCACAGAATGATTACTTTTTTTTTGGTAAATCAATCCGCTTCAAGTACAGTACAGTACAGTACATCTTTAACCCCTGCATTTCATTTCAAGAAGATACCCAATCACTGGTCTCTAGAGGTTTAGATGTTATACCCAACACAAAAATGTTTGATGGAATGAATATCATGCTGTTGATTTTGCAATGGGCAGAATGTTACCAGCACAGGGGATAAAAATGTAAAGTTTGTTTTGAATATGGTGCATAGAGGAAAGGTCATGGGTTCAGTAACCACAGAGATTTAGTCACAAGATAAAAGTACTGAGACTGGAAAACATCAAGATATTTAAAAATGGAGCCTTTCTCTAGTCATCTGCACAACCACACGTTTTGAGCCAAATAGTGTAGTGTTAGACCCAGCTTGGTTTGAGAACAGACGGTTCCCCTGACCATCTGGTCCTGCTACCAAGAAATATCATGGGACAGTGCTGCTATCCCCTGATGTGAGGCTGCCATCAAAACTCAGCTGATCGAAGCTTGGCACACTGTACCAGAACTGTGCGAAAAAGCCATTTCATCTCTTTGTCAGCATGACCATGCTCTGCAATCTGACCTTTAGACTATGTAATATCTGGTAACACTTTATAATCGGAGCACAAATCACATACTAAGGTAATGCATAACTAATGTATCACTCATGATGATTCAATGCATGAATTAATGCATTATGTAGTATCATGGATTAAGAAATGATTGAGTTTATGTGATTAGTCATCAATTAATGATTGTTAATTCACAGCTACTTAATACATTCATTTATATGCCACCAAATTAAAGACATGTAGCATGTGCCACCTGTCAAATTGGGGGAGAATGGACGGATATGTTTAAGCATACATCAGCAATTTACACTGTAATGAAGTGAGAACAAACAACTGGGTATTAATGATGCGTCCGAAATGTGATTGTGACTTGTCAACATTACTACAGAACTTTCTGTTGACTGTCAATCAGCGACGTGTAGATGTTTGCTTGTGACTACCAGTTTGATTATTAAAATAAAAGCTTCATATATCTGCGAGAACAGGTACTGTTCTGCTTTCAGACGCTGATCAAACGCACAAGTCTGAAATATCATTTTCTATACAACTGGGTTACAACTCATTTGGTGGAATAATAATTCATGTATGAAGCATCTATGAGTTAATGCTCATTAATTGGTGATCCACTGAGCATCCACTAATGATATAAGCTCCTAGTGACTTTTGTTAATGGTGAGCAACAGGAATTCATGATACACCCTGTATTATTCCATGCATTAAATCATCGTCAGTCATTATTTATGCATGAATTAAGCATGTGATTTGAACCCTTATCATCCTTCAGTGTTACTGAATATCTTTTGGCTTTCTGCAAGAGGAAAGGTCCAAAAAAAGCATTAAGATTCATCCTCTGGAGAGCATAATACTCATGGTCTGTCATCTGTGGGTTATCCTGAGAAACCAGGACAGTGTTTCACTTTGATGTTAAGTTTTCAAAAGCAATCATTTTCACTTGCTTTGATCACTGCAAACAAAATTCCATTCGGCTTAATTGTACTGGGAAGTTGGCATATCTCAAAACCTCACCACAAAAAGCCCAAACTTCACAGTTCAGTACTACATAGGGAAAGTCGGGAATTTTTTTTTCCTGATTTGAGTAAACTAATCCTTTAGATGCTGCTTCAAATTGTTCTCTAGGTTCCATTAGGCTTTTGTGGTGAGCAGGCGTATCACTGCACATTCTGTAGGCTCAGTGATGAGAAAAATAGAAACACTTTCATGATGTAATCCAATCAAATAACTACCTTACCTACTACCTACCTAACTAAAGACTTCCTCTTTAGTTGTTTATATGCTTACTTAATCCCATTCTATGTTCAACAACTGTACCTTGGTATTGATGTATTGTACTATACAGAAAGATGAAGGGCAAAAATATTAGAAACATCCTACAATAAAATACAGTAGAGCAACCCAACCCAACCTCACAGTAACCACACAGTTGAATCAGCACCTCTCTGTTGAATCAGGTTTTTAAAAAGTAGCATTTATTACAGGACTATTGTGTTGGATTGAATTACAGTGTAGAATGTTTTTACTCTTTTTACTCTGCCTCACACGTCAACCCTGACTATTTTGCTTCAAGATCTTGGGATTGGAATATTGGGAATATGAATGAATGTGTTAAAATGGGTGTTGTCAAAAAAATGTCAAAAGGCACTAGAAATGGACCCCTGGTGGTTTTTTATGTGGGGTTTACACCTGACATTTAGGGCACCTGTCAGTGCAGTATGTCCAGTGTGGAAAACTGCATGCTAACTGTGTTGTCAAATCAAAGTGTAAATGAATTGACTGTGTATTTGTTACCTAGGGGTATGGTGGCCTTTGCTGTTGTTCCCTCACTGATAACACGTGCCGTCTTGTAGCGTGACTTGGCCCTGTGCTTCTTCTCTATTGAGAAGCATCTGTCAAGATAAAGGCCTTCCTTCTTCAAATCAATATATAATCAATGTTCTCCTCTGTGACTGAGCTATGTGCCCAAAAAAGCACTGCTGAGGCACGGAAGATTTCTAACAGCCTGAATTTGTTGTGAGTTTCCGTTAGGAAATTATGAGGAAGCACGACATTCAGGGAAACACAAGAGTCAATTATAGCTTCAAAGATTTCTGATCATTTTCCATTTTTCCCCCCAAATGTCTGAAATGTAATTAAACCACTTTTACTTTAACATATGTATGCATACATGCATACTATATATTGTTATTGTCATTATTATTCAGGAATACCAATAGATAAAAACAAACTTAAAAAAAGGTTAAAAAACTGCGTGTCAGCTTTTTGTCTTTGGATCAGTGCTCCAGACAGTTTTCTAAGGGACTCTATGTTGAGCTAGTGCTGCTCTACTCATTTGAAGACCTGGACCATTGGGCGAACAAGACTCAGAGGACAAACGTTACACTAGCACCTCCTAGTGGCCATGTTGCTCCTTACATCATATAGCACAAATGTGGATACAACTACTATACATTGCCATTCTTAAGGATCTGTGCTCTTTTTGAAGAGTTAAAAATAAGCACACAAATAAAGAATATTTCTTTCTTTATTTTTTGTATCCAATTACATATCAAAAAACACTAACAGATTATTTAAATGTGTATTTTTTACTCAAGAATGTCACTGAAGAGTTTCCGCTTCTTGGACTCGCCCGTCTGTATTTCCTGCCAGTGGGCTCTTCTGTGGGTGAAGTGGGAGAGGGCAAATTTGGCCCAAACATGGCGAGCGAACTGATCTGACCTCAGCTGGCTTTCACTCGGCACTGGAGGGGAGGGAGAGGTGGGAGGGGAAGTCGTTAACAGGGATGTGAACTACAGGCAAAGTGTAAAACCCCTTAAAGTCAGGATTTGTGCAATGATTGGTTATTACCTAGTTCCTGTGCGATGCTTTGCCTCTGACTGACTGAAGCACTGTTCCATACGGCTTCCAGCACCCGACTACCCAGCCTGGAGCAGGCCATTTGAACATAATGGCCCTGGGAGGACAAATGGTAACAATGGAGAAAGAGTGAGGATCCATGGAAAAATATGATCTACAATTACACTAGCACAAGCAAAGAGTGAGACTGTTGATAATGTTCCACTTCAACACTATCTCACATGGAAAACGTGAGTACAGGGGAACACAATTACAATGACATGGGTTTTTACATATTTACACTTCAAACTTTGACACCAAGGGGTCAGAAACAAGTAGCCTGGGAACCAGAAGAATCTTTCTCCCGCTCAGACAGATTTCCAGCCGACCAGGCCCGGGTCAGGCCAATCACAACCGTTTATCTGATATGGGGCGGGTTTGATACGATGACTGTACAGAGGAGCGCCGTTGAGGCATTATCGTAAACAAGCAAGATTGACATTACAAATATGCATGCATTTTAATTGTATGTTAATAGAAAGAGATACTTTTTGTTATGTACAATATTGCAATGTTTCCTTTCATGTGACTTTTTATTTTTGGGATATTTTTGATATATTTGAGATAATTTTGATAGACTTGTCTCTCTACTTCCACTTGTTATGTATGAGTTTTTTTAATTGTGTGCTTCCCAAGGTGTTAATTGTTTTGAGATGTTTATCACTGAGTGTTCGCTAAAGGTCGCTAAAAACAATGAATACACAATGGTATTAGACTGTCCTTACCTAAACATATGAAGCGAGCCACACGACGTACTGATGAGAAATGTTGTGTTCAAAGGCTGTATTTGATTTATTAGTGTTGTTATGAATGTCAACAGGATTTTGAATGAGGTTTTCTTACTCCTTGATCAGAACCCAGAAGATCCGGTTTCTCTTCGGCTCTCTTATTAGCCGAAATGTCATTTTACTGTCTCCTCCAGATAGAGACTGGAAGCATGTAGTTATAAGAAGCAGCAGCAGCATTTGAAGTACAGTTGCAATCTGTCTCTTGACAGTGGACTGCAGCAGTTACTGTGAAAATCAATCCCTCAAAAACAAGCAACAGCATACCACATCTTAATGGATACGCCTGCTGATATTGAATATATTTGTTATTGCCAACAAATCCCATTAAAAGACAAAAAGCAACAATGTGCTGGCTTGTCTCTCAATACTTTCCAACTTCCTCCGCCTGTCTGTGGCTCTCACCCCCAAGCCACAAATATATACTTTCATTTAAAAAACAAAAAAAGACAGCTGGTCACTGTAGTTTTCAGCAAACAGTGACTAGTGCATATGTGCATATGTTGAGGACTATTTTCAGCTGCTGATTTGGTGAGCCAATGAGTATTTATGGCAGCAGGAGCAGGTGTATGTGGGATCAACAGACAAAGAAACGCCTGGACATAGTTTTATATTTTTGCCAATTCTGAGCTCATTCTTTCAGTCAGTATCAAGTGTTATACATCATATGATTCAGGGGAACCTACCCTTTCTTTCTGGTGCACTGTAAAGTCCCCATCGTGCATTACCTTTGTGTGAGCATATCATATTTGACATTAAAAAAAAAGCCCAGTGAAAAAAAACTTGTGTTTTGTTGAATAACTCCATAGTCAACCTTTGGATTTTTGTTTTTTCAATGTAAAAAGTTGTATTTCGGTGTTTCGGAACTCCATGTGAAGTTGGTGCAAATACACCTTTTCCTCAGTCAGTAGACAATGTGACAACGTATACATTTTGGTGCTGTCTTTATTTTTTGGTCAATATCACCTCTGAGAGTAAAGTCTTATATATAATGGAAAATAGACAACCTAATCTGTTGCTATATTTCCATCACAATGGCAAATGTGACAGTGATGTGCCAATCTCCACTTAAGTGAGCCAGCAAGCTTCTGTTCCCGTATCATGTGATCGCTTGCACCGTAAATCAGCCCCGGTTGTCGTAAATGCATTCAAATATAATCGGAAAGCTGAAAATATCACGAATTAGACGCTATTAAAAAAGCTTGTCTTTATCATTAATGGTTCCAAAGTTACTTAATGTTTTGTAGAACATGTCTAGCGTATCATTGATCGCTAAAGTAAACATTCACTAAGTGGCTTCCTATTACATAATATTCTCATATCGGCCCTGTACTCGTACCTCCAGTCTCTTGAGGATTTTGCCTCTTCCCTTGTCGCTGGATGTGGTGATGAGGGCCTGGAGGACGTGGCTGCCTGCGGGGTCAGAGGCCAGCGTCAGGAGGTCGGCGGGGGTCAGAGTGCGCAGGCTGCTGAGGAGGAGCGAGCGCTCCTTGAACCTGGCCAGCGCCTGGACCAGCCGGGAGCCGTGGTAGCAGATGGAGGACAGCGGGACCTAGAAATGATCAAGAAGACCAGAAATGCACCTCACAGCATCTGCAACATTTACTCAACATCAATATGGTGCATTCAGTTTTTAAAAGGGCTGGTGTTGTGGTGCAGCTTTGCGATAGTGAAATGTCAAGACTACAAATAAAATCCAGCCACAAATGATTAGATTGGACTTCTCTCAGTTGTTTACCTCCGTCTGTGTGCTGCCCTCTGCTGTGTCAGAGTGGTAATACACCTCATAGGTGAGCAGGGACATGAAGAGAGGGAGGCAGCTGACGTGTCGAGAGCCGGGCTCAGCGCAGTGGAACGCCTGGGAGGCGACACATCAACAGGGTTTCCATTACCCACAAATCAAACACTGAGCAGTTTTATTGTGCCGTTATGCACTTTTGATTTCAGTCATAAAGAAAGAAAAATACATAGAAACAAGGGTATTGTTCTGTTGATTTAAGACCCATGTGGACCTTTACATCTCAATTGCAAACGCTCTTTGACACTCACACGGAGGAGGCACTGCATCAGCTCTTCCTGTTTCGCTTCGCTTTCCGCACAGCTCTCTGCCAGCTGGACGATCACCCCCATGTGACCTGTGGCCAGGATGGCCTCCACACCTTGGATCAGCTCATCAAACAACCTGAGGAACTGCAGAGGAAGAGAGAGAGAGAGAGATAAAAAAGGAGTCCTAAATGCAATTACAGAATCCTGACTTTTATCCTGCACTGTGTGACAGGCAGACTTTATGACCAACCAGTTTGTATTTGGCAGAGGCTGCGGTTAGCCTCTGTATGGGGAAGTTGGCGATGGGATGGAGGGCCAAGTCAACCAGCTGACCCTTGAGGTGGTCCTTGTAGAGGTCACGCAGAAGGGACTTGTTTGATAGCTGTATGATGGTCTCAATGAGGCGACTGGAGGCCTGGTCCTTGAGAAAGACCAGAAGTGGACTGAAAGGAATGCAGAAACAAAACCAGCAGTTACGCGACAATTCACGGCATATAGCGACTCATTTCTGGACAAAAGGTGCAAGAGTCGTCTCGAACCTAACTCCTGGAGCGGCGTTACGACTTGTCAGGTACTCCATGATGCATTTGAGGAGCTGTTTGCAGAGTTTGGGCCGTTTTCTGTGACACACAGTCAACATGGTCTGGAACACTGCACTGGCAACAGCATCTGTCACACTTACTACAAAGGAAAAAGACACAATGGGAGAGAAAAATACTACTTAAAACCTTCTGCCAATTTAAAAGGTGCCCTGTGGCAAACCAAACAAATTGATATTAGCTTATTGCAGATATATTGGCATGGGTCTACATGATGGCAGATAACAAGAAAATGCAGGACAAACTAGGGTTGAGGTCATTTTGAAAACGTGTCACCATTACATAGTTTGTCCACTACAGAGCACTGACAAGTTGGTTTTTCAACTGTAAAATGTCCCGTTCAGTATGTAGCTTGGTCAGAACTCTTTAAAAAAACAAAACAAATTTAAGGGATCTGTTTCAAGATTGTTTGTTATGTTAAAAACTATTACTATTAGCTAATATATCGTTACCAGATTTTTTGAAACTCTCAAATATCGTTATCAGCATCAGCTTCAAAAAGTTAAATTTTCGGTCTGGCTAGATTTCCTCCCTAATAAAACATTTGCAAAGTCGATTTTTTGAATATTTAAAATTGCGCAATGTTTACATCCATGGTCGTGGTCGAATAGTCAAAAAAATGACGTCCTAGGACTTAGGAAAAGACAACCGCGGTGCTAAGAGAATCCAACTGCACTTACACTAGGCTACGTAATTGTGCAAAGGCGGATGTTATTGACGTGGGTCTGACATGGTTGTTTTAAATGCTGCTGTCGCAAGGAATTGTAGGACGGCATTATCTCCTTCCTTTGGTAAAGGATGGTCCAGTGTAGCCTATGCTAAATGAGATAAGAAAGGAAGCATTAAAGCACCTTTTCTTAGCATTCAGAGAATTCGACCAGCTCTCATCATGGCTGCCACTTAGATACTTCCGGGTCATTTCACTCAGTTAGGAACCTTCCTAAGCAAAAAAGACTATTTGACCGCAGCCCATGTTTGCTAGCTTGCAGTCTTCCTCTTCACTGCCTTTGGGGGCACATTGCTGCTACGCTTCTTTGGGTGTTACTGCCACCAACTATAGATCAGTGGACTAGTGTGAAATCTGTGGCGCGCAAGCATGTGCATCCTTGTCCATGTGCACGATACACACAAGACGAGATCCTCTTGTAAAAAAACATTGCTCAATAGCGCCACTAGTGGTCAGAAACATCACAGGTTACCTTTAAGCTGAAACCTGAAACATGACACCAACAATGTTGCAATTCAGATTTTCATAACTGTGACCAAATACACATATCTCCTTTTGGACATGAACAGATAATGCTCTCTAAGCAAATATGTATGGCCTCTGAACAGATAAATAGATAGCTGATTTATTTCAGACTGATATTTTATTTTTCTCCTGGTAATTACTAACCAAACGCAGAAAACACTTGTACCAAAGTTACACTATAGCCCTTGTTTACCCCATTCTCACAGTGCATTTGGTCTCTCATTTGAACAGAATTTACTTCATGATGCTTGTAAAACTTATACTTAATAGCTCCTGCTGTGCCAGCCTCCATCCAAATTGTGGACAAATTAGAGCTTCCTTTTTGTCCCTGTGCAGGAGAGCTCTGTAAAAAGCCACTTAGGTTTCTCTCCAGCGTGTGCACTTGCCCCAAGGTTATTTAGTGACTATTTCATTTTGTTTTGATATTCAAACTGTAAGGTTGGACTTATCATATGAATTCTACACACAATCTAGACAGCGTTCTATTGAAAAAAAAGCTGCCCTTGAGCACTCCCCCTTTGGACTTTAGATGAGTCCTCACTTGCATTTAACGGGTTTAAATCTTTTTCTGATTCCAAGAAAAATGTCAGAGCCGCCAGCAGAGTACAAGAGGGAGGCAGCACTGCTGAGAGTGTTTGTTGAACTGGGGATGTCTGCCATATTATTTGAAATACTCCCTTTCAAGAGAACATTGGCAAACATACCAAATATTCAAAATGTTGAATGCACACCTTATTCTTTTTATTTTTCCAAACAGAAAGATGTTTCTAAAACTCATGATAATAACTGAAATAAATATGGAAAAACTGAAATTAAAATAGAAATAATCAAGCTCAGAAAACTGCAATGAAACTAAACGTAAAATAAAATTAAATCCTAAAATAGCAGATCTAAAATAAAAATCAATCATTAAGTGTTTTGTAAGACAAACTGTTTACTGTTTCACCTCTTCCATCACATCAACCAAGCAACTTCCTTACGTACATGTTTCTTTAAAATATTCAAAGTCATAAATGAACTTTCTAAAAATACATTCAAAAGGTATAAATAGCAATAGCAGTCAATTTACTCTTTAAGACAGAAAGCGGAACATTCCCTATTTTCAGTTAACAGGTATTTTTTTAAGTTAACAGAAATAGATACAGATAGTACCCTTTGTTTTGCAATACTAGCTTTTTATCTCTGTGATAAAGTATAATACAAGTATTCTTTGGTCTGGCAACAACTACAACGAGGATACATGTGCCTGGGTTTGATGAAAGATGACTCACGGTTAATGTTGTCCATCAAGGTCTCTGTGAGGCTTTTCAGCTCGTACCAAAATGACGTGGGAATCTCAAAGTCTGTCAGCTGAGGAGCAACGTTGCGTTCTTTTGCACCTGGGAAAAACAAACAAACATGAATGATAAAAGACAAAAGAAGACATGAATACAAGCTTCAAGCGACAAGCCTCTGTGTGTAGAGGTCCTGACACACTGGGCCGGCCTCAAAGAACTACAGTAAAGCCAACAGATTTAAAGCTTTGTTTTCATCCTGTCTTTCTTGTAGAGAAAGAAAGTGGAGACAGCGGCAAAAAAAAAAAAAACACACCAAATGGGTGAAATCACTTGTTTTCTAGGGTGGACAGCCACTCAGACAGCTCTCTCTCTGTCTGGTAATGCTGCCAGAGAGATAATGCACACACTATTAAGGTACTTTAAAACCCTTAGTGCCCGATTGCAGCAATTTGCGTCAAAAATCATACTCCTCCTCAGAGTCATAATTCAAATCTGAACACACGGACATGATGACATATTTTCAGATTCAGTATGTCTAAGAAATCATAGAAATAAAGATGCTCCAGAACTGAAAATCATAATTCTTTTAAGTTTTCTTCAGCAACGGGTACACTGCAAACACGAACAGCTAAGAGCTAATTAAGTGTACTTTTAATTATGCCAATTTGCCAGAATGTAAACAAATAGACTACGACAAAATGGTAACCAACTTTACATCCCCCAAATTATAAGAACTGTAGTTCCAAAACGTAGGCCATGATTATTATATTACATTTTATATATATATATTCTATTCTATTCTTATATTTTAACTTCTGCACTATTTTATGTTTTAGGTCTTAGGTTCTCTTTTTTTACCTGCATGATTTTCCTTTTATACATTTTGTTTGAGCCTTGTTGGAGGGAGCCTGATAATTGAGAGTTTCATTGCCAGTGACAGCTTCACTGTAATTGTTGTGCATATGAAAATAAAAGAACTTGAAAGACAAAGAATAATAATAGGAGTGAAAAGTGACAAAATCTATTACTATTATATTTTTTCATGTTGCACTATAAATATTTTTTGACATTACTGAAGCTCAGAATTTTCCATCAGCACTGGGGGGTGGGGGTGGAGACGCAGTCGTCTCAGTTTTGTCTGACGAGAGGGCCCACAGTGTCAGACTTTGAAAACGCCTGTGTAAGACCAAGCAATACATTTGTGTGTGTGTGTGTGTGTGTGTGTGTACCTGGGCGAGACTCAGTGCGGGGTGGTCCGAGACAGCCTGCCAGCACATGTAAAAGTGTGCGGACCACGTGGGAGCCATGCACATGTTTGATGAACTCTGCGCTGTTGTCTCTCACCACCTGACTTAAAGACAACACCTGGGCCTCCAACACTCCACAACTCTCCTCCTCTTCTTCTTCTTCTGTGGTAGCCTTCTGTGACGAGTCTAAAAAGGAATGGATACAAAAGACACACACACAGAGCTGAGTTGTTACTGCTGGTTTTGCGATTTCACCTACTTGCTACAAAGCATTTCATCCAGTGATGAGCAGTCTACCGCTCAGAAATCAAACATGTAACCTCACCCATCCGCCTGGACATCTGTCTGACTGCGCTCTCCACTACGTGGCCGCCGCACCGGTCACAAGAAACCGTCTTAAACTCGGAGCCTGATTCTCCGCCCAGCTCAGCCAGCACCTCCCCCACCTGGTCGGGGCTGGACAGCGGGAGCAGCCGCTGCAGAGTGATGCTTCCTGTTCGGTCCATCGCCACCAGGACGGCTTTACCTTTAACTTCTGTGAGGACATTCTCAACAAACATCTCTATAGGAGAAACATGAAGAGACAAAACAAGAGGTTAGACACAGTAAGAGACAGAGCATTTGATATTTAATGACAAACATTAAAGGTACTATATGGAGTTTCCAGAAAGTCCTTGTTATTAATGACACCTGGTGGCCGTTAAGTGAACTACAGTCAGCATGCCGGGCATCGGCCGTTGGTTGCTTGCTAACATTAGCTGATAAAGTCATTTGCAAACAGCAACTTAGCCGATTTACCAACCAGATCATCCCAGGGAGTCCGGATGAATTAGCTGACGTTATCCACTCAAGACAGCAGGCTATTTTGCTACGTTTGCTAGCTAGCAATTTGTCTGCGTTAGCAAACAAGCTACATGGACTTTCGCTGTGTCCCAAATCGCGTACTTGCGCACTCAAACGTAGTATTGAGTGCATAAGCGCGTTCACACTGGTAAGTATGGAAAAATGCAGTGTACTATAAGTACCCGGATGGTGTACACAAAACGGCAAGAAAGTTGAGTGTGGAACGCTGCACACTTCTCACCCTCAACGGTCGCCATTTTGGCCACGTAGCGTAAGGGGAGGCAATGACAATGGCAGCCGCGGTTGCGATTGTTACAGCTAAAAGTAAAAGCACGTCCATTTTTCATTCATTTTTAATATAACTGAATTGAAGTCAAGTGAGCAAACGTGCTGGCAGATATTTCGGCGTGCAGCAATCACGGTAAATGTTGGCGATAATGCTCCGCCCGGTTGCAATCTGCCATTAAAAAGAAGACGACGACGACGCAGTCAAAGGTTGTGATCGTCATTTCCGGTAAGCGCACAACAGCAGTATTCGATTTGAGACAACACTACCTGTCAAAATGAACGCACTACACAAGTCAGTACATAGTGTACACAGTATACTGCATGTAAGTGTACTAACGGAAGTACGCGATTTGAGACACAGCTTTTGTGTTGGTCTCTGTGTTGTGCTGACAGATCTACTCGCAGTCCTGCATTTACAGATGATGTAAGACATTCACACTGGTACCTACACTGGTTGTATGTTGACGTTAACAGACTCCATTTCTAAGCTAATGTAAGCTAGTGTTGCACACTGTCGGCGCTGTAGAGGAGCTGAGCTGAACTGGAGCTGAAGAGAGGCAAGGCACTCGGGAGTGCGCATAACGTCACATGCTTTGGATTTTCCTGGAAAAATCCATCCTGAGTCCTTTACATAGAAGTCAGTCCACAGGCTGTTATAGGCAACTGAGAAAGTCGGGGAAGGTCTCATTTTTACGTTATGTTACAATCTGTTCACACATAGGCAATACAAAGGATTAATACATGTGAAATATTACATATAGTGTCTTTAAGTAATCAGAAAAATTAGAGATGAGTAATTTGGCAGTGCTTGGAGTCAACTAAAAATATAACTATAGTGGAACTGGACAGATGGAGGCAGCATAACCTGCTTGTTTTATTTCAGGTAAAATGATGCAATAGGGCTGCAATAAGCAGAATCATGTCAAACCAATGTGTGGGCAGAATAACAACAAGAAGTCATGAATATGTAAAAGTGCGCAGTGAGAGGAGAGACATACAGACAGAGCGGAGATTTTCCTCACAGCATGAAAGTGTCTGAATGTAACTAATAGTCAAATGTTCAGCTGGGGAAACTAACTTCTTCCACTTCTGGAAGTGGAGTTATTTTAAATATGAGAACACATTCCTCTGTAATTATCTCTCCTTTCATCCTTCGCTCAGCTGTTATTTTTGCCTGTGTCAAGTCTTTGTTATGCACGTACGTACTCGTGAAAAGCCGATAAGAAACCTGGTGACGTCACAATCTGTACCTTAGACCCTCGATTCAGATGAGGAAAAACTCCCCCAAAGAAAACCCTTAACCCCCTACCTCAATTACAGTAACCAGGTTTCTCGTTTACATGACATTAAAGAAATGAGCTTACTGGAGAAAGCCGACTGTAACCTGGTTACTTTAGTGCATTTAAACACACCGTCTCCAGTGTGTTCATGCGTTGTCTCATCAATTTGAGAAACAAAGGCTCAAGATAGCTTATTTAAAGTGTCACTCCACCCTCAAATTCAGCTAGAACCCTCTCTCCCAGCAAGTTTAAAAAAATGCAACGAGCAAGGGAACAATGACTGTAGGAGGCGTGGCCTTGTGGATTGATTAGAGTCTTTTTTTATATAAATTTCATGACGTAGACAGGTCCCAACCATTGACTCATTGCATTGGCCTTACAAGGTTCAGGGCTCAACAGTAGATGGCATGTTGAGCCATTTTCACCCATGAAATGCAGATTTTTATAAATTTGGTAAGCAATGTCAATATTAACACCAGCATTGATGTGTTTCATCACAGTACAGTCATATCATTTAGCTTACTGCTCAAAAAACACATTTAAGTGTGCAGTACCTCTTTAAACACTTTTTGGACTTCCAAAAACTGTGAATTGTCATTGGACTCTGGAAAGCTCTGGGTCAATGATGCTCAAGTTTAAATAACAGATTATCTGATCAACACAATATGCTGTGTAAATTTAGTAAGAAGTAGGGCACTGTGTAGGGTACTAATTAAAATAGAGCCTATCAGTCAATTACGTGGTTGGTTGATGTGCAGAAAAATGATTTTTCAAGCAAATACAGCATTCTCACTCTCTCTTTCTCTGGTCTCCAGCTTCTCAAATGTGAGGATTTGAAGTTTTGCTTAGTCATGTATGACAGTATGATGATACCAAAGCTCCGAAGCCTGTTTCACTGCTGTGAAGAGCATGTTTCAATACAATGTGCCGGAGCTTGTGTCAAATGAAGAATACCACGTGACCGATGATGTCCGAAGCTTCAAATGTCACTGCTGCCTCAGAAAGCAGCTTCATTCAGTTTGCCCGTTTTTAAAGTTTTGCAGCTAAACTATGTGATAGGCAGATTAGTGGGATAAGAAGAGAGCAGAATAATTTAGTTGTACTACTCTAATGTGCCTTTCTGCTGCACATTCCCAACTTTAATACACGTCCAGTCCACTGCTTGCTCAGATCTCCAGAAAAAGGATCCTTCTTACCTCTCTCCTCGTTATCTTCAAAGCCTTCATTAAGTCTTTCCCCAACTCGGCGGAAATAGCCAACACTCAGGGCGTCCAGGCGCTGCTTGCCACCGTCTCCATGACCCTTTTCTCCTTCTTCACCTCCCCGCCTCTCTCCTCCTTCTCCATCTTCACCGGGGTGTCTCCTCTTCTTTCCTCCCCCTTTCTGTGGCTTCCTTTCTTCTGCTTTTGCCAACATAGCTTGGACTTTACAAAATGCAAATTACAAGTAGAATGTCTTGGTCTTGTTAGGGAGGATGCTCAGTTTGATCTTCTGGCTGAAACAGGGAACAGATGAGGGGAAAACATGAAGTAATCATTAGGATTTGATGGTCAAGTCCACATGCACCTGATTCACCAAACAGCATGCAGTGGTTTACACTGTAGACTAATGTTACTAAAATGTTGGAATTTGATGCAAATACAAGTATTTTATGCAACAATATTACCGATATGGTACTGTAGCTATGCTGAATATTGTTTACCAATATAATAGTGATAGTATATTATTTAAAAATATTCAACAAAAAGGTCCGTCTGTATTTGACAGTAAAAAAAAAATCACATAAAACAAACAGGCCAAAACTTTATTGTTGTGTTTTCGATCCTCCAATACTTCCTAATGGTGTGGTCGAAGATTGAGGGGAATGTTAGGGAGACCAAGCTGGAAATTCTATGTAAAACAAGGGATATTTAATTGTTGGGTAACAGCAATGTATGCCGAATTTACCTCTGGCTACTAATGATTCAAATATTGCCAACTGTGATGTTTTACGATGTCAATATAGTTGCCGATAAGCGGTGACACGTTATATTGACATATTCAGGAAGAGGGGTTTGGCTTTAAGACGATCTCTACGTATACAAGACAACGTAGCTGAGGAGGCTTCCATGCCAACTCCCAGCACGAGAACTGTAGCAAAAACTAGCTCGATATGTTTCGGAAACAAGTGGACATTTTTAACGAATTGTTAAAGAACATTTAAATGAGACATTTAGCTTAATCCGTAAAAAAAATGAACCGATGTAAACAGAATTTGTGGAAGGCAACAAAATGTAACTCACGTGTGAGATATGTGTAGACCTGAAAGTGTGTTGTGGACGCGTGGTGATGACGTATTATTGGGCGACGCCTTCTGACTTTTTTTTAAACTACTGAGCTACTTATGGGGGCCCAACACTGACTGGGGAAATAAATAAATAAATGAAAAAAATAAATAAATCTAAAATGTGCCAAAAAAAGAATAAATAAAAAAGTGTGCAATAAATAAATAAATGTTTTTTTTCTGTATTTCTTCATTCATATATGTACTTATTTATTTATTTCCCCCCTTTTTAAATTTCATGTATTTATTAATTTATGCATTTATTTTTATCCACATTTATCTATTTATATCCACATTTATTTAAGTGTTGATACTAGTGTCAATAGGACCAGTACCAAAAAAATGCATTCATCACATGTTAAATCACATCCTGGGCACATTAACACTCTTCTTAGTGCTGCAATATTTGCATCTATGCTGCTGTTGTGTGCATGTCCTCAGTAAAGACCTCTTTAGTTCAGAGAATTCATATAATGACATTTGTTATGTACCACTGAAAACTGTCTTGCATTTAAACATAAGTAATTACACAATCACGTTCTCTCCCTTACATGATAGCACATTAGCTGTTTTTAACAATAAAAAGCATTGATATTGGCGATCCTGGCCCTGGTATTACTTAGTATCGAATCAAAAGCATATTTTGTAGTATCACACAACCCTATTAATAAATTAGTGTCCACATGTCAAAATTGAATCATTGTTGTACTGTACAGTATGTTAATTGTACTGTCATAAAGTGCACTGAGCTTTGACTGTAACCACCATAGACTGTATATAAAGAGTCTATGGTAACCACCAGATGGCAGCATGGTTACTTTCCTGGTAGAAGAATTCAAAGACCAACCTAATCCTCACTCTAGGTGGTTACAGAGGTGTGGACTCATGCCCAAGGCATGTGACTCAATCAAAAAAAGAAAAATAGACAGCCCTTTTTCATTTTGTAGGCCTACTTGAAGGTCGCCAGTAATTGCTTTGATGAGCCTTTTAAAGAATAATTATAAAATTATGGCAGGATTTCATTTAAGTACCAGGGAGGTATTTAGAAAAAAAGAGAGGTTATGGAATGGGAGTTTTCTATACTGTATGAAAACAGGTTTCATTTCATGGTTAATAGATATATTCAAGGAGGTGCAAGAAGAGTTTGGCCCAACCAGAGTGCTCTTTTAATTCGGTTGAAGGCACTATTGTTTTTTCCCCCTGTATTGTCATATACTAGATAGGCTGTATTCCCCTCATGTTTTCACAACCTGATTGTTTCATTGTTGAGGTCAGTGGTACTTTAAACTTTAAAAACAGCCTACATTTTGTTTCATGTACAGTTTTTGACACCAAACCAAAGCATCTCAATAAGTTTGGAAAAATAATTAACTTTTTACAAAAAACGTAATCTGATATACTACTAAATTATGGTATTTGTTCTTAAAACGTATTTAAATTAGGGCAAGAGGGCATACATGTTTAAGACTCAAAATCTTAAATTCAGGACTATGACTTGCGAAATAATGACACTACTGTCCCCTCTGTGACAATAATGACAGCATGATGCTTCCTCTGAAAAGTGACATATGCCTGGCTACAGTCTATGTTTGGGGCAATGTTTAGTTAAATGAATCAGAGGTGAGGCAAGTTGAGATTTTGTCATTTCTGATCAGAATGGAAACACATGACACGTAACACTTTCCACAGTTAAACTTCAAGAACAGAAGAAAGTGGAATATCTTATACACTAAATGTACATAATTTTTGGAAAACACTCTCTTTACAATGTCCACTAATGAGGTGGATCCAGGTTAAAGTGATTTATTAGATCTACACTGATTATAAAGAAGGAGATGGAGACAAAGAGAAGTAGATGATTTTAAGATTAGTCATGCTAGCCTCATGGCTGTCAGGACGGCAATGTCAATCTGTCGGTCCACTGGTCCACCACTTTGGTCCAGACTGAAATATCTCAAAAGCTATGAGATGGATTACCATTGAATTTGGTACAGATATCAATGCCCCCCCCCCCTCAGGATCTAGCGCCATCACCAGATCAAATTTTTAATTTGTCCATTGTTTTGTGACTAAATGCTTGAGCCTCAGCTGTACTTTTGTGTTTAGTGCTAATTAGCAAATGTTAGCATGCTGATGTTAGCATTTAACTCAAAGCACTGCTGCGCCTAAAGACAGCCTCATAGAGCTGCTAGCACAGCTGTAGTCCTGTTAGACAGTTGAAATGAGGATTGCTCAAATAGACAATATAAGTAAGAAAATCATAATGCTTTGTCCAGACATATGGAGAGAGCAAAAAGTTTGGAATAGAATGTACAGGGCGATATGAAAAATGTGGAAAGTATAATAAATGAATAAATTCTGGTCTTTTCTCTTAGTAAATTATTCAGTGCTTTTCAGGAAAGAACATATTTCCTGTCTAAAATGTGCTCAGAAAACCATAGCTTTGCCTTTAATAAACAGAGGAGAAACTGAATCTTACATGTGCAAGATTTGTATTAATAGAGAGAGCAGAGGGTTTAGAGCGGAGAGGCAGATCAACAGATAAATCATTTGTTCAGCAGCAGAGCTCCTGTTAGCTTTGTCTGTGTTCATCTCCAGAGCAACTGCAGCACATGAATCAGCCCCCGCACAGCAAGGCCTGAATGAACACTGCAAATGATTAAGACTTTAAGAGTCACAGAGACGTGCGCGCACACATTTCATCACACCATTGTAAAACACACATGGCTCTTGATGTCATTTCTAATGCGAAATACTCCACTCCCATGTTATAAGAGTGGACAATTCTATAGAAGTAAATAACTTGGTATAAATTCTTTACACGCATAAAAGTTATCTGTAACTTCTCTGTTTATTGGTTTCTGGTTTGGCTGCCTATCAAGATATAATCATTTTTTTGTGATATAGGGTCAGAGATTACATTAGTCATACTAGTAATGGAAACAATATCTTTAGATATTTCAATCACTGACCTTTATAACAAACACTCTACATTAGATAGACTGCAAATCTGGTGTTAAAGGAATAGTTAGAGATGTTGGGAACTAACCTGATTTGCTTTCTTGCCAAGAGTTAGATGAGTAGATTGGAACCGCTCTCATGTCTGTCCATGAAATAAGAAGCTACAGCCAGAAGACCATTAGCGTAGCTCAACTTAAAGACTGGAAGCAGGGGGGAAACAGCTAGCCTAAAAAAATATCTGCCTACCAGCACCTCTTATCTTGGTAGTTTAATTTGTACAAAAACCAAAGTGTAAAAACATAAGTTGTGGTTTTATGGGAGGTTATGTTGTAGATGTTTCCCCCTGCTTCCAGGCTTTATGCTAAGCTTGGCCATTTCCATTTTTAGCTAAGACATAGCCTGACTGGCCATTGAATATGAAGCTACAGCCCAGGAGACCGTTAGCTTACCTTAAAATACTTTAAATTGGGGGGAAACAGCTAGAAATAGCCAAAAAATCATTCACAACTTTTCGTTTTTTACACTTTGGTTTTTGTAAGGATTAAACAAACAACACAGAATGTGTTAATTAGTATGCATGTGTTTAACTTCAGGCTACCAGTCTTTATGTTAAGCTAAGCTAATTGGCTGCTGGCTGTAGCTTCATATTAAGTGTACAAACACGAGAGATGTACCATCTAACTCTTGTCAAGAAAGCAAACATATTTTGCAAAATGTCAAACTATTCCTTTAACACCATAAGGACATTTGATTTGTGCTGTTTTCATCCACTGTATTCTTTTATATCTGGCTATTGTTATGTAAAACAGGTCATTTGGTTGTGTGTGTTGATCTCTGTGTGCCATTTTGATCCCCATCAGTAACAGAAAAGGTCAGAGGAACTTGGTTATTATTTAACAGAGACGTGTTAATACAGCACATACCAAACATATTCTCACTGACACTCCCTGAAACAGGGGCAATCCTACTGTACTGTTTGTATGCAGAAAGAGTGGTGCTCATATTTTGTCCACATACAATGAACAACAGCAGTTGATTCCTTTATTGTATTCCTTTATAATATTTTCCACTTGTTGCTCTCAGTGTAAACTTATATAACACAAAAGGGCACATTTCTCCCCTATCCTAATATGTCTCCCACAGTCAGGAAGTTTCCTTTGGCCTGCTGCTGGCTGTTTGGTTTCCCACGTACAGTGTGAGAGCCAGGACCCAGTCCCATCTGTTATGCTCAGATACTCAGCGAACCCAAGTCACCTTTATGTTTCCTCTCACGCCCACCGCTCTGCAGAAGCCGCAAATGTTGTCTGTGTCATTTATCACACCGGCGTCAAGCCAGCAGGATGAACAATAAATCCGGTAAATGGTCTGCTTTTTTCAAAATACTAATAGTCACGACAAAAATATAATGTATGGCTCTAAGCTACAATTCTTATGTAAAAAAAATAATATTTACAAATAATACGGTAGCAAATTCATCAATAAATTCCTTGAGGTTACCTTATTACTTTTTTCTCATGAAGCCCTTTTTATTGCAGACATTTTGACTTATTATAGCAGGAAAAACAGAATATAGCAGGATAAGTGTTACTAATAACATTAACAATAGCCACCATACACAATACACAAACCCTGGCACACCTGAAAGGAATTTAGCCATCATTAATATTAATTACACCTGTACTTTTCCTGCTCTGACATGTCAAAAGGGTTATTGGGTCCTTACAATACCATTTAAAAACCTGACATCTACTCTTACACAGTGACTGATTACATCAATTTTAAATGATGTAAATAACATATTTACAATCCTTTATATTATATTCTGAATATATTTAATAAAAGTATGCCTGTGCCACATATTTTAATTACTTTTAGTGGTGTCCTTGTTGTTGCTATACTGTTTACTGTGTTTTCTGTTGCATTTTTCTTAACGGCACCCTTCTAAAGGATTCCCCTCAACCCTGACCCAAACTGACCCCCCAACATCACCAGAATGGACAACAATTTCTTGTTTTCTTTCTTGTTGGCAGACTGAATAAACCGCCACCCAGCACTCAAAACAAAGCTTAACACATACAGTACATTGTATTGCTATTTTGTACATATTTGTATGTTATACACTGCAGGGTTTCTAGCAATGCTAGCGACATGGTTCCATGGATGGCAATGTCAGTTGGTCCACCACTTTGGTCCAGAATGAAATACCTCCATTAATGGATTGCCATTAAATTTTGTACAAACATTCATGGTCCCCAGAGGATGAAGCCTAGTTACTTTGTTGATCCCCTTACTTGTTATAGCACCACAGTGAGGTCAAGGTTTTCACTTATTCAATGAAATGTCTTGACAGCTACCGGATAGATTGCCATGAAATTTGCTGACATTTATGGTCCCCAGAGGATGAATCCTAATGACTTTGTGATCCCCTGACTTTTCCTCTAGCACCACCAATTTTGGTTGAGTGAAATATCTTGAGAGCTATTGAATGGATTGCTATGAAATTTTGTACAGGTATTCAAAGTCCCTAGAGGATAAATTCTAATGACTTTGGTGATCCTCTGACTTTTCATCTAGCCATCATCAGGTCAAAATTTCAGTTTGTCCAATACTTAGGTTCATGGAAAAACTGCTGTAATGCATGATGTCATCATTTAACACTGACTGACAGTGGAAGGCAGGTTTAGATATGTATCAATGCTTCAGTTTGCCCTAGTCGTCATCACCACTGATCATAAAATGACTTCATTATGATCTCCTGCCAAACCACAAAGTTACTGGTGCACCTAGTCACACACACTGTTTGCTCTCATTGTTTGCTGGCACTTTGGAAAACCTGGAATCTATGAAACAAATTACTTTGAATAAGCATTTAATCATATTGTGTTTTTGCTGAGTAGATGCTTTGGATTGAAATCAATGATATATAATAGCAAATACATGCTCTGGCCATCTTCTGTATCTAGTCCTGTTATTTTAAGCTCACCTTTTTGGGCTTGAGATCAGATGGTTTAAACTTAGGCTGGGACTTTATTGGATGAGAGGTCAGAGTGAGTTTGTCCTCTGAGGTTTTTATGTAAACTGACCAACAGAGGAGAACTGAAAGTGTGCAGGGGAAGTCCTGTAATTTTTTCTTTTACAGAATGACTCCAACAAAATTGACAGAGGGGTATTTCCTATAGAGGAGGTTCAAGCTTGAATCATCCACATTCAAACTGTGGTTTTGGTTTATTTTGGTGGTGACAACTGTGACAGTACCAGCGCCGCCGCTACGTACATGCGCACCAAGTGCTGGAGGGGGCACCAAAACAGCCTAATGATCATCAGTCATAATAATCATAATGATGAATTATTTAAATAGACAATAGGCACCATTAGACCATTATTACATACTATATTAATATATACTGTCATATATACTGTTATGTTGTATAGTTCTGTTTTTTAAATTTTTTTCTTGTTTCTTTTTTTTTTGGATGGGGGGGCACCACAGAGGCCAGCAGCGGCCCTGGATAGTGGGTGCAGTTGCAATGTAAAGATACACGATGTATGCTATTTTTTCCTTTTATGATGCAGGGTATAGGTTGTTCGTACCAACTGTATAAATGGCTGGAGTTACTACCTCTGATTTACTGGTTTTATTGTGTGATCGCGTTACTCACCTTATGCATTCAAGCGTAACTACTTATATTCCTGCCCTCCACTGTCTGTCTGCATCCACTCCCTTCCTGTATTGGAAAAGTAAGGCTGAATATTGCATAACAAACTTTCTCTCCTCTGTATTCCACTCCCCGTGTGTGTGGTTGTATGTGTGTGTGTGTGTATTTGTCTGTGTGTGCGTGCGTGCTTCTTATCATGTAGTAACACGCTACGTGCGCTCTTCTGCGCGGCGCGCCCAAATCGCGCTAAACAGAACTAGACCTCCTGGTGGGAGTGGGAAACTTCAGTCCATACAGGGTGGGGCGGGGTGGGCTGAGCTGAAAGGAAGAGGGGTGTGTGTCAGCTTAAAGTACCGTGCGGTACATTCCAGGAGAGGCATATAAGTATTCTGATCCAGGAACGGAGCGAGTGAAGAAAAACACTTTCCAAAACTTTGACACTGAGGTATAATTACTCAGGACGAAGCAGAGGATTCATCGCTGATCCAGAGAGGAATCCACACAGATCAAGTAAGATTTCCAGTCACTTTGTTTCTTATTAGGGAGATATTAAGTGAAGTGTAAACTTGAAGCGACAAGCTCACCTAATGGTTTCTTCTTTTAGACAGGAGAGAGACACATAGAGAGGGGCTCACATCCCATAAAGAAAGAAAAAGACATTTAAGCATAAATTTACTCAAGTACAATTTTGAGATACTTTACTTTCTTTACTTGAGTATTTCCATTTTCTGCTAGTTTATACTTCTACTCCACTACAGTTCAGAGGGAAATATTCTACTTTTTACTTCACTACATTTATTTTACAGCTTTAGTTACTTGTTACTTTGCAGATTCAGATTATCAGTACAGAATGTAATAAAAAAACAATTATGATGTATTTTCATAAATAAAGCTACCAGGCAGTATAAAGTAGTTAGAATTAGCTCCACCTTTGCCAGCTGCAACATTAAACTGATGTTCACATTAATGCATCAATAATTATAATCCAATAATATAATATATATTATTCTCATTCTGCATAATGAGCAGTATATAAACACACAGTATAAAATCTGGTCTTACTCCATTCAACATCCTTCCTTTATACGAAGGTCTTGCAACTTTGAGTGGAGTTTAGTGCTGAACTTGCTGAACTTATGTTGCAAAAAAAAAACCCTAAAAGAATCCAGTTAATCATGATTTGTTTCCAACAGTTGATAAGAAGGAGGCCTTCCTGCCAAACTCCAACAACTTGGTTTGCTGTTATTCTCACTTTTTTTTTTTTTAGTATTTTCCAAATTCAGTGAAGAACACAGCCAATTAGTTAAGGTATTTTCATGCTCTCAGCCTTGCTGGTTGGTGGCCAACCAGCTGCAGCTGACTCCTTTTTCTTCTTTCAGAGACCTTGAAGGATGTGCAGTGCATAGGATCTCTTGATATTATTTCTGAATGTGATGGTGTTCCAGGCTTTTACTGTGCTGTGCCACTTAATGTTTTTTTTTATTTATTAAATAATTTAATTAATTTTACGTGGTGCCAATATCACCAGACTAACTAGCCTGGCCATTTAAAGCGGGTGTTGTCATGTGGGAACAGTGACTTGAATTCAAAGCGCTTATCTCAGGGGCCAGTGGGCATACCAGAGGTGCTGGCACGCCAACACAAACTGAGTGAAGAGAAGTGCAGAGCTGCGGGGAGAGGGCCCAGCATAATGGAAGAAGTGATACATGTGGTAGTGATAGGCAGGGGGGGGAGAAAAGATGAAGAAAAAACACTTGTTTTCAAGCTTGGCTGATGGCTGTATTATAAATCCATTTAAGTTTGTGCATTAAAGTGTGAGGGAAGAGCAAGGCTGCCAAAAAATGAGTCTTGTGGAATTGCTTTTTGCGGTTTTAGGGGGGTTGAGTGGATGACTCTAATTGGGCAATTTTAGGCCACCTAAGGTGCAGAAGTGAGATAACTTGGCTTTTTAAAGCCTGTGAAGACACAAATTACCAACAAAACAGCCTGAAAAGCTTTTTCTTCAGTTGTTACATTTGAAAATAATCTATATTTGCAGTATTATTTGGCCAATTATAATTGTATCTTGCATTTTAGAACCCCAAATATTTTGTCTGTGAGTGAGTAAAGAAAGGCATGGAAACTTAATTTAGCATAATGAACTTCAATTCATTG
This sequence comes from Macquaria ambigua, assembly GCA_008360985.2. Classification (NCBI taxonomy): domain Eukaryota; kingdom Metazoa; phylum Chordata; class Actinopteri; order Centrarchiformes; family Percichthyidae; genus Macquaria; species Macquaria ambigua. Next base: position 394,907 of record VMKM01000312.1, read on the forward strand.
CTCTCTAACCAAAATGTATTGAATACTGTCATGCTTTTCACGTCATTTGTTGGAGCCAAGGCAGCACAGGTCAGAGAGTGTGACTTTTGGGTGAAGATCATGTTGCAATACATACAGCCGACTTGAACCATTGTGTCTGTCACAATGATTATGAAGGGTTTTGCCAAATATTTAGAGGATTTGGAAACAGTTGAAGGGAGGGGAATGTCATCTGACCAGCACATGAACTCAGGAAGTCAAGGAGTTGAAAAATCAGAAGTGAACATGTCACGCACACACAGATGGTGCACACACACAAACATTACACACTATACTTGGATTTTTAGGGTCTGATACTGTGAGGCGCCCCTCCCTACCATTTCTATCTCAGCTGTTGTCTGCCCTTTGAACTGCACCACATAACTTCACTATCACTGCCTTTTTCTCAAAACCGCTGTGCTCAGCCTGTTTGATACATCTGTCCCGTGCAAATATTTAACCATGGAATCAATAGAAAAGTAGCAGCACCTTATCAAAGACTCTCACTGTTGCTTGTCTGTATGAAATAGGTGCTGTAACTTTCTTTAGGTGACACCTAGCATCACCTGCCAGCCTCAACTTTTAGCTTCACCTTGCAAAGCAGACTGCTAAACCTTAACAACGACAACACAATGAGAGACATTGAGATATGCAGGGCTAACTAGATGTGCACAGAATACTGACCATTTGCTGAACCCCTCACCCGAACAGTGATTGTCTAATCATAGCTTCACCACCATAATCTGCTCCAACATAAGCAGCAAATACTAGGTTGCCCGGTGCTTACTACGTACAGAAGTAACCTAGCCTAGCGTTACCTCCAAAGCCAAGTAGAACAATGCCTTTATTTGCATGTGTCCTAATTTACATGGATCATCACCTGGTGAGGAGGCTGACTTTTTGTGTGCAACCAAGCTTTAGCCTCAGTCTTTTAGCATTATGTCATGCAACTAGCAAGTACATATTTAAGACCCTTATACACATGTCTAGTTTTAAAATTAGTCAGCTGGAAACATTAAAAAAAGTCAGCTTGAGATGCAGTTTTTAACTAACTCACAGAGTTAGCATTAATTAGCTTGCTAGCTACAGCTGATAAAAACTGCTAGTGACAGCTTTCATTTCAGCCGAAAAAATTGACAGTCCGTGGTTAGAAAACAGAAGGCTGCTTTTGTGTACCTCTGTGTGAAATCTGAGACTCATTCTTTCAAACATTACAAAGAATTTTGAGGGGAAACTCTGCCACCATTATTATTGTAAACCTACAGGTAACGTGCTAGCACGGAAAGTTTGACAGGAGTAATAACAGCAACTAAATGGAATGGGGCTTAGCGAAGGGTGTTTGTAAAAATGAGAATAATCACCCTATAAACCAAACATCTCTTATATGTTTACTTAACAATGCTGCATTTCTCCTGACTATGTGCATTACTGCAGCTCATTACACTTTATGGGTGTTTTACAAGAGCTAACAAAACTCCAATGGTGCTTTAATGTTTTGTAATATAGATTTATTTTTGTGTGCAGAGCCACAGCCCTGTGTGGCTTTTATCTTAAGATGGAGGAGTTGCAGATGATGAGAAAAAGGAGGGAAAGTCCTCCCCCCTCTGCCTTTCATTCTAGTAAACACTTTTTGTTTTCACTTTCCTAATGTTGACATTTGGTGTATGACATTTGACCCCGGTTTTAAAATCTGAGGATGGGCAGGAAGGACAGGCTTATCTTCAGTGTGACAAATGATCTAATTCCGTTGTGATTATTAGTGCACTGTATAGGCTAAGGGTGGAGGTCTAACAGTGTGATAGATGTTCATATGATCTACAGTACTGGACACCTACACCCGCAGTGTATGTGCATGCAGTTGCTAGGGGGTACATGGAAATATTATAGATTACCTAAACTAATTCAAAATACCAAAAATATATTTTGATTGGAACAAATATCAACATATTGTGTCAGCTTGTGAGCATAGAGATCTACTGTTAGCTTAAAGTGATGGATAAACAGTTGAAATAGTTAGCTAAAGTAATGGATAAATGGATAAATAGCTAAAAGTAACAGATAAATAGTTTGAAATAGAACACATTTGGAACATGATGACATCATACAAAAAAGGACAGGCTTATCTTCAGTGTGACAAATGATCTAATTCCGTTGTGATTATTAGTGCACTGTATAGGCTAAGGGTGGAGGTCTAACAGTGTGATAAATGTTCATATGATCTACAGTACTGGACACCTACACCCGCAGTGTATGTGCATGCACAGACATACACACAAACTAAATTATTCCGCAACAGCTGGGGTGAGGCAGATGGAATCCAGATGCTTGTAGGAGGTATGTTAGATTGCTCAGGGAGTGTAGCCAACAAGGACGAAAGGCTAAATACCTTGGAATGCTTTGGGAAAGCATGATGGCCGAGGAGAGTGTGCAAGTCTGGCATATGGTAATTGTGGGAAAAAGTGAAAGAAAAAGTGCATTGGCTATTTCATGATGGTGAGAAGAAAGAAAGGGAGAAGAAGAACTGGAGGAATGTTTTGTTAATCAGATTGTTATGAATACAAAGTATTATATACACCCCAATGCAAGTGGAATGAATGGAATTCTGTTTGTGGTTCTCACATCATAAAAAAAATCATTTAGAAAGTCAACAGCAACATCTTCTTCCAGACACGATATACCCATTTCTCTTGATAGATCACAATGCAGCCAACAGTTTTCCTGTGGGGACTATTTTCTTTTAGTTCCAATAAAAACTGTTCACAGCTAAGTCTGGGGATTATTCAGAGGGTAATATTTCAAAACCTGGTCAAGTACTGTGGTGTACTTTATGGGTTAGGGACCCAACATACAATAGCACAAAGTGCTCGGATTCCTTTAATTATCATTTCACCAAGGCAGTAGTTTTTAAATTTTTTTTATTATAATTTGCAACAACAACAAGGTTAATTTATTTATCATTATACAACACATGCAAGCTGTAGTCCCTTCATGCTACACACAAAAAAACACTAAAGACTAAACAGAAAACTATTATTTATGATGGAATGCAGAGGATGAAATGAGGAGTCTCACAGCCTGAGGAAAGAAGCTGCTCTGTAGTCTGGTGGTACGGCAGCGGATACTTCTGTATCGCTTGCCAGATGGCACCAGGTTGAACAGGCTGTGGCTGGGGTGGGTATTATCTTTTAGTATTCTTTGACCTTTCAGTTGGTAATTTACACACTCATCTTAATTTCAGGAAAAGCAGGATGATTCAGTTGTCTTATTTGTGTAACATAACAAAGTAATTACTTAATCTGATGATTGGTATCTGCAATTTCATTCCTGAAAATGCAATTTTCTAATATGTCTCCTAGAATGCCAGGTGAGCGGTTGACAGTAAGAGGCACATCAGAGGTGGGGCGTTTCCCCGGAGCAGCCCCACCCACCAGGGTGGAGCTGTCCATTCAGAAAGAGGGGGAGAAGAAACAGGAGGAGGGAGGCTGTCGTCGCTGGTTCAGGAAGATGTGCCCGTGCTGCTGCAAGCGCCAGAACAGCACCTCCTATGATGTTACAGACAAGGTGGAATTTGTCAAACCCCCAGCCCCGGCCCCGGCCCCTGCACCGGCCCCGGAGCCCGCCAAGCCAAAGCCTGAGAATGGAGAAGCAAAGGAAATGGAAGGTAAGACTTGTTAAATTGTAAGGACTAGGTTAAGTTCAACTCTCTGGACTATTTTTGCATGTTGCACATATCATGATAACCCGTAGGCCTACTTAAATTTTATGTTAAACCTTCCTCTCAGAAATAAAGTTGTCAGTGTGTTCTGTGGACCTGCTGAGCTCCAAGACGGGTCGGAACAGACAGGAGCACCACACCGACTTATATCACGGGGACGAGCTGATCATCCGCAGAGGACAGACCTTCCAGATAGAGCTGGAGCTCAACAAGCCCTTCAATGCTGACACTGACAAGCTGCATCTGGACCTGAAAACAGGTATGGAATGGCTGGACAGTGAATAGAATCAGTATGATGATTAGCAGTGGTAGAAGTGTCTGAGAGTTGGGTACGCTACTTAGGTAGTGCATGGTTTAGAGATTAAAAAACATATCATAGCATATCATAGTGGGTTGCATCAAATTATGTGGCATGAAAACAGGGATTATAAACTGAAACAATAGGAAAAGCAAAAGAATAAGAAAATATATTAATAAAACTTAAAGGGGCACTCCAGCAATTAAGTATAGCATTTTCATAAATTTGGGGGAATCACAAGCGACAGATTAAAAAAGAATGAACAAAATCGAAGCAGCACAGGCCAAGATATCCTGACTTTTAATTCCTAGTATGGGTCAAGCTCCTGAAAACAATGGATCCTACAATTCCCATAATGCACCTTGTGAGCGTTTAGTCAGACCCTTCCTGACTGGTGAATGCCCACTTCTTTCAAACTCGAACCCCAAGTTTATAACACAGACTTTCTGGTGGAAATTTGAAGGCCCAAGCCCAATCAAGATATTATTATTTCTGAGACTAAAAGCTCCTCAGCAGTTGCTAGGGGGTACATGGAAATATTATAGATTACCTAAACTAATTCAAAATACCAAAAATATATTTTGATTGGAACAAATATCAACATATTGTGTCAGCTTGTGAGCATAGAGATCTACTGTTAGCTTAAAGTGATGGATAAACAGTTGAAATAGTTAGCTAAAGTAATGGATAAATGGATAAATAGCTAAAAGTAACAGATAAATAGTTTGAAATAGAACACATTTGGAACATGATGACATCATACAAAAAAAAAGGGTTGGGAACCACTGCTCTAGAGCCACAGAAGACATTATACAACTATTTTCACAGGTTGAGTAGTACTATCCTTGATGAATAAACTGATCTTAATGTGCATAGTTAGTTGGTGGAGTGCCCCTTTAACCAGTATTTGCTGCAAGCCAGTGTGAAAGACAGAAGAATGAACGGCTGACTCTAAACAAAGCATGGGAAATATGGTCAAAATGCCACGCATAGCTAACACATTTAAATCGAGCAGCAGTTCAACCATAGCTACACCACAAGTTTTGGATTCCACCCACCACCCCATAGTGTTAACAGTTTCCAAACCTCAAGACACCGGACACCTCGCTCTGGTATTTACAGGCCTCATACCACAATGATCCACTACACACTTGGGAATAAATGGCCATTACATCACCACAGAGAAGTGATTTGCTGTCACCTGCTGCTTAGATAGTTACATGGGAAGAGCAGAAAGAGAATCGACACACCTAATTATCTGAGCCATCCACATACAACAGGCTGTCATTACCTTTGCTTTCACAGTCGCATTTGCTGTGAAAAGATGTTGCACTAAAAGCAGGGCTTTGTATCATTGCAGCATGAATAAAGATTCAGAGCCAATTTTCAATAAGGGTCATTCCAGCAGAAAAGAGACAGTGTTTTTCAGTAATTTCCTTTTGAGCAAGTTCTCAGAGGTGAGAGAGAAAGTCCTGGCTGTGGTCGGATGGAGAACAATGGTTTCTTGATAAACCCAATATTCGCTTCAGCAAATGGCAGCTAAAGCCCAGCAGAGTGCCACAAAGCAAATAGCTGAGAGGAAAGCATCCAGTAAGTCTCAACCCAGCTGGTGTGTTAGAATGAACTTTAATGTTACCATTTTTTCTTAAAGAGAACAAAGTCGTTTTAGCTTTTTGTAGTTTGTTAGCCTGTAACAAAACATCAAGTCACATAAAAGGGAACATCCAAGCTAATTGTCATAAGATAAAACATTCACAAATGTGCTTGGCCTTCTGCAGAAATGTGTGTGTATGTGCAGTGTAGGAGGTTTTCCAGTCCCAAAGATTTTGTTTACTCAGACAAACCATGCACAGCTGGATGAAGGGCTGTGATGCATATGTGGTTTACAGTTTTCTATGGTTGTGTCACCCACTTTGGGAACAGACTAACAAGTACTGTGACGTGAATAACTGAGTTGACTCTGTTCCCAGCTACATGTTGCAATGAACTCCTTCCACTGCACCTCTGCTATCTAACTTTATTTATTTAATCCAACTTTTCAAGGTTAGCTGAGAATCAGAAAAAGGGGAGAATTCAAAAGCACTTCGTTCAGCTGCACCACTTGAATTTTCACACACACACACACACATAAAAAGCAAAATGTCATTCAAAATGACTTTTTAAACAGACACATACACACATATACATACACTCTCTTTGGAACAGCTTCTAGCAGATGAACTGTTTTATCTTGTGCACACTGGGAGCATCAGTTGTGTTGTTATGCCCTGAAAGGTCATTATTTCAAATACAGGATTCTGTTCCTAAATTGCAGACCGCAAGATTTTTTTTCTTAAGCTTTATTTATTAATCTTTTTTTTTTCATATAAAATGTTTTGCTAGGTATTTTGTTAGCTAGATATCTAATAGCTCCAGTGCTTCACATTTTAGGAAATACGCTCATTAGGTTTCTTGCCAAGAGTCAGATGAGAAGATCGATACCACTTATACATGTGAAGCTACAGCGAGACTGTTAGCTTAGCTTAGAACAAAGACTAGAATCAGGGGGAAGCAGCTAGTCTGGCTCTGCCCAGAAAAGCCACTGTGACACAAGATATAACATATTAATTAGTGAGCTGGTAGGCAGGGCTTTTTTTAAACATTGGCCAGAGCCAGGCTAGCTGTTCTCCTCTGTTTACAGTCTTCATGCTAAGCTAAGCAACAGTCTCAAAGCTGTAATTTCATATTTAACAGACAGATATGAGTGGTATCAATCTTCTTACGTAACTCTCCACAAGAAAGTGAATAAGCATATTTCCCAAAATGTGAAAGTATTCCTTTAATTGGGTAGAAATGTGCACATCAATTCAGAGACCATATTGTACTGTACCACCTAAAAGCACAACATGGAATGCATTGTAAGGCTTGTGTTCATAACAATTCTATTACAGTGTTTCCTTTTTATTTCTACTTTTTTGCAACATGACTCAAATATAACCTGTGTGGTGTAGGTCCCCTGCCCATGGTGTCCAAAGGCACCCATGTCATCATCCCACTGGTGGATCACCTGGAGGATGAACGCTGGGAAGCCAAGATTGTGGAGCAGAACGGCAACAAGATCAAACTGTCAGTCAACTCGCCAGCCAGTGCTGTGATTGGCCTATATGGGCTCACGGTGGCAACTAGCTCTTTGAAGGGCGAGGAAGCAACTACTCACAGCTCCAGCAAGAACATTGTCATGCTCTTCAACCCTTGGTGTGAAGGTAAGATTGGCAGTGGGTGAGAACAGGGGGCAGAGGGTTTATATAGATCGAGGGCAGGAATGTGGAAGAGAGGAAGGAAAGAAGACAAGTCATAGGTGATAAGAAGAAAAGACAGGCAGCGTTACATAACATGCCTGGAATGAATTACATACTACCTGGCTTACTATTAGGTTTAAGGTGGAACATCTTCAAAAAAGTTTACATTTTTCTTGCAGGAAAACTGTCTGATACAGTTGCCAGGGAAAATGTTCCCAGAACATAGCTGCTGTATTACAAATAGCATTACAAACATCATTCTGATAGGAAATACTGGCACAAAGTAGATGTCCGTTTAGCCTTTTAATCTCTGAGAGGAGTCCTGATATAATGTTACACATGGCTGAGAAAGGCCAACTCAATCCATGAGCGTGTTGCTGTCCATCAAATAGCTACAGCATGACCCTGTGTGTAACTATGGGAGTTATGTAACTCCACTGGCTATGATTCAAGACTGCTGGCACACGTGGATAAGCCCCTTGTGCACCACGCTGAACTATGTTTGTGACCAAAACAGTTTGTGTGTAAGATGACCAATGGCCTCATTTATGAAAAGTTTGTACATACAGATATGATCTTTAACCTTCTATGCCTCTATGCATAAATCAAACACTTTTGTGGGGTTCATCAGTATTTTCTTATTTTCAAAATGTGTGTACTTAAATGGAGGTCAGTCTCTTTTTTTTAAATAATGCTTATTCAGTTAGTCCATTGTTTATTCTGCTGAGTTTCTTTCAGTTTGCTGAGCACTGCAAACTGTCCACACAGGATATTTGACAGAAAGAAGTGTATTTGCAACACAGCAAAATAAAAATAAAAAAACAGTGGACCTGGATTTGATAAAAAGAAATTCTGTCTTTCATCATGAGGTTGCTGCTTATGGCAGCACGCCCAATCTTCCCTTCCCTTTTTCAATCTCTTCTTCCCGAGACCAATCTCCCCCTCACGCTCATAAAAGTAAAAATCCTACAATTACTGTGCAAAAACGCCATGGGGCGAGCTCAGAGTAATCCTGCAGCTGGTGACAACCTGTCCTCTCCCTCACTTTTACTGCCTCCATATGTGTATTTCCTGCTTTATATGCCTCTCCCACCCAGCCTTGCTCCCTTCTTGCTATCTGTTGACCCGATCCTCACTCCATTGCTCTGTTTTCTGGCCTCCCCCTCCTTCATATCCTCCTGTGTGTGTGTGTGTACATTGCAGAAACATTCAGTAAGAAGTGAAAACCACAATTATCACAGCTGACAGAGACTGTCAGCTTCACCTCCCTCTACTTTCTCCTGTAAAATCTCAAGACTTTCTGTTCCGCTCCACTCTCCCTCTCTCCCTCCACCCTTTCCCTCCCAAGCATAGCTTCCCCTCTTTCTCTCATTCGTCCCTCATGACTTTGTTAAACCTCTTCCTTCCACTTGCTTTTTCTCATGTCCATCTTGAATACTCTTGTCTCTTGAATACTTTTACTGCTTTCCCTTTCTTTCTTTCTATCTCCTTTTCCACACCCACTGGTAATCACGGTGGCAACAGGAAGAGATTAAAGAGATGGAAAAACAAAGACAGATTTGTGATTCGTGAAGCCCATGTCAGGGGTACACGCCCAAGTCTGTAGTGGTGAGGTCACTCAAAACAGACTGCTTCCCATAAATGAACGTGGGCCCCACTGCAAGGTCCATGGACTCATTGTGTTTCTTAACCATTTCCTGACCTTGGGGACTCTTTCACATAATTTGTGAAAAGAAATCACATTCTTAAGTGATTTAGTCACTGAAGAGTTGAATACAGCCTGGAGACTGGGTCACTTTCACAGACAAGGAGGAAGCCAAAATCTTGACCAGAGTCGATATCATTAAATTAAATACTACAATTCTACAGAGCATTGTGTTTCCTGTCACGGTTGGTTTAATAAGGTCATCTTTAGAGATAAATGTTGTATGTAAAAAGGAAAACTTAAGTGTGTACAATGTAGGGTGAAAAACTGTACTCTCAATGCTATATTGTCAGTATTATAACACCAGATTAGAGTATATAGATATAATGTTGTCATTTCTTTCCAGAGGACACGGTGTTCATGGATGATGAGGAGGAGAGGAAGGAGTATGTTCTGAATGACATCGGGAGGATTTACTATGGCACAGAGAAACAAATTGGTGCCCGCACATGGAACTTTGGGCAGGTACGGACTATCTGTGGCACTCCACCTATTTGCTCCTACTGAAGATGAAAATCTTTAAAATAGGGTCCCAAATATTTATTTTTATTTTTAAAAGTTTCTAAGTAATTTTCTAAAACAGCTGGGCACTGTAGTTTTTATTGAACGTCACTCAAACAGCAGTAAACTGTGTATTTGTTGGGGACTATTTTCAGCCGCGGATTAATACACATTTGATGCACTAGTGTAGTAGTAGTAGAGTATTTCCAACAGCAGGACTGTGTTTGTACAAATAAACTTTGATGCCAGAGCAATATTTATGTGTTTATAATAGTTTTTGGACAACAGAGGAGCTCTGTGGCACAGAGGAATAAGATATATCAGGCTTTGACTACACAGGCAATACTTATTAGTAGGATCAATTCATTATTAGTTTTGGTCTTTTCCTGGGATTTATTGACAATAAGAAAAATATGGAATAACACCAGAAATATCCTTTAATTGTGAATCGTATTGTCCTAGTTTCTGAAAACAAATGAGACAATGGCCAACCATAGATGACTAAAAACTTCAATTTCACTTCAGCAGCATTGTTAGGCCTCCAGTCTATTCTCATGGAAAAGCCTAGCTTCTTTAAGTTTTTTCTTTGGCTTTATTAGTTATCAGTGGCACATGCTTTAAGTTATGTTTCACTAGCCTTATCAGTCTTCCACCAATTTTACCTCCATTTGTGCTCAAAGAACAGCACCACCTTCCTGTTTTGTGCCATAAATCCACAAATGTGATATACTGTAAAGCACAGAGGCTGGTAGAAGCTGCAAATCTTGTCACTGACGGTCTCGTTTGTTTATAGTATTTTTTCATATTTCATAGTTAAAGTGTAAATAATATGGTTCAATAGTAAGACATGTCTTTTTACAATTTTACAATATTTTTTAACCCCAATATATGATCAAAATCCCCATTTGAATGAACAAAAATCTTTCTTTGCTGATGATTTGTGTTTTTTCCGCTATAGTTTCATGAGGGAATCCTGGAAGCATGTCTGTTTATCCTGGAGAAGAGTGACATGCCTGCATCTGGTCGAGGGGATCCTGTCAATGTGGTTAGAGTCATATCTGCCATGGTGAGTTTAAATTTATGTTATCATCCCACTATCTCCATGGGCTTAGCCAGGATTTAATAAATACTGATGTCAAGAGTCCAAGTGCGCGCATATTTAATTTATTCAGTTAACTTTTCAACTTTTTAACTGCTAGGAATAAAATTCTGGTGAGAAAATACTGAATGATTTTTTGGCCTAAAAGTAGTCAAATTTAAATATAATGATTTTAAAAAATACTGGCAAAAGCCTATAAACTAGCCTCCATGTGTTAAATATAATAAATAAATTGTACCAAACCTCATGTTACTAAAACCCTCAAATGTCCAGAAAAAATGAAGAGGACATGACCTCAGTGTCCTCATTAGTAGCTATGGTCCTAATCATCGTCCAGGTTCTGCTTGGAAAATTATAATCTTAATTTGTAAATGAGAGCAGTCACTTGTAATTGACTGCGTCACCATCCTGTTTTCAGATAAATGCTCAGGATGACTTTGGGGTTCTGGTAGGGAACTGGTCCGGGGATTACTCTGATGGAGTCTCTCCTGCGGCGTGGAGCAGCAGTGTGGAGATCCTGAGGAAATACCACTCCTCCAATGGAACGCCTGTGTCATATGGACAGTGTTGGGTCTTCTCTGGGGTCACGACAACAGGTGATTATGAGAAAAAAGTTAAAATAGAAAAAATTTAAAAAATAAAAGAAAGATGAAAAATGTGTGTTTATGGAGACAGGTTGGAGCTTAGTGGGCAGTGGAAAGCTATACTCTATGATAGAGGCATGTGAAGAGATGGCACTGTGTGTGTGTGTGTGTATGTGCAAACGCCACAAAGGATACCCAATAGTGTTTCCCTGTGTTCACATGAGTTTAATTAACAGTCAAATGATCATGATCATGGCTTCCTTCATTAGCCCTCATTGCTCTGTAACAGAACACTTCATTCATTGTGCGTGCATGCAGGGGCCCTCACATGATAGCTTGCTGACCTTAGCACATAGCGTTGCCCCTGATGGCAAGCTGTAGCTCATATACACCCTAAATACCTCGCATTGGCATTCCTGTCATACCTCCTACTTTTGTCAGAGAGCCACATGTGTTGCTTTCTGTCAGCCAGGATAATAAAGTTCTATGCAACCATGCAAATTCCATCTTAGTGGAAATGTCTGAAGTCATTATGCTCAACTCTTGGCCTTGTAAATTCAGTTTTAATTAATCTATCTCTGTCTGTCTTTGTTTCCAGTGCTGCGGTGTCTTGGCATACCCACCCGCAGTGTGACCAACTTCCAGTCTGCTCATGATACTGATGTCTCCCTCACTACAGATGTGTATTTCAATGAGAATATGGAGCCGATCGACTACCTCAATAGTGACTCTGTGTGGTAAGATGTGTAACTTTACATGGGCAGGACACCATGCTAGGAAAATTGCCTGCTGCTAAATCCATACCTTAGGAATGCACCGCATATTAAGATCTGCTCTGAAAGCAGTTCCCTCTAACTTGAAACCCCAGGGACATCACGCTCTCTCAATAATTTGCAACTCCTCTCAGACTGCAGAGGCTAATCTGGTGTCTATCTGTTATCTGGTAGTACTGTGTCTTTAAAATGCCCTTTGAATGATGGGTGCAATTTTTGTTTCTTCTGGTTAGTTTTTACACCTTTCCTCCCTAACTTCAAAGCAGGCACTTGATGTAGCCAAACATAGCAATGTTAGCCAGCTTCATTTGTTTCAATAATTCCCGTTAAATTTAGGATCCATACTTGCCAATTCTTGATTATCTTTTTACAACATTGTAACCACCACAGGCGATTGATACCACTTTTGCCTAACCTGCGTACATGTTCATAAAACCATAATAACACAATGCTCAAATTAAGATGCTTCTAAAAAGTTTAAATTAAGAATATGCTATGTAATCTTTAAGGAGTAGTTCAACAGTTTTGTGAAATATTATTTGTTTTCTTCCTGAGAGTTAGATGAGAAGATTGATATCACTCTTGTATTTGTTTCTTAAATATGAAGCTAAGCCAGGAGACACTCAGCTTAGCTTAGCTTAGCTTAGCTTAGCGTAAGAGACTGGAAACAGGGACAAACAGCTAGCCTGGCTTTGTCCAAAGGTAACAAAATCCAGCCACCAGTACCTCTAAAGTTCACTAATTAACATGTTGTATCTAAACGTGGACAGAGTCAAGCTAGCTGTTTATGCTAAGCTAAACTATCTAACTCTCTGCAAAAAAAAGCGTATTTCCCAAAATGTCAAACTATTCCTTTAAATGGAACCTCAAATGAACATAATTTAATCCCATCTAGGAACTTCCACGTATGGAATGACTGCTGGATGGCGAGACCAGACCTGCCCCCTGGTCTTGGAGGCTGGCAGGCTGTTGACTCTACTCCCCAGGAAACTAGCCAGGGCACCTTCCGCTGCGGCCCCGCCTCTGTCAACGCCATCCGCTCTGGCCAGGTCTACCTCAAACACGACACGCCATTTGTCTTCGCTGAGGTGAGTGCTAAAAATTGGCAAGTGCGTTTGAACAGAGGTCTTTGTTATTTAGTTCTCTCTAGGTTCATTTGATGCATTACCAAAGAGAGAGGAAGGTGGTCAGACTAAATTGCAGGTATACAGGATTTAAAAAACGTGGTCTTTGAAGCTGGAATAACTATATCAGGCATACATTCTGGAACTTTTAGATTTAATTTGATGTAATTCAGACACCTACAGCATGCATTATTTTCAAATAGGGACTACTTTCTTGGGTCCCTGATTCTCGCAAGATCAAGAACAAAAGGAATTTGGATAGGAATTTCTTCCCTATCCACTTCTACAAAGAAAAGATAGATAATAAATAAGAATGATGCATACTTTGGTTCAACTTAATCATCAGTATGAAAGGCAAACATCTCATGTATTCTGATGTTTGAGCTGATCATGTTTGTTGGTACTTATCTATCAGGTCAACAGTGATAAGATCTACTGGCAGAGGAACCTGGATGGTACTTTCAGCCAGATCACCAGTGAGAAGAAAGCTGTCGGCCACTTCATCAGCACCAAAGCAGTGGGCTCTGATGAGCGGGCAGACATCACACACCTGTACAAACATCAAGAAGGTACTGGCAAGCATATTGTACTTTGCTAATTTCATTTCTACCCGAGATTGATGTTCCAGAATCAGACAGAATTATTTCTACACTGCCTGGAACTATCGTAAAATGTGATGATTTAATAATGTCTTGCTACATAGATCATTTTGATATACATAGATTCCCCTCATCTGACCCCTCAGCCGTTCACCTGCTCCCCACAATATGAAAATATGTGTCTCGGTTTGCTTTGTTTGGAAGACTGTGTGCCATATCTCTCATATCTGTCAATAAATCCTGAAACATCAGACAGAATGAGGTGTGCACACCTTCTCCTCCCTCTTCACCAGGTTCGGAAGAGGAACGCATTGCTGTGGAGACTGCCAGTCGCTACGGCAGCAAGCCAGATGTCTACTCCTCACCCATAGCAGAGGATGTGCGCGTGGAGGTGATTATGGAGGGTGAGGGGCCCAGGATGGGTGCTGACGCCCAGCTGAGCATCCTAGTGAAGAACCTGAGCTCGCAGCCTCGTCGGACCACACTGCACAGCCAGGTGGCTGTCATGTACTACACTGGTGTGCTGAAGGGAACCATCAAGAAGGAGCAGATACCTGTGGAGCTTTTGCCCAATGAAGGTTGGCTTTCCACTAAGCTTTTAAGCTGCTATAATAAATATGTTAAAAAATGGATTTAATGGCTACATATATATGGGACAGAAATCATTAATGGTGACAATCTCAGAGAATTACCACCTCAGCTCTACAGAGAGTTTTATGGTCCCCATTGTTGTGGTTGGAAGGCCCACAACTTTACTGTTTTGATTCACTCTCACTGCTCTCATCAGCTGTTTGTTGATGACAACTTGCTCTAAAAACCCACTGTACAATACCTGTCCAGCACCAAACAGAAGACAGATAAAGTTAACAACTTGTATGTGATCATTGGTGGTGGAGCATTTAGTAGCCAAACAGCTAGATATTTCTTTCTCAGGAAACAGAGCAAAAAGGAGAGTGATGAATGCTAATGTTGCTCCCTATCTACTAAGGCTAACTAAGCAACTTTTTGCTAACTTTGCCATATCAACTTAAAAGGTGATAATAGCTTAATGTTGTGTTTACAGCTTGTTTCGTTGCCCCCAAGTGACCAAAAAATCAGTTCAGGTTTTAAACAAGCTTATGTATCTTGTTGAACAGCGACCACTGTGGTCACAAGTGACAGTCAGGAAAATGCTACATGCTAACCAGACTGCGTACAAAACCAAAAAAGGCTGCAGCAGCAAAACCCCTGAGAATACTGAATTGGGCAAGGGTGTGTTTTATTGCTTATGGCTTTTTATTTGTGAGGGGAAGAATGTGTTGTTACTTGTCTCAAATGTGAATACAGTAGTCTTGCTTTAATGCAATTTAATGCACTGGAACAGCCAGGGGAGCTTTGCTAATAAGCAAATGTGAAGCTGAATGCCATTCAAACCTAAAAGTTTGACAGAAGTAAAGGCTATAAATTGGAGTTACAGTCAAATTGATTTTTTGTTTTTGTTGTTTCTTTTTTGCATGCTGGCATTAGTACAGTTGATACCACTCATGTCTGTACGGTAAATATGAAGCTACAGCTAGAAGCCAGTTAGCTTAGCTTAGCCTGTCCGTATAAAGACCAAACTGTAAGAACAACAAGTTGCAGTTTAATGGAGGGTTATGTGTGGGACTATTTCTTGGTGCAGCGACTTCCTGGACGCTTTGTTGGTTGCTTTACTCCGGGAAGTCATAAGCCCGGTTTTATGGGGGGGTTATACTTTTTGTACTTTGGTTTTTGCTTGGATTTAAGAAACCAGATATAACTTTGAAGGTGCTGGTAGGTGGGTTTTGTTAACTCTGGACAGAGCCAGGCTTGCTGTTTCCCCCCTGTTTCCAGTCTACATGCTAAGCTAATAAGCTAAAGATGCAAAAGAAAGTAAAGCTTGCATAGTTAAAATGCTGAATACTGAACCCAACCCCTTTTCTGTACCTCTCCACACAGAAAAGACTGTTGAGTGGGTGCTGCCCTACCAACAGTACCAAAACCAGCTGGTGGATCAGGCAGCTCTGATGCTAACCCTGTCTGGAAGAGTCAGTGAGACCCAGCAAGTATTAGCCAACCAGACCACCTTCAGGCTCCGTACACCTGACCTCAGCATCAAGGTAGGTTTTTGAGTTACTGTACATTAGCGTGTGGAACATTATTCACTGTGGAACGTAGGAAAATTATAGGAAAATGTCTTTATTCATCCATCCTGACTCGTTTTTTGTTACCTTCTGGCAGCCTTTGGGAGAAGCTGTGGTTGGTAAGGAGATGGCAGCCAAGATTACCTTCACCAACCCCCTGCCACGTACACTGAAGGGAGTGGTGTTCAGAGTGGAGGGCCTGGGTCTGCAGAAGGGCCATGAAGTGGTTGTGGGGTAAGAACATGAGACATCTCCCTCTCTTTTGCCTCCATATGTCTTTCACCCACACAATTTCCCCCAATGTTTCCTTCTCCAAAACTAATATTCCACTCCTTTTTTCCCCTCTCAGCGACGTCAGCAGTCACTCCACAGTGACACTGACAGAGCACTTCATCCCCACCCAGCCCGGACCCAGGAAGCTGGTGGCGTCCCTTGACTGTAAACAGCTCACACAAGTGCACGGAGTGGCTGATATTGACGTTCTTGAGCAATGAGAGGGAGCTAGCAACATCACTTCCCATCCTGCTTCTCTCACATCACTTTTTCCTTATAAAATATAAACTGTAATTATATCAAAAGTCTGCTAAGTTCCTGTATCTGAAACTATCTTGTTTATTTTGGATTACAGCAAATGTTTCATTTTTGATATTTTTGAACAGACAATTAACAACTGTAGCATTATCAGTATTTTTTTTTTAACTCGAAATAATATGAATTCACACTTCTGCCTCGCTCTGAAATGTCAAAACTGTGGTAAAGTATGCAGCAGGGGAGCAGCAAATGAAGTGCTTTAATTAACAAGCATTATTATATTGAAGTTATAAAACTGTCAGATTACATAAACTGTCCTAACACTAGTGCATTTCAAGACACTGAACAAATGATGTGAAGGTGCAGAAAGTCGGGTTATGATCATTTCGTGATGATGTAAATACTGTATGCCTATCATTCATATAGCTTGTCATAAGGGTTAAAAGTATGTGAAACGTATTGTCAGACAAAATGAACCTCACGTGGCTTACATGAAGGAAGTGTACTGTGACATGTTTTTAAAGGGAATGATGTTGAAATTGGCGTTGACATTTTGCAAAGGGCACATTCGAATTTGCCCCGTTTTTTTTTTCCTGTTACATTTGACTAAAACATTTGTAATTATTGATGAAAGATAAAGTCATTTTTTCCGTACCAATTAACAATGTAGATTTTCCAAAACATTTTAATCTACAAGGACGTGGCTAAAAGGTTGTTTCAACCATCAGATGAAATGCAAATTCATAATGAACTACTTTATTTTGAAAAGCGACAAATGACCACTCGTGAAACTGAACCACGTCTCCGTTTGCAGAATGCAAACCTAAACGTTCCCTTATGACGAATTCTACCAGATGTTGTTTTATATGTCTTGTGTGTGTTTCTCCATCATGTGTGTGTATAATAATATGATGTCAGCTTTACAGCATATTGCAACTTACCTGCAAAATTGGACATGTCACTGCCATGAATTCCAGCAAAACCATATCAGAACAGAGAGCGCAGTGGCCTTAATTCACCTTAGCTTTACCTGCTTCTCGTCTGTCAGCACCCAAAGTACAATGTGAAGGAAACTATTTTAAGTACATTGCACTATTTATCTCTATTTATCTTTTTTTTTGTATTGTCTGTTGGTAATAAAACTTATACTGTCATGATGGCATGGCTCCTGAGTTATGTTCTACTTCCATACA